>JAUBNY010001146.1:7591468-7606037 GCA_032275445.1 Crypturellus soui
GACAGAACCTTGATTAAGCTTGTCAGTAAGAAAGAAGGACTGGTGCACAGACCTATGGTGTGAATACACGCCGTTATTCACGACCAACTGAATGTGGTAGAAATGCATGGATAGGAGCCTGTGACCAATGGTAGCTGTACGCATGTAGAGAGCTTGCTTCTGCTTGCGTATATAAGCACGCTACTCGGGCTAAATGAACGGATCACGGATCAGGATCTAATTCACCTGGAGTCTGCGTCTTTGATCCCCTCCCGCTTCCTTGGGCCAGCAAGAAGTTTCCAACATATTCCCATATTGACTACCTTTTTTCTTCATATGGTTAGATGAAACCTGATTTATTCAGACAACTTTGCATGTGTGACATCCTTTGCCACTTGGGTTAGTAAACATAGCATTGATTTTTCTTATCACTTTTGCCTCCTTGGAGTGCTTGCTGAAATTAGATTTATGCAGGTATACAGCATCCTCACACCTCATAAATCTGTGTGACCCTTTCCTAATAATTGCAGTATATATTAGTAATGGGTTCAAAAGTTTACTAAGCTCTATTTATCTCTTCACCTTGGCTATTTCACTCACAAATTTGCAACACAGAAACACAAAATTTGCTGCACGAAATCAAGTTTTTGTGATGCAACATGTGCTTTTCACATATTTACAATAGCATATGTCCAAGGAAGTCTTGACATCTGTACGAAAAAATTTCTGCAACAAATCAGATTTTAAACATACCTTTCTGCAGATGTTTTCTGATTGTTCTTAGCTTCCCAGTAATGTTCTAATATACTTTTTTTCATTTGAAAATATTTTCTGGATCTTTTCCCCCTTTTCTTCATGGTTAAATTCCTTGGTAAATGTTCCTCAGAGGTATCATTGCTGATACTTTGTCAGCAAAGAATAGAACACTGCAATTGAATTCCATGGATTTTATGACTGCAACTTTTAAATAAATCCACAAGTACTCTGGCCTTTTCAGTTTTCTTCCTGTGAGTATTTTAGGAAATGAGAAACGGCAGGAAGACTTGCAGAAACAGTGTTTTAGCTGTCTATTAGACTAATCATAATGTGAAATTTGTATTTGCTACCAAGGATATTTTCACTACAGTCCAACAACAGAATGTAAGTGAACAATGTGACATACAAGCCTAATAAAGACTAACCCAACTCAGCTCAGACACTTGTAGTTGTCTGCTCTCGTTCAATTTATAACCCCCAGATTATTCTCCCAGATGTAGTAAGTTGCATTTTTTTTTATTGACTGCAGAGAGCTTGAATCAGATCATTACTATCCGACAGCACTCAGGGCAAACAGTGGAATTTATAAAGCGTTCAGGTAAGAATTTGAGCAATTAGCTTTGTATTTGCAGCTTACAAATGTGATTTGGGAAGAATTCCAAATGATGTTCACTGATATCAAAACCCATTTCTTTACTCTTTGAGCTGCCTGTAATAACTTAACTAGGAAGAGTGAGAATGAATAAGGTGGTCCCAAAAGAATAAGTAAGGTTGATTTCTTTGTATTATAAGGCAAAGTTAAAGCATATTGCAACAGTAATATAACCCTCAGAAATAGAAACTTAACTTTCATCACTGTGATGATGAGAAATTATATGTGAAATTGTCCCAGGGTGATTTTTTTTTAAATCCTTTATATTTTCAGCTAACCACAGGGAAAAGTTCCTGTCTATTCATTTTAAAATTGTGAAATAATTCCTGTTAGTAGTCATCATTCTCATTAGAATGACTCACATAACAGTTATTTTTTCCCCTCAATGCATATAATTGTGCTGACAGAGAAAAACTGAAAGTTCAAATATTTATTCTCCAAAACTTGAATTCCAAATTACTGCCATCCTGCCTCTTGAGCCTTTTCTCTGGATGTTATCTGCTAAAGCTCAGTGCAGTCTGCCCTTGTGATTGAGAAGATGATCTACAAAGAAGAATCCCTAGAAAACCTCGTCACAACAGAAGGGGACATTCAGTGTTGTGTCAACTGTGTTTTCTAGCAGTGGAGATGCTGGTATGGATTTTTATTTCTAGGATATTTTTATTTAAAAAAATCAAAATGATCTGCGTAAGTAACAAAATACCTAACCAGCCTATCTTTGAAATCTTTTCTTCCTCAAACAATTGTTTAACCTAAATAGCCTTAGGCTGGATTTAACAAATATAAAAATTAGTTTCTAATAAACTTCCATTCAGTTGTATGGTTAGGCTAATTTATTGAGGTAATGAATGGGGATGGGGAGCCATAGTCTAGATTCCCTTCGTAGGTTAGTATTTCTTAAATAACATGTTTCAAGAAGCTGGAAGGACTGACAAGGAGAAAATTCTTTCTTATTTTACTTACACTCTTCAGCTTGGACAAAGAGACCATTTGATTGACTGTTGCTAACAGATTGGTCTGCTAGCATTCATTTACTTGGTAGGTAATTCTCTTTTTGCAATCTTCACAATACTCGAACTCGGTACAATGCTTTCAGAGTAATAAACTGTTACCGTTACTCTTTGCATATTATATCCTTAACAAAATCTGCAGAATTTAGTTCTGTTATGATACTTGTTTTGCCAGAACAAAAAATAGTTAAACTGTATAGTAGCAACTCTAAAAAGAAAATATTTTAATTATATAATCAGCTTTAAATGAATTAAGAGCCAACTCTTGACCTCTGAAGTCAATGATGAATCTTCTTGACTCCTCTGAGAAAACAGGCAGAACTCAATGGGATGGCTTGTACAGATGTAAAAGAAAACTCCAAAATTTGAGATGATGAAAGCAAAAGTGCAACTAAGCAACTATGTGCATGTACATATACAAGTTCTTCACCTTAGAAATTCAAAATGGTGCTAATCTAAACTCTTGAAGGTAGGAAGGTGTTACTAGATCAATACTAAATAATTGCTGCACATTCATTACCGATGTGATTAAGCATCTGTTCACAAAAAATAGCTGAAATGTTGATCTCATCCTTCAATCACTCCTGAGAATGTGAATCATTAATCTATTTTAATTGCTACACAAGTCGTCTGTGGAATCATTTTCCTGTCAGTACAATCAGTATCATTCTTTCTCTTAAGTTATCTTCTTGGCTTGTTATGCCACAGCCAAATTTCAATTTTAAGCCTCTCAGACTCTGAACCACACATGATGTGGTGGTGATGGTGGTACAAGTCCCCTGTCACATCACTTTCCTGGCAGATTTAGATTCAGTTTCCCTCAACTAGAGTAGAACAGAGATTTGACGTCTGCAGATCTAGAATGTGAGGTCAGTGCTCTAGCATTGTGATAACAGTGAAAGTAAAACAGCTTCACTGAAAGCCTCCCTAAAGAAGTAGTTCAGTCCGTTGGACATAATTCTCAGCATTTAACTTTCCTTTTGGAACAGAAATAAAGCCATAATCATTTTACTAAAAGTAATGTTTATCCTTTAGTAAAAGGATAAACTTTTACTTTATTTTACTTTAAACTTTTGATGCAGCTTCCAGAAGACATTTGATGAATGAGTGTGTTCTTTCTCCGGTAATTCCTGATCTTTTTGAAATAACCAAAGTACAGACACTGAGTGACAACACATTACACTTTCACTGGGGTGAGGATTTTTCTGAAAGTACTTCAGACAATAAATACCACTTAAGTTTCATATCTTACAGTTACTGCACAAATATCTCATCGTCTCCTTTCTTCCTTTCTCCTTCTTTGGGATATGATACTCCAGTATGTTGGTCAATGATTTACTTAAAGTCAAGTGTACAGAAGGTGTCATAAATCATCAAACAAAAGCAGAGTACTCTCTTTGAGAAGAGTGGAGCACCAAATCATGAGCATGTGTTGTTTTGGAGAAATTGTTTGTTTCCCCTAGAAAGCATTCCCAAGATCTTTAAGATGAAAAAGAAATGTATAATAAAATAACTATCAGCATTCCATTTTGTCTATGTCTTGCTATATTGCCAACTATTCCTCAAATAAAAACAAAAGGGCCCTTCTTACTGTTAAGCTTTTATTTTTCTGTTCATTAAACATCACATTTGTTTTAAATCTTTCCCATTACCTTATAAGTATCTATGGAAATGTCAATTATTTCCTTTTCTTCTCCTTTGCCTGCTGTCAGTATTATATTAAATTGATGATGTGAAAATCTCTAAATAGTTGGCTTTTGATAACATCATATTCACTGCTGAGTGATGAAGAGCATATAACACAGTATCAAAACAAGTGAAGAGAAACAAAAAGATCCTTAAATCCTTTTGTTCCGCCTAGGTAAGCCTTGGACTACATCTCCCAGCAGACCACTGAAAAAAAGGTCGGGATGCAGGTTGCGCCTAGATATCTTTTCCTTCTTTACAGTCCCCTTATATCAGCCTAGAGACTGAAGAGGTTCAAGAGGTTCAAATTTTGATGAAATTAGCATTCCTTATTAGTTCTCTACTGCTGAAGGAACAAGTCTAAATTCACAATTTCATCGCCCTTAAGTGGGAGGTAACCTGGGATGCATTAGGGAAGAAGAAGGGGCAGCTGATGAGGATTCAGAAGTTACACAAGCCATAAAGTCTCTTCAATTTATGCTGTAGGGCTGAGAGCTTTACAGAGGATGAAAAAAATACTCCATTGCAACTGGATGGCTTGATCCACTCTGGATGTACATAGCAGCAATGACAGTATGGATGCGGCATGCGAGGTTCACTATTTTTCTTTAAAAAAGTCTCTCTTTAACCTCTGCAAGAGGAATTTGCATAAAAAGCAAAGAATTTCATATCTTTATTCAAGAAGAGCAGCAGTTTGTCTAATATTTTGATGTTCAATTTTCTTCTCTGTGAAGTGGTAGCCATTTGCACCACAAACTTTTAATTCTGTATGGCCCTACTGGTGCCTCTGAGACTTCCTCACCTGTCCAAACTTTTACAGACTCCTAACCACTAAAAGAGAGAGAAATCTGTGAAACCCTGTAGCCTTGGGCTAGGCCTGAGGTCTGCATTCTTGAAAATGCAGAGGAATGTTTTGGGAGTAGTGTGGAAGTGAATTTACAGGATGAAGATACTTGACAATCTTTTCTTAGGCTCAGGTGAAAGAGAAACTTTTGTGTTTAGAGGCAAGAGCTGCTGTGAGACTATAGAAACAACCATAAGGTGAATAAAGTTGTTTCATTATTGCTCAGAGCCCTGGAGTGAAGAAAATTCACATCCTGCTCTGTAATATACCTTCAAGAAGGGACAGGCTCCAGCCTATATTTAGGTTCCTTTAATACTACTTTGAGGGAATCCCACTGTTCACCACATGGAAGTTGCTTGGAAATGTCTGTGATAGCAGCTTAAATCAGGCTTAAGAGTATTGGAAGAGAAGAAAAGAGGACAAAAGTAAGCCTTAATAGGGATTACCGTTCTTTTTAATATATAGAGATAATATTTCTAGATAATTTATCGTGCAAGATTCAAAATGCCTGTATCACTCCAAGTCCCGTGCTCTGAGTGTGCAATTCAACTGTGAGAGTGATGATCCAGACCAGTGATCATTTCTTTCTTCCTGCCCCTTCCTGAGTTTAACATGCATGGATTCTCCCTCCTCAACTGGGACTGACCTTAGAAGGTAAAACATATAGATGAGAGCCCTCTCTTGAAATTTCCTCTAGGTTCCTTTTGAGAGTATCTTCATTTCTGATCTGACAGCTCTTTTTGGTAAGGACAAGCATCACAGTGTTGAGCAGGACATACTATGATTAAGAACATTTCATGAATGGGTTCCAGCTACTGCTCTTCCATCATCACATGTGCATGCGGCCTATAGAAGTAATCCCCAAAACCCAATAAGCATGTCTCATCAATTAAAATACATCAATTAAAATCAAGCATTTTTTACAGAAAATAAAAAAGTAGTATACACTCACATCCATGCTGGAGCAGCCCAACTATTCAACTGCTAACTGCAGTCATAGACTGAGATCCTAGGATATTCAAACAACATAGGTAATTTCTGACATATGAGTTTAATGGCATTTCTTTATAGGTATAGGGTATTGCTATAGGGTATACAAATACCCTGACTGCTACGAGTGATCTGTTCCTCTTATACCCTTCTCTGATTCAAAGAGTTGTAGTAGGGATACAGCAGGGTATCAGTCAATACCCAATTTCCATTGATTCTGATATCCATTTATGAACAAGCTGTCCTTGAATTTATCTAGCGCTTTTGAACCTGCTGATAATAATTTCAAGCTTCCCATGGTCAGTAAATTTTGAAAGTTCACCATGCACTATGTAACAAAATTCCGTTTTCTTTTACTTGTCTAAAATCAATTTTGTAATTTATTGCTTACTCCCTAATTCGTATATTGAATAACAGGTCTGCATTCTCCTCATGCTTGTGTTTCATGATTTTGCAAACATTTACAGTCCAGCCTTCTGAGACAATTTTTATACTTCGCCAGACTTACTGGTATAACAGAACAGCCAACACAGAAAAAGAAGACAAAAGCATATATTCTTATATATTATTCCTCGTTAGGTTACATATAATAATTCAGATATTGCTATTACATACCTACGCATTAAGACAACAGATCATAAAATATATTTAGTCCAGTAATCCAGTACTTAAAGAGCTTTTCTAAGAGATGCTATAGATATTTAATTCATCCTCGCAATGATATTTGCAGGACCATGGAATTTTGTAGTAAATTCCAGGTGGAGTAAATATTTTGCACTGCTTATTACAGCTAGGTGAGACACTCATTAATGCCTAGTATATATATTTAATAAATCAATGATCGTTCTTAAGAAAGTTAATAACTGGTGTTAAATAAATTTACCTTTATGGATAAATACCAAAAGCCTATGAAAAAAACTGTACTAGGTGGATGTTATTGTACTGCTAAGGTTCATTTTCCCAACTATTTGTAAACAGGCATAGTAAGGATTCTTTCTACTTCTGTCAAAGAAACGGTAAAGACTGCTCAGAGCTCCTATTGGCCATAGCAGTGGATTTAACCTACAAACCATACTCAATTAGTATTTTAAGAAGATAGGGTAGTATATGAGTACAAAGAATAAATATAAATATAAGTATAAATACTTTTAAATTAAATAAAATTACCAGAAATGAACACAGCTGCTCTGAAAAATTACAGCTCTGATATGAGGTATTTACTGGCTTTTTTTTCCCCTAATTTGACAGCTTTCTGGCATGTATCTCCTCATATGCATAGATTTCTGCGTTATTTTTTATGTAGTTCAGCAAGAAAGCCTGATTTTTGTTTCAATATTCAACTTTGCTGATCAGATCAGAAATAAAGTGGAAGATCCTTGGGCAGACAGAAAATGAAATTAGTTCTGGAGATTTTATGTCTGAGTGGTGATACTATGTATATTTTTGTAAGATACCTATGGATAATCCTCCATACAAATGCTTTATAGAGTTTCTGTTTAAAAGCAAACAAATTGAAAGTTTTAAAATACTCTCCCTAACTCAGTTTTGAGTTTAGAGAATTAGATAAAGCTAAGATGTTGAGGAATGCTTTGATAAATTGAATGCATCTTTCCTTTGATCTACAGGACCATCAGCTATATACAGAATCCATCTCTACACACACAGCATATGTCTGATTATCTTAACTAAAATATTTTACACAAATGTTAACAATGATTCTATATAAAACTAATAATTTCAACAGTTTTTGTTTTTCCTTTATTTTTTTCCTTGGTATTTTTTTCTGGCACATTTTTGCCGTGGTTAGTACCTTTTTAGCAATAAAAGCACTGGAACAGGCTGCCCAGAGAGGCTGTGGAGTCTCCTTCTCTGGAGATCTTCAAGACCCGCTTGGATGCAGTCCTGTGCCAGGTGCTCTAGGTGGCCCTGCGTGTGCAGGGGAGTTGGACTAGATGACCTCTGGAGGTCCCTTCCAACCTTAGGCATTCTGTGATTCTATGATTCTTAGGTGCTCTTTTATGATTTTGTACCCAGACAATCTCCCTTCATTAGATACTCAAAACTGTCACTGTAAGACAATTTTAATCTGAGTATCTCCTACCTCAATCTTCTGTATTTGTAGATGCAGTTACACTATAGCTCTGGTCTTGCCAAACAAAATACATTTTTAATGTAGCAGTGTAGGTGCATGTGTAAGTTATTGGGACCTATCTCTTAGTGGTTAGTTTACATGTGACCCATATGTGTGCATAGATCTTTGGAAGAGAAAAGAGATTCTGTTAATGTTCTGGTAGAAGTGTTCCCATTTCTTAGCCACATCCCTCAAAGAATGTTGACCTTACTTAGGTCTTTTATGGCTTTTATGGCTTGTCTATGGCAAACTACTATCTGTCCCTATGAATCCGTTTCTTCAGCACTTTTGCCTGGTTACTCTGAGTCATTATGTTACAGAGCATGTAACATACAGAGGCTAAGGAAACTCACAATGATTGTCAATATTGACAATTGTGACTTTTTGGTTGCTTGGCTAGTTCAGCTATACAGAAAATCTATTAAAAAAAAAGAAAAATTCAGTGGCAAAATCTCAACACTGCCTCAAAGGTGCCACTTTTCATATCCATTTATTGCTAGGAAGGTATGATACTTCCCTGGGAAATGCAAATTATTACAATCTATTCTAAAACATCTATAAGAAAATTATTTTCACAGTTTTTTTTTTTTTTTTTTTGGTACAGAAGTAAAAACTCATTCAGCATTAGTATGGACCTATTTCTTATAATCTTTTTTTTTTTTAATTTGATTTTGGGGTTCTTTAGTTTGTTTCTCAGTTAACAAAGGGAACCTTCTAAGAAACTTTTCCAAAGTAAGAATCACAGCATAAATAGTAGCTGTAAAAAATGAACAAACAAAAAACAATACAAATACCATAGCCTCTGTTTTCCTCTCCTAAACAGAAGCTTGCCTTGTTTTATAACACATCTCATAATACCTAGTGGAATCACTGCTGTGATGTAGCTGATCCTTCTCAAAGTATACCACGTCACCGAGAGAGAAGTTCCATGAGGTGTTTACTGCAGGCGCATAAATCACAAGCTATCTGCTTCAAGCTTCAGGCAGAGGGGTTTAATTACTCCACTGTAGCTTGTTTAAAAACTTTTGCCCTTCATTCTGGCTGAATAGCTGACATGTTAAACATCTGTCTTCAGTCAGCAGTATCTGATTGGAGTGCCTAACTTGCAAATACCTCTGGTGTGGTGGTTAAGTAGAGTTCGGTTTATAGCAACAGTATAATTTGTTGGCTGCAGTCTAAACAGTTGGCCTAGTTGTTACATTTTTTTGGAAATTTGCTTGGGTGAACGTCTCACAGAATAACTGAGCTGGTACGATAGTTCATCCCAGTGCAATAGCTCCTGCTGATCAATTATGTGGACGAACAATGGTTGATAACTAGTAGCAGCTACCGATCAGTGTTATTTTAACACTGGACTAAGTGTTGCTAGGGTAAAATAGCCACAGAACATTATGACTTAAAGATTACTACTGTCGTTACTGACAGCTTCCATGTCCAAAACAAAGCGAGAACCTGCTGTGCGTGGCCTAATGACCCAGCAAGAGAGGACTCCTGCCAGCACCAGTCCCATGCATCACAGGAGCCGTGCTGCTTAAACTCCCAAATCATTGTTACTACCCTCATTTTTGAGATGGCAAATATGGACAGAGAGGCTAAGAATATTTCCAGAAGCCCATTAGATAATTTAAGTCAATATCTTGTGAATCATAGCAATCATCATCCATTTTCACACATTTCTTCATGATTGAGTCCAATCCCTTCAGCGTGATTATATTTCAACCTTCTGGAGAGCAAGAGCACTACTACAGAATCAAGAACTTAGATTTCTTAAAATACAGCCCTATTGCATAAGGAATAATACCATGTCTTACAGATTTTTTCCTTCAGTCAGGAAGAAGACTTGTGAAAGCTTTAATTAATTAATAAACTTTAATTAATTAATTAATAATTGCCAAGGTCAAACTACTCTCAAGAGATTTTTGTTTTCTCAACTGTTTTTTAACTGATTTGAGGGACCATTATTTGTTTCTTCATTCCAAATATATCTCCAAAATATTTAGCATATTTTATATTTTCTTATTCAAAAACTCCTTATGCATAGATTGCTCTGGGTTCTAGTCTTTTTTTTTTTTTTTTTGGAAGTACACTACTCATAATTTTTAAATTTGAATTTATATATGGCTTTGAAACACCAGTTTCAAACAGCTGCTTCACCTTTTCATGATATGTAACCGATCACTTAAACTGAGCGACATCATTAGCTGGTCTTCCAGATGATTAAAGCTTTTAAAATATGAATAAAGAATGAGTCATAGACAGAGGGATGACTACTCACAAAAGTTTGTAAAAAGAGAAGTATGTTTCCAGGGACAGAAACAAAAGCCTATTTTCATAACCCATCACAGAGAGTTGGGGTTGCACTTGTGTTCCACATACCACGTTAAGTAATGCACTCCTGGAAACCCACTCCATTTTCAACTTTCCTATGCTACTGACTTTTTACGAAGCTCACACACTTCGCTAAGTAATTTTTCATGCTTTTTAAGCTAAGTCAAATGTTTCTAACTCTGCAATTCCTCTTCTTTTAGAGTTGACTCTTGAGACTCCTAACTTCAGAGGAAATAAATTCTGTGCTTTTTAGCGTTTAAAGAGTGTTGGCTTCATCAAAATGGTTATATGCAATGATTCACAATATCCGAAACTTTCCCTTGACTTATCTAGAGAGTTATAATTTGACTCTGTCAGTCAATTTGGCTCTGCATTGCATCAGCAGCGTCTGGTAGCAGGAGCCCTGGGTGGCTCTGTCTATGGTAGCATACAGGAGGCTCCTCAGCCTCTACCCTCTGGATGCACTTTTTAGGCTAGATACTCTTATATGGATTTGACAGTGTCTTTTCCTGCAAGGTGAAGGCTATAACTAAAAGTGAACTTAGCACAATGGTATTCATAGAACAAAATGGCATTTAACATGTATAAATCTACCAAACTGTCAAAATTTCCTCAGAAAAATGCAATTACATTTTTTTATTTTTAGGTGAATGAAGTGAATTTTACCCTCTGGGAAATATTTTTGTGGAAAGGTATGACAGTTTCTATTTTATTATAGTGTATAAAACAATTTTCTAATAGAGAAAAGTTTCAGAAGCAAACTTCTGAAGGAAAGGGAAGAAGTTGGAATAACCAAATTTGCATGAGAAAGATTTACAAAAATCTTGACATGTGAACTCATTAATTTAAAAAATTGAACTGGAAAAAATACTATGCTCATAACTTGTTCCATAGGGAATATGTAAATAATAAATGGTATTGGCTCAAAATAGATGTTTAAGAAGCTCATTTATTCAAATTTCAGATAGATTAAGCCATTATAATGAATTTAAAAAATTAACTTTCAGAAAAGATGAGTTTGAAACTTCAGGCAGCCTTCCCTGCAAGAATGCTTTCTGCAAGAGAGCTCGATGATACAGATCTTCAAAGATCATCAGTAAAACAGAATAGCTCACATTCAGACGTGTACATCCCAATATATTGGTTTCATGGAGCTCTCTTAGGTGGATATTATACCTGTTAGTGCCTGTTCAGGGATGTTCATTTTAAGTATTGAAAATCAGTGAGCAGGAATCTTCAAGCAGGCACACTTGCTCCCTTAGTTTTCTGTGCCTTCCTCCATTCAGGATACATTCACCTGACAGTTATGGACAAGCAAGTCCAATAGAAGCCTCATTTGTCAGAATTCAATCAGATGCTCCATGGGAGCTAGAGATTCAGGGTTAACCTGTATTATTTATTTTAACCATCCTGTCCCTCAAAGGTACAGATTAGTTCCTCAGTAGCACTGAAATGATCCACTTAGTTCTGAAACTGTATAGATAATTTTATACTAAAGTATATGTTATTCAAACCAGATGCAGCAAGCATCTGCAAGTTTTTTAATTAGTTAAACTGCTCCAATACAATGACATTTAACAAGAATCAAAAAAGAATTGTCACTTCGAGGCTGGTGTTCAGCAGTCATAAACGCCCAGTGATATAAATTTCTTTACATTCTAGATGATAAAGCTTCAGTGAAGAAAGGCAGATAAGAGATAACCGGAAAATGCATGAAGCTCCTTTATTTTAAGAAACGCCTCTCTATTCACATGTTTTATTTCATTTAAAATTCACAGAGAAAGAGAGGAGAGCTAAAAAGAGAGAGAGATAAAATTCAGAGCTTAATGTAGAAGAAAATATCTCCTAAAGGCTTTGACATTTGAATAATATTATTGGAAACTATAATTGTATTTTCAAATGAATACCAATGATGGGAAGAATTTAAGTGTTAAGTGGCAGGAAGGGGATGGAACTCTATCAGGTTTTGACCTTTCCTTACTGCCTATAGAGATCCTTGGACATATAGAGATTTCTCTGCACGTGCATCAGGACTCAGAGAAATAACTGAAACCCTTGTCAAGAAACAGGATGGAGATCTACGTTCAAATGAATTTTCCATGTCTGTATATTTATAGAGCTCAGTATTAAATAAGCAAGATGTGGTGAACGCGCTTATTTGAAGGTGCTTGCATGTGCACAAAACTTTGGTAGTCATATGGGATGCTTTACAACATTAAAAGGAAAAAAGACAAAATAAAGAGACTAAGAGAAAACAAAGAATGGCAAATATTTATAGTTAGAGCAAATAATTCATTGTCTGAAAGACTGATGGATGTTTACTAAAGACAGGAGAGAGAGAGCACAATACTCATTAAATAAAGGTCACAAACTGACAAGACAGCTATTGTACCTGAGAAAAAATAGAAGTATATATATAAAAAAAGCAAGAATATACACAAATCACTGGATCACATAAGCAAGGGACATACAGGAATCACAATGTGTTAAGGTAATGTGCTAAACTCTTTTTTTTTTATTTTTGCCTAGTTACTAACACAGTTCCTATGTAGAAGATTAGTAGTGTCCAGGCCTAGAGTGTCTTTTTTCCATAAAACTTTTCTATGGGTATTTCAGATCAAAAAGATTTGACCAGGAAAAATGCTGAACCAGCTGATCATTCAAATGGCAGATCAGTAGGATCTGAGGGCAAAGGAAGGGAAAAATATGTCACCACAACTCCCTGATCTAGCTGTGGTTTGTCTAAGGTCCAAACTAGTGAACATCTTCAAAGAAACAGTTCTGAATTAGGATCTGTAGGTAAGATAAGCAGGGAGTGCTTTTTTATGTCTGTCAAATATTAAAACTTGATACTTACTTCTTTAGAGTTAAATCAGGATGTGCCTTTTGAACCTTGCTGCCCACAGGGATAGCTAGGCAAAGCCTGAATGCCTGATACTGTCAGCCCGGTTTATTTAGCAAGTCCTTGCTGCTTCAGTATGCAGAAGCATACCATATTTGAAGAGATATCTGAAATACCAAGCTGTGGCATATCCTTTTTACAGGACCATACCTTAGGCTTCCTAATGTGTCCAATGTCCCCCTAGGAGAAGGTTGTGTAGATGACTGGGCTGCTTGCCCTGCTCTCCATGCATCCCCCGCAGGCTGCTGGAGCTGCCAGGCCGGCGTCTTCAGTCCCCTCCAGGCACTGCCTCTGGCCCCAGCTCTTCTCATTCATCTCAGCAAGGAGGCCTTTGACATTGTGGTAGCGCATCAGTATTGAACCTCAATGACTAAAGACATCTGGGAGGAAAGAGTAATTTGCCTTGGCTTGCTAATATATAATGCCCTGACAAGTGTGAGGTGCAGTTTCAAAGAAATTAATTATGATGAGCAAGTATCAAGGACAAAATCTCACCTTGGTTGCCTTCAGTAGTGCCTCACTCCAGGCTGTTATACTGTAGAACATTCTATATCCTATTTGATTTGCTAATTTTATTAGCGAAGAAGTGATTGATAATTTATACAGCTTTATATTTGCCATTTATGTATATGTCAAATACACTCTTTTTACATCTAAATGGCCATGTTTCCTCTCTTCTGTAGTACAGTTTGTATAAAACCTTAGTAACAGCTGGACCATTTTTGTTTACCTTAGAAAATGGGATCCTGGCCTGCATCAGCCTGCATTGCCAGCAGGTCAAGGGAGGGGATCCTGCCCCTCTGTTCAGCTCTGATGAGGCCACATCTGGAGTATTGGGTGCAGTTCTGGGCTCCTCAGTGCAAGAGGGACGTGGAGCTTCTAGAGAGGATTCAGCGTAGTGCCACAAAGATGATTAAGGGATTGGAACATCTATTGTATGAGGAAAGACTAAAAGTGAGCTGGACCTGCTTAGCCTGGAGAAGAGAAGATTGAGAGTGGATCTGATCAAAATATTCAAGTACCTGAGGGGAGGATGGGGCCAAACTCTTCTCCTTGGTGCCCAGTGACAGGACAAGGGGTAATGGGTATAAATTAAAACACAGGAAGTTCCATCTCCATGTGAGGAAGAACAACTTTCCTGTGAGGGTGACAGAACCCTGGCACAGGCTGCCCAGAGAGGCTGTGGAGTCTCCTTCTCTGGAGACATTCCAAATCTGCCTGGATGCCACCCTGTGCCACATGCTCTGGGTGTCCCTGCTGGAGCAGGGGGGTTGGACTAGATGATCTCTAG
>JAUBNY010001146.1:7626201-7636626 GCA_032275445.1 Crypturellus soui
TCAGACCATGAATTATTAATGATGTAAGTTGTTATGAATAAAATGAAGATATGCCAAAGAATGTTGATATGTATAACACTGATACTCAGAAAAACAACACCTCATCTTAATAGTCATCTTTTACAATAAAGTAAGTGTCCTGGAAGCTGAATTTGTTTGAAAATTTTCAGACTAGAAAAGAACATAAAAGAATTGTGACAAAAACAGGCACGCGCTTTGAACTTAATAGCATTGACTGTACTAGTAAGCTAAATGTGCTCATAACCGTTCTCTGAAGATGAATATAAATGATGAATAAAACTGCAGGATAGATGAAACTTTGGTGGGTTAAACTCCACTTTTGATTATCAAATCCTACTTTAAATGAATATAAAGGTTGGCCACTAGGACAGTTTCTTATAACACCTTCAAATGATACTGGAACCTCTTCCAGCCACGCAATTTCCATTCTAGCCTTGCCTAAGTGGTACCTATTGAACACAACAAAACCAGTGCATGAAATCTGAGGGGATACAACACTGGTAATAAGCTTAAAATGCTTTTTCCCTAAAGAAATTGATGGCAGCTGAGGGCTACAGATTTACAGAAGAAGGTAATGGAAAATTGATTGTTGAGGGTAGCTGGGAGTCCTCATTTCACATACTGAAAGGATTAGCCAAATACAATTATTGGTTTAGTTTACAATAATATGAAAATAATCTGAGACTCATGTGTTTGCACCTGCAGCTCCCTACAAGCAGATGTGAGTTCAGAGAGCTCATCTATCTTGCATTCAATCTGATCTAATAAAATTTCACTCAAAAGGCTGTTGATGAGGCTGGTCTTTTGTTCATATAGGTTCTTCCTACAAAAGAGGAAATACAATAGACTTGCAAATTCTCTCCTTTGGTGTGGATTGTTTTGAACCATCTCATATTCCTCAGAAAACAGTGTTTTTGCCTCCCATTTTTTTTGAGTTAATAGCTGATAGAAATAGAGAAATACTCGTACTGTTCCTGAAATTACTTATGTAGCAAAAGACAATGTTTTACTAGGTTAATCCTATAGCAACTTCATGCCAGTGTAGAATAGTATAATTATGAACAATAAACTTCCATGTAATAAGACTTGTATGCAAATTCTGACTTGTAGAAAATATAGAGGTTTTGAACCCTGTGGTATTCTAGTTCGCATTCTAAATTTGCAGGCAATTTCCTTAAAAATGTCATAAACTAGCAAAACTTCACAATTTGCCTAAAGCAGTTATAAAGCAAAATGATCATTTGATATAAACAAATGAAAATGCCTGTACAGTTTAGGGCTGGAAGTTTGCCATTTCCATATGCCATGAATATATAGTTTGACTTTTAGATATTGTATTATTTTTAACCACAATTTTTATCTAGTAGAAACACAAAGGCATCTCTGCCTTTTTATAAGCATCATTAATTTCTGTATACCTAGGAATCAGAGGTTTTATGAAGATTTTTGACAGTTCGATCTTGTTTAAAGTATTTTGAAGCAATTGACATGATAAAATAAGCAATAAAGTGCATACTTAGCAATTTCAATTTCTCAGCCTTCCTACTTTATACTTTATAGTCAATTTAAGCAACAAAATTCTTCCTTTCCTGTTTTACATGTAAATGGAAAACAAATCACACCATCCCAATTTGGGGGCATCTATTCAAGCAGTTTCTTAGTTTGTGTGCCCTTATGAAGAAGGCAGGCTTACATTACCTGACAACAAATTCACAGTAGAATGTTAGCTAGAGTGCAATGATGTCTCATGATCCTGTTATTTTCATCTCTTCTCATTATTTAAAAGTGTTTGTTTAATTGTAGGAACGATGCCCTCATGGATAATAACAGCCCTGCTTACATCAATTTGTAGCCTGAAAGTTAGACATGTCTCATGATTTGATTAAAATTTCGCGGACAAGTATTCACAAGGACTAAAACCTTGCCACACAATCTTAATGAATTATTATACCTCCTTAGTTCTAAATAGGTGAATCATCTCTCCTTGTCTGAAACTGTAGATAAAGATGGCTTTCAAAGCAAAAACATTTTGCAAAAGAAGTACTCCTTGACAAGATAACGATAAAAAACCCTATTAAGAAAATGATGACAGCTGACTTGCTCTTAGCTCTGTTCCTCATGGTATAGCTTTGGCTGGCTGTGATTTGCTCTCTTCTCATGTTCTGAGGGTGACAGCAGACTTGTAGATCTGATAAAACCGAGAGAGAGATACTTCACCAGGCAGTTTCTGTGCCATCTCAGGTGAAGCAGAACACTAAGAACCGCTCTTTGTGGCAGAGGTGCCACTGATGGCAATAGCCCCTGAATGATAAATCATCCTTCACCAGTCCCTTGTGTCTCCTGGAGGATGCTGTCAAAGACACAAAAACACTTTCTATCAAATGTTCTTTTTACTTGAGATATTTTACAGAGCCCTGAATTATCAAATGAGAAATCTAGGAGTTTTTTTCCATTTTGAAATATAAACATACTTTAAATAGAGATGAGAGAAAATGATTGCTCAGCAGATATATGGTAAGGTGAGAAGGCAAAAAGGAGTGAGAGAAAATGGCTAATTTCTAATTTCCCAGAAATCTACTTTCTTTCTTCAGTTTCTGATAGTAAAATTCATTGCCAGTTCTCAGTAATGTGACACAAGAGAGAGATCGTTTGGGAAAGCATTTTCTGTACATTTTCTGTAGCGGTGAGCGACTCTACGTTTCAATGCCAGTGGGAGATAAAGGTTATTTGGAAGAAAAATTTGTCATTCAGTCTGCTTCCACATCACTCTGTTTTTAACATTTTCAGTTTCACCTTCCAGCTCCTCTGGGCCCGAATAAGAATTCTTGAATTTTGGATCACACAGTAAATCATTAGGCATTCCAGAAAACACAAAAAAAAAAAAAAAAAAAGAGGAGTGCCCTCTAGGGATGCGTGTGCGTGCATGTCAATTTCTCTCAAATAAACTTCTCTAATAGTCAGCCGTCAGCCATCAGATGTCCTTCTAGCTGTATTCATTCAAGTTGTGATGCATTATGGCCAAGGGTAGCAAGAAACGCTATGAGTACTATGCTTCAGCTATAAGTTTTCTGTCGCATCTTCCCTAGCTAAGTCTGCTCTTTGCTGCACAGTGATTCAGCTCTACATTCATATTGTTTGCAGCAGGGATGGTTGTCATTAATTTGCTTTCATAGTATTATTATCATTATTAGCCACAGTTGCAAAGGACATACATTGATAAAGTTATACACACATACTTACACTTTTAATTATTGCTGACACAAGTGTCAGATCAACATCAGTCTATTACCACCATTTTATCTGGAAAATTCCTAAAAGAACAAATATTAGCCAAAGGGTCAGTGCACTAATATTCAATCCTCGGATTTATACCATTCCAATTAGGCATTGCATTAGACCAAAATACTAAAAATAGTAACTATACTGTTCTTAGAAAAAAAAACAAAACAAACCTCACTTTGGTTATCTACATTTCCTGAGGTCATATGACTCCTTGTCTGCAAGACTTCTGGCAATTTGCTTATCTTATGAATGCTACCTGGAGTTTCACAGACCTAAATATACATGTTTTTTTGAAAACTTTGGCACAAAATTAATTGATCATCCAATCATCAATTCAGGTATAAAAACCCAGTAAAGACTCGGTGTGCCACCATATGTTCCAGTCTAAGGCCACAGGACAAGGCACAGGGCAAGACAACCCATTTTATAGGGTCTAGAACAAGCTGGATGAGTTACCACCCAGAAATATCTGTCCCGCTTTTGTGGGTGCATATGGAGCACAGGGCAATTGGAGTCCTACCACAGATGCCTTAATAACATGTCTAAATTGGACAGAATGAGGCTATTAACACACGAAGGCTGTGCACTGTGCACTGAGGGCTGCAGAGGTCAATCAGCAGATACTGGTTGACACTCCACTCTCCCCAGCAGACCTAAACTCATGTGGACTGGGTGGGTATTTTAAGCTGAAGAGACCATTACCGATAGTGATTTATGATAGATTTCAATATTCCTTAGAGTAAATTTCTGAGTCTTCTTCAAAATATGCTGAAAATATACGGAATATTTTTAGAAGTGAATACTTCCCAGTGAATACAGCCCAGCTCAAGAGAAAGATAAAGACTAATAGTTTTTTGTAATCTTAAAGAACATAAGAAATAGCTTTCTTACCACATACTTTCTCAAAAACATTTGCAAAAACTTTTCTTAATGCAAACCTATTTGAACTGCTTTTCCCAATGCCTCTATTCAGAAAGGCTTTGAGGAAATCTTTCATTTCCCACAAATAAATTAACTCTATATGCAAGTCAAAGAAATAATTAACATGAAATAAATACTATGTTCTTTTGGTTTTAGGGAAATCTGAGTGAATTCATTTGCAAAGCTTCATTGGGAGATGCAGGAGCAGTAGAGCTCAGTGGCAAAAATATTTTGAACCACAGTAGAAACTTTTGTGTTCCTTGTGAATGTATCACAGAACAGGACAAGTTTCTCTATCCATTTTAATAATATATTCAGAATATATTATATTAACTGTAAACTAATAATAATAAATTAGTATGATAATATAATAGTAAATGAGCATGAAATGGAAAAAGAAACAAAAGGAACATACGGTCTAAAATAAAACTTTGGCTTCCTTCTTTCTCTATTGCCTATTTTGATTAACCTAACTTATCAACTGTAGTTCTGAGCTTATACTTAAAAATAGAAATCAAGATGTGCTTCTGAAGAAATAGCTTCATCCTACACTATACAACTCCAGATTTATTCCTCCTCACCCTTAGCACTACTGAACTCCTTCCATATTTAATCAGAGAACTCACAAGAAGAATATTCAGGGTATATCAGTAGTGTTTTAGGAATGGCTTAACCTATTCAAATGATCTTTTGCTTTCTTTAAGTGGATTTATTCTGTATGTTCAGCTAAGCATGTACTGAGCATAATGATTAGAGTGCCTTTTGAACAGCACAGCCAAGACCACCTGAAACCCTCCTGAGCAATTCCTGACCCAACTCTGGACCTGGACAGAAAATAAGAAATACCACCTGCCACAGGAGCGTGGTTTTCTACAATCTCTCCTTCTGTAAAGGAAACACAAAGTCCTGATCAATTTTCTTTCTTTTTTTTTTTTCTTTTGTTTGTTTGTTTGCTTTGGACTGATTTCCCCTTCACAATCTTTTATTTTTCTTTTTTTTTTTTTTTTGATGTGACAGGGAAATGGACAGCATTGTAATTAATCCTGAAAACACCCTCCCACCCCTCTCCTACATTATGCAGCTCCAGCTTTTCCCACTGCCCATTCCAGATGAAACCATTCAACTTACCATTCAGGTAAAGTAGGTGTAGGTGACTGGTAGACAATCAAGAGGACTTACAGCCCCATGACAAAAGGAGCTTTGCTCTACTGCAATTAATTGCTTGTCCTGCCCTCCAGTCCTCTTCTCTCCCCTTCTTTCCCACTCCATTCTAGAAAGTGCAAGGTCATGCTTAAAAGGAAGTGGAAAGTACTTTACTTTTTTGAAGGAGTCCATGTTTCTCTGTGCTAGTATCCATGCAAGAGTTAGTCTTTCTGTGCATGAAATACTCTTTTCTGCCTATATTTCCTAGATGATCCCTGGTGGGTTTGACATAACTAATGTTTTACAGTGCATATAGAGTTTCCCTCCTTGCCACTTTCCAGCTGTTTTTTTTTGAAGTAAGGTGAGAACAGCCAAGATGAACCTGAGCTCAGCATGCTAAGAACTGCAGTATTTCTTTTGCCCATGATCTGAAATCTGATCCAAGCTCAGAAATGATAAAGGTAAAGAAATTTTCCCAAAAGAAATCACAGATCTTCTCTCAAAAGCAACATCTTTCAGAGAGCCTTCATTTCCACCTGAGTATAACCATAATAAGCTCATGGCATCGAGGATATCAAGATAAACAAATCAAAATCACTATGCATAATGCAGCTTCCCCTTTAATTCCCCTTTAATTCCCCTTTAAGTAGAGAGGAGAGAGATTTGCAATTATTAATGAAAGCAAAACAGCAGCTTTTGTGAGCTTATTGTAGAGCGGATCCAGAAAGAAAGAATAATCACCACTGAATAATTTGAAGAATAAAAATGCTATTGTGCTTTAATTTCTCCCCTTTTCACTTTCTTCCAGGTGAGAGCTGGAGAATAGTGTGACAAGGTATAATAGAGGATATTCTCTTTCTCTTTTTAGTATAACCGGCACATAGTAATTAGATGGTAAGAGAGAAAAAGAGATAAATATGGCTATGAAGAATGCAGCTATAACAAAACAACTTTAGCATATTCAAAGATAAAATGTTAAAAATCTCCTGTTATTTATGGCATAAACGATGAATTATAACTCTTCACTGTTGCTACAATAATGGACAGTGAATTTTACTTCTATTTCAGCTACTTGCATAATATATCATTACTTAATTAGAATATTGAATATTTCATATGGACTAATAGTGATTAATAACTGCATCCAGTCCAAAATAAATGTAATGCCTGGAAATAAAAATTCAGTTTGCTCTGTTTGCTTCCAGGTGATTTAGAGAAATTTATTTAAAAGAATATCTAAAGGAAACAATGTAAAATAAATAAATAAATAAATTTAAGTTTTAACAAGACTAGATATTCTCAGAATGTTAAATTAGCTTTGGTTTGCATCCTAATATACAGCTGTGATCATCTAACTTGCTACACTTTGTAAAGTGGAACCTTTATGCTTTCTGGCATTATGATTTATCCAATGAGGTAAAAGGAATACACTAGAGAAAGCTAGCAAACATGAATTTAGAGGAGCTGTTATAAGTAAATGATTCAAGACTTCATTTTAATACATCTTAAATCCATTATTTCAATAACCGTATACTAAAACTGCCAATTACTTGTTGCAGGCATACACCTGGAATTATATCAGCAGGTACCTGTTTGCACTGTTCACAGAGTTCAGAGTCCAGCTGCTTGCCTGTAGACAGCTTTAAAGTTAGATCTACACAGCTTTAAGAATGAAGACAAAGAACTTTCTTTTCCTCCTTCCACTCCCACCTTCATTGCGGTGACTTTCATGAGGAAAAAAAAAAAAAAAATGCACATTCGATGCATTCCTCATTGTAGCTCTTTGCCCCATCGCCCTCTTTGTGCTGGTATCAAATATATTTTGATTTGGCTGTCATTCAAACCTTCGCTCTCTGAGTTGATCACAGTTTCCCAAATTTAGACTAGTTTAAAAGATTTGCAGATTATAACGCCAGAGACGATCACTCTGAACAGTTATACCTTTCCCTTTGTTTTATAGACTAGATAGCTCTAATATTCCTTTCCCACTGCAAACAATCACCAAAGCACTCCTAACTGGCTCTTAACCATCAGCTGGGTTGATGATGCTTCTTTGTTCTTATAGGTGTTCATTTGATTATAGATGTTGCTAATTCCTTAATCTTTCCTGTGGAACTTCTCCAGGCATTCTCCAACTTACATCTGAAGTGGATGCAGCACTCCAAATGTCATCTTGCTATTCAGAAAGCCAAGGGGATGTGCCAGTTCTTTTAACTAGGAAATCATATTTTTGTGGCCAACTGATAACTCAGTCTGACCCTCAAGTCTCTCTCCTTCCGTCAGTATCTTAGTGCAGAACTACCACCCTGCCGGGCTGGCCGTGCATGGGGAAGTCGGGCCTGATGCTTTCTGAAACCCAGGGAGAGAAGTGCATGAGCACTTTCAGAGAAACTACAGAAAAGTATTTTGAATCCATTGTCTGGAAGCATTTTCTCAGGAAAGTACAAGAACTGAAAGTTCGTGAGAAAATTCTGTTCATCCACAGGGTAAAAAAACCCGAAGGGAATGTGAAGGTGGATGAACAGAATTCATTGTAATCTAACAACTGTGGAAATATTTTGGCTGCGTTCACTCCATCTGTCAATCACCATGTCACCTAGATAAAAACAAGATAATAATATACCTTCCCAAGCAGAAAAACATATTCAATAACAGTCTACACTAGTTTCAGAGACCACTGTGTTACCCATATTTCCACTTAGTGTGGAAATAATACTCAATTCATATTCATAAACTTTTTTAACCTCTGAAATTTATAATTTAGTCAGATGGCTTTCTGGTATTTGAATAGCTCATTTCCTACACATGATCATTAGCTCTCACAGGCAGATTGTTGCTTTAGGCAATCACTTTCTCAGTGCCTGAAGCACAAGCTGCCCATAGCTACCTGTTTTGTTTTGTAGAGTATATTTGTTTCCATTAAAGCACAGTTTCACAACAGACAAAAACTACCTCATATACCTTCCTGTATGATTTTCTGCTTGTAAATTAATCTCTTAGGTAACAAATAAAAATGTGAGGAAGCTATTTGTTTGTTCACTAGACCAAATAGCTTATAGTTCTGTACCTAACCTTCCCTTTCTGGACTATTCTGGAACATAAATTTGGGTCTTAGCCTCAACCCGGAGAGAGACACTGAGAAATTAACTGAAAATGTACCGAGGCAAAATTTACAAAGGGACAACTCCCATAGACCTTCCTTGTCAATCTTTCTCGGAGTCCTGCTAGAAATAAAATATTAGTAGAAGATGAATTATGAAAATCTTAATACAGCTCTTGCATTTTCTACCTTTTAATTATTTCTTATGCAAAAAGACTAAATAATTTGTTTTCTGTATTCCCTGCCCCTTTATGTCCTGAGGTAATGCAGTAAGATTACTAACAATTCTGGAAATTACTGTAATTAAGAGAATAGGTTTATAGCATTGGGAAGGCTGGAAGAATCCTGCTTGTAAGGAACACAGGAACAAAGGTATTTGGGTGTTGGTTAAGAAGTAAAAATTATGAAGATGCCCTGGACAAAAATGCACACTTTAAAGAGGCAATATAAGTGAGAGAGAAGGAGGAAGGTCAAAAGAAAATGTTTTATCAGTACTTTCTCTCCTGAGCCCAGAAGAATGATACTTCCTGAAGGATAAGAATTAATATACTATGGGACTATGATCTGAACATGAGACGCGGTCTTACATGATAATTGGTAAATACCCAGTACATACGCTGCGTAGAGGCTTACCCAGAACTGTATTCTCAGGTAATGCATATCATAACAGAGAAAGAAACAGAATGCAGCTTGACATGCTGGACAAATGTAACACACGATGTGGTCTACAACACAGCTTGGAAACTAATTGGCCACAAGCGTCCAATGAAACATGTTTTTCCAGATGAGTCAGGTAAGATCCAAGTGCTTTCCTATGACAACTTACCAGTCCACCCATTCTGCCAATGCTATTGAATTTCTAGCCCATAGTAAGTTTGATAGACAAAAGGCTATCAAAGAGATCACAGACCTCTGTGGCAACTGACAACATGAGACTGCTCGTTTACACCAGGTCCTGGTGTGAAGCCTTGTTCTTCCTCACTTGACTCAGCTTATAGAAAAGGAAAAGAAAAATTATATACATACATATATATGTATATGGACTCTTCTTAGGCATGACTTTCTGCATACATTGATATCAGAAGGACAAATTATAACACTCAAAATCACAATGAGCGTTACTCAGCAAAAAGTAATAATAGGCAAATGAACTATTATGTAATAACATCAGTAATAACTCCATTATGTTTAGTAAAAAGTAAACTCCAAATTTAAATATTAAGAAGACAATTAATAAGTCACTAATCAACACACAGCAGGAAGCTACATCTGCTCCCCTTATTGCCTGTTTGGTGCAGTCAAGACACTCAATTAAATGAGACAATAGAGAAACATTGTTCAGACAAATTTTTTTTTTGAATGACTCAATCAACCCCCACAAGGAAATTCTGAGTGCAATTTCTAAGTTTTGTTTTGTTTTGTTTTTCAAATAATTGTTTTCTTCCAGCTCACTCAGAGGGAGTAATTTTTCAGCCTTTAATGATTTCTAAACATGACAGTTCTTTCATGTCTGGAATTTGTCTCAATTATTGGGCATATCTGAAGCCTCACTAAATCATATCTTACCCTTCATTTCCACTAAACAGTCAAAACAAAAAATGGGATGAATGTCCCAAAATTCTAGTCTGCATGGTCAGAAAAATATCAGTACATTCAGTCTCCTTGCAAATGATATAGCGTCAACTACAAGAGAGAACAGAATTCTATTTACCAGTTTTACATGATCTCATTTACAAGATCACTTCCTAAATGTTCAAAGCAGCTCCAGTATAACCAGAACACTCCAGTATAACCAGAACGCCGCGGCACTTGCAAATGACTGCAGAAGGAAAGGTGCTGGAGCATGAAGACTGCGGCAGCTACTGCTTTTGGAAAATACTTCAGCATTCTCTTCTGGATATGACACTACTGTTTGATTAAACTAAAATTCAAATTTTAATGCAACAGTTTTAGGTTCT
>JAUBNY010001147.1:2666-21651 GCA_032275445.1 Crypturellus soui
CCTCAGGTGACCTTTGAGATCTGGTTTTGGCTTCATTTGAACTCTTGTAACCCTGAGGGCAAATAGGTCACCTCAGTGGACCCTTCCAGCCCTGTTTTGGAGCTGCGTATGACCTCTAGTAACTCCAGAGGGCCAATAGGTGACCTCAGGTGACCCTTGAGCCTGGGTTTGGGGCTGCAGTTCCCCTATAGTCACCCTGCGGATCAATAGGTGAGCTCAGGTGACCCTTGAGCCGTGGTTTTGGGCTGTATATGACCTCTAGTAATGCCAAGGGCATATAGGAGACCTCAGGCGACCCTTGAACCCTCGTTTGGGGGTGCTTTTGACCTCTAGTAACTACGAAGGTCAATAGGTGACGTCAAGTGACCATTTGAGCCCTGGTTTTGGGCTTCTTTGACCTGTAGTGAACTCGAGGGTCAGTAGATGACCTCAGGTGACCCTTGACCCCTGCTATGGGTCTTTTTTGGACCTCTAGCTACTCCGAGGGTCAATAGGTGACCTCAAGTGACACTTGAGCCCCGGTTTGTGGCTTCTTTTGACCTCTTGTAACCCCGAGGGCAAATAGATTAGCCCAGGTCAACCTTTAGCCCTGCTTTGGGCCTGTTTTTGACCTCTAGTAACCCCGAGGGCCAAAGGGCAACCTCAGGTGACCCTTGAGCCCTGGTTTGGGGCTGCATTTCACCTGTAGTAACCACGAGGGCGAATAGGTGACCTCAGGTGACACTTTGGGCCCTGGTTTGGGTCTCCCTTTGACCTTTCCCAACCCCAAGGACTTATTGGAGACCACATGTGACCCCTGGGCCCTGCTTTGTGGGTCCCTTTGACCTCTTTTAACCCTGAGGACTAATTGGGGACCTCAGGTAATCCTGGTGGCCCTGGTTTGCGAGACCTTCTGATCTCCAGTAAAGCCAAGGGCTAATTGGTCATCTGTGGTGGCCCCAGGACCCTGCCTTTGACCTTCCTTGGACCTCTGGCAGCACCAAGGTGACTTCAGGTGACGTCTTTGCCTGTTTTTTGCCTCCCTTTGAGCTTTGGTAACTCTGAGTGCTTAGTTGATGCCAGTGACCCTGGTTTGGGGCTCCTTTTGACCTACCTGGTCACCTCAACTGACTCCGCAGGCCCTGCTTTATGTCTCTGTTTGAACGCCACTAACTCCTACGTATTACTGGTGACCCTCCCTCCTGCCCTTGGACTGGCCCTGGTTGGGACTCCCTTGGACCTCCAGTAATTTGGAGGGCTCACTGGTGACCTCAGGTGACCCTGGGGCCCCTGGATTTTGGATTGTTTGACCTCTAGTAACCCCGAGACCTCATTGGTGGCCTCAGGCGACCCCCCCAGGGCCCTGCTTTGTGGCTCTTTCTGACCTCTAGTAACCCTGAGGGCTAATTGGTGACCTCAGGTGACATCGTGGGTCCTGCTTTGGGGGGACCCTATGACCTCTAGTAAACCTGTGGGCCAATTGGGGAGCTCAGGTGGCCCTATGAGCCCTGGTTTGGGGCTCCCTTTGACCTCTGTTATCCCCGAGGGCTAATTGATGACCTGCGTAAACGCTGCCGCCGCATTGGTGACAGTGTCTTCCTCTGGAGCTGTTTTGTATTCCCGCTTTCCTGTGCTGGGGTAGTCCCCGCAAGGCTCTCCCCCGCGCACCGCCTGTCTCCCCGCTGCCATTCGGGTTCATGTCCAGCATAGCAACAACTTGGACAAAGGTAATTTGTTTATTTTAGAAGTTGGAAATGCTTTCTACTTTTGCTAGATGTGAAAATACAAAAGCGAAGTATGATTTTACATCCTTCTATTGTATCCTAATGAATTGCCTTGTTTATTAAGGAATCAGCCCCATGATGAGAATATCCTCATCTTAAGTGCACAGGACAAGGGGCATCTGTCTGGCCTGTCTTCCTATGGAGACCTTCAAGCAAGGAAACTCCGATTTCCTAAAAATCAATCAATCTTGGGATCTTGGGATGGCTCCACACTGTCCACATTTATGCATTTTCAGACTACTTGTCGCATCTTCCAGTTTGCAGTGCAGTTCAGTGCAGCACTGAAACTCCTCTGAAAACAGCAGGGTTCATCTGCTTTGCCTCGTACAGACACAGTGCCACAAGCCTGTGTTTGTCACTGCCCTTCTTGGCTTTGCACGGAGGGTTTGGTGAGGTTTTGTGAAGATTTTTGGATCACCTTTAATAAAGCCTTCATAATAACATAAAAATGGAAGTCGTTTAGACGCCTTAAAATAAGGGTCCAACCGAAAGGACCTAATTCTAACTGTCCACATCCTTTCCTTTCTGCTAGGTTGCAAAACCCTCTTTATGAAGAACTCAATGTAAATTAGGGCTCTTCCTGGAGGCAGCAGAGGCCAGAGCTCTGCTAACAATTTTAATACAGCAAAATTCTTCACGTAAGTGGTCAAGGATTTTGCAGAATATATATGTGTATTGAGTATTAACAGGGAAAGAAGGTGTGAAATACAGACAGCAGCTATCCCTATGGCAATTATGCCCACAATTATGCCTAATTTTGCCCAATGATTTTTGCTCACGCAACTCAAACTCCCAGTTCACATTCTTCCTAGACACAGCATTTGAAACAAGGGTGTTTCACCTGCAACATCAGGACATTCATTTCAAAGAAAAGCAAAGTTTTTAGCTTAAGAAACTACTAAACAACAGTGCTCGAAGGAAACAATGTTGTACTTGTCCAGCCCCCCAAAACAGGAATGCAAAGGCTCAATGGAAAGGAAGCATAGATATTTTCAAAATATAAATAAAACTAATACAAATTTTATTTAAATAAAGAAATTAAAAATATTTGCAGAATAGATTTGTGAAATAAAAAGTTTAAAAAGAAAAGAAAAAAAAAAAGAAGATGGAAAGAAGGGGCTTCTTTCCATTATCGGAGAATATTCTTTCTTTCCGTAAATGGGGCCGTAATTAACCACTCGGGCAGCAAGGAGAAAAGCAACAAACAGCGTTCTTAAATTAACGAGATATTAAAGACATTACGGATTAGAGCTTTTCGATGGTGCCTACTGGAAAACCATCAGTGAGACAATTTCTACCTTCTCCTGCCTAAACCAGAGACATTTTAAATGAAAAAATAAAAAGAAAAGCTCAAGCTGAGAGGTAGGATGTTCTCCCCACACTCCTCTCTCTGGTTACCCAGGGTTTTCAGTATTCACCCTCCTTTTCCCACTCCGTTATTAATCGCAAGAAGAACAGCAATGCACATTTTTCTTCCCCCCTCATTTCCTGATGTACCTTTTTCCTTACCAGGAGAAGGATTAGATCTGCATCGAGAGACAAAACAAAATAACTTCTTCCCCAAAGTCACTGTCTGAATTATTTGCTTTGCCTCCAGAGGTGAAATAAAAGGAAAAGAAAGGCCATAAAGCGAATGTGATACCCATTACTTTAAGGTAACACTGCTGTGTGGCTGTGAAAAAAATAAAGAACATGAAGAAAAGAAAACATGAAGAAAAGAAAAAGGATATAAATGTTTAAAACATAGAAATAGTCAAGAAAAATGTTAGCAGTGAAGGAAGAAATACAAGCTATGTATTTAAATGTGTCGGGATCCTCTGCTAGAATGAAGGACTTTGAAATAGGAAGAGGGATTCTGGATTGTGTAAAACCCTTTGCTACCCGTGTAAGAGAAAATTCCACTTTTTCCTCTTTTAAACCCCCAGTGTCTATTTCTGTGCCCGGTGGCATTTATTTTTTACCATCATCTGCCAAAATTTCTTTGGGTGAGCACACAACTTGCCTTTTTAATTAATGCCCAATGTAATCTGTAATATTTTCCTCAAAACCACTTGTAGCTTTTTAAAATCAATGTATTTGAGAAATCTTTTAACAAATCAAATGCCTTTTTTTGTTCACTTGTTTCTGTAAGTATTTAAATGCAAAAACACACATTAAAAAAAAAAGAATGTTTTCCCTAGATCCAAAAGTTTTCAAATAAACATGTATAATATTTTAAAGACCAGCCAGAAAAAGAAAAGCAACATCCGTCCAACAATCCCTTTAAGTCTATCAGTTTATGATCCCTTTATGTCTATCATTACCTGGTGTGAAGTTAATTATTAAAAAAGAAAGTCTTTTCCAAAGAGGAACAGAAATGTCGCTTTCCATTTTGGTATTGTGCATATTTATTAAAACACCCTTAGGCATTCAGAAAGGCACCTGTGGCTCTTTGCCATGGGCACTGTTTAATGAACCTCCTACTCCTTCTGGCTTAGCCATAATTAGAGCAATTAACCCTTCATACACTCATTGATTATACAGTCATTCCTGTTGGATATTTTATTCTTCCTTTGCTAATGCTTTGACATTATTAAACATAATATTTTGATATTTTCCAACTTCAGGCTCGCAGAATTTTCACTTAAAAAAAAATCATTTTCCCAAGAATGACAGCACATTTCGAGATAGGAAATTTACACAAAAGACAGAAATTCTCCTCTCCTAGCAGCTAGAATTCAATAATAATCATATTTTAACACAATTTGCATACTTCTCTTTTGGCAACCCAGCACTTCCTGTTAAATGGACCTGTTTTTCCCGTGCTTATGTAGGGACCTAAGTATGGCTTGAAGTGGTTTTTTTGCTACTTTTAGTCTACAATTTCATCTGAACTCTAAACATTTCTGACAAAGATTTCAAATAAGTAGCCACTTTTGTTTACTTCCAGTTAGTTCGACACAGCTTGGTCAACAGGCACCAATAAATAATTCTAATCTCATGCTGTTCACATTAATTACAGCAACCAAGTCTATAAAATTGGGCTATTAATCATGAAAGAGCAGCCGAGCTTTAGCATCATGTCCAAAAATAAAGTTCTCTTTTAATCTGCCTTATTTTTCTGAAACAGGGAATTTTGGGAGGTTCTTACTCCACCAGGCAAATCATGTTGCTTTAGGAAACTTTGAAAACAAATCTCTAATATTATTGTGTTAGAAAAAAAATACAGAAATTTAATAAAAAGTTTTCAGTTAGAAAAAAATAATAAAAAATATTTTCAGTTAGAAAAAGTATATTAAGTAATTCCTAAGATAACTTTTTTTATATCATTTACACATGTAATCTATGCACATCGGTTGTTTCATGGCCTGAATCAAACCCAGAATTTATGAGCTAAAAATATTCTAATGGAACCAAGTTAAAATGTTTCATAGATCATGAAATAGAATAGTTTTATAGAAATGTTTTATAGTGCTAATTTGCAACACCTTTAAGGATATTTTAAAAGAAGTTTAATGGTCTCTGAGAACTGCAAATATTTAAGGTTTGCCTTTATTTTTTTCTTTTTAAAATGGTAATTTAAATAAACTAATAATTTGTGGATAGCAGTATATTTTAAAATCTATTTAATCACAAGAATGCCAGCTAGTTAAGTAGCCAACTTTTAAAGTCACCTTTAGAAGGAAACATTAATAATAAAATCAAGTGTTCGTGTCAGACACCAAGGAGGATTTCAGGTACAGATTTTGCTACTTGTTTTTCATTGTTGTGTAAGATCCTGTTGTGTTTTTTTCCAGAAACATGCATCATTAAATTTAAACTTTTTGTTAAACAAGAAAGCCAAGAAATAGTGCTAACACTTTATATTCTTATATGGTATTTTTTTTATCTGAGTATCATAATTTGATTTGAAATTAAAAATAAGGTGATCAATACTATCCCATATTGTTATATTCATGTTATAGTAAGTCATATATAGTAAATAAAGTAATATCATATAGTAAGCAAAGTTCCATGTGCATTTTTTTTTGCTTGAATCCTGAAAGCCACAACTCTTCCATCTCCACTCCTTTAATTCCACATTTCACCATTTCTGCGATCAAAACTGGACTCGTAAGTGATAGCAGTAAGAAAAAAACATACAAACAAACATCTTTTATTGTTTAAGTAAGCAGACGTGGAATGGCATTAATGAAATGTAAATATACATGGGGCCTTGATGGTCCATTTTTACAGTATTTCTTATGAGTTGCACTGTACTCCAAAAGTAGGATTACAAAGATGTTTAAATATCTTTTCCGTTTACTGCCTTTTCTTCTCCACTTGACTTAAATCCTACCCCGCTATAAAGGTGCAAGAAGTAGAGGAGATGCTAAAGATGGTCCTCGAGAACGGCAGCTGGATGCTTGAGGATGGAACCAACTAATTCGTAATAAGCGACTACTGATCCGGGTAGACTTCTACTTCAAAACCTGGACTGTATTACAGGGCATTTCTTCAGACATCCATTTTGGATTATTGCTTAGAGGTACTAATTGGTCTAGTCTAGACTATTTTACAAACATTCATCAAATAGTGAGAAAAAAAAAAAAAAGCATGCTTCAGAAACCCGTTACATTCATGCCTCTGAACGCGAGGACGGGAGCGAGTGAAGGAGGTTTTTAATGGAGCTTAGGACCGTTTAGGAGCTTCTTTTCTTTTGTACTAACAGCCTCATCAAACTTTCTCTCCTTTCTCTCGGGCGCTTTCTTCTCTTCAGGTTTGGTCCACGGAGGGCTGTGCAATTTCTGTGGAAGGGGACAACGGTATCGGTGTCAGCGTGGCACTGGGGACATGCACGCGCGTAACACAACAGGGGCTGCTGCTTGACTATGCGGTACTCTAGGACCACTACGACACTTCTCAAACACTAAGATTATAACCCAAATGGGTGATAACGAAGGGCTATTTTCAACAGACCCAATGAAAACAGCTAGAGAAACAGTTTACACTGAATTAAAGCAGCAGCTCTGTTTGTTTTAGCTTAGAATGGGCACGTGCACTTCAAGGAATTGCAAATTTCACATGAACTTTTGTTAAAACCTCAAGAACTGCAGATACCTGAGAGCTGATCTCTGTCTCCGCTGCCTTCAGATGGGATGTGGAGTTACTGCGGCTCCCCAAACACGTCTTGCCAACCTGCAAAATACAAATGTCACCCATAACTACCTAAAATGAACCTGTTGTTTCTTAATAATTTCCCTGAATACAATTTCCCTGAAGCATTTGCCATGCTTTCTTAGCTTGGTTGATGAGATGGAGGGAAAAAAGAGTTTTAATAGCCAAGCGAATCCCACTCTGCCATCATCCACATATAATCTGCCGTGGCTCTAAAAACAACTTACTTTTTGCAAGAATTTTTCCTCTTTTAAGAAATTAAAGTGTAAAATGTAGTAAAATATGGATAATCTTTAGCCACTGAGTTAAAATAGTGTCACACTGGATTTTTTTCTACTTATTCTGAAATTAAAAGCTGATATTTTTCAATTGAAATGAAAGAAGAAATAACATCTTTCCAGTTTTAAAGCCATCAAGACTCTTTCCAACACAACAGAAATTTTGCTTCTTTTAAATTTTAACATAAACCTTGCTCTGAAATGCTCCCTGTCTTGCATCAGTTCTTGAAAATTTTCAAAGCTAAGTCTTGAGAGACAGAATCAGCTATATGTTCCGTGTAGGGCAAAGGAATCACGAACAAAGACAAGAGGAAAAATCTGCTTAAATGGTATTTTTAAGAGAAATTCAGTCTAAATTTAACTAATGAAACTTAAATCCTAGCAGGATAAAAATGACCTAACCCAGCTGAGGCCACTGATAATAAACACCCTAGCAAATAAATCAAATACCAAGGAAATGTCTAAATATGCTTTGTACATGCAACATCAGGTTGGAGTGAATCAAAAACAAGCAATTGAAAAGAAGGAAGAAAACTGATCGATTCCGAGAAAAATCTTTGGAGAAATTCTGACAGTCCCTTGCCTATGACAAAGCTGATCTATGGAGAGAAGTGAATAAGAAAATGAAATGTGTTATTACGAGAACTGCTACAAGAGGGAGCTGCTGCCTTTCTAGTGAAAATTTTGAGAAGGTCCTTGGTATTGGCAAGCAGCACTGCAGGGCATTTTAATCACGTTTGAGCTAATAAAGTGATCCTCTGAGCTGGTGCAATTGAAATGACTTGAAATAGTGCCGATTACAAGAAAATCATTTTTAATCTAATGATAAAGCATCCACTGCTTTTCTTACAAAAAATAAACATACAAAAAAAACCCCAAGAAATACGAGTACCCAGTTAATGTTCTAGATAAATATTTAGGAGTGAGATGACTGAGAGGAAAAAAAATTAAGTAATTTTTTAACATTTCAAAGGTTCAGTTCTGGGTAAAACTAGTATTTAATATATCTATTTAAGGAGGCAGAGAAAGCTTTTCAACTTATCACATTTAGGAAAATTCTGAGGATTTTGGAGACCTCTAAGTGAGCAGCTTGAGGGCAAAAGATGCAACAGGTCAAAAAAGCAAGACCATTTCAGGCAATTTAAGCAAGAGGACAGAAGCAATACTAGTGAAATTCAAAGTCACTTTATATATACACCAAAAAGTTTCAGGTCACATCTCAAAGGAAATAGAGACAGAAATCAAAAGATATTGGCTGAAATTAAAAAAAAATACGGGAGGGCAACCATTTAATACTGAAAAGAAATGCTTACCTTAGGGAAAGTAAAAATAAAACATTTACTCCTAAAAATAATGCTTTATAAGTGATTAATCCTTCATATTTCTTTCCATAGGCTAGCTATTGAGGGCCACCTCGGTGGGCAAATAGAAGTGAGGGTCTCTACTACTTCATATTTTTTCAATTCCCAACTTTTACTCTTTTTAGCAGCACAAAAGGGAGGGCAGATTTGGGCAAGAGTGAGCAGAGCAGGACATTTTATATATAAATATAAGTATACATATATATGTATATATGTATATATATGCACTTCATACTTAAAGGAGTGCAGCTGGCTGTCGATCAAGGGCACGGAGGTGGCAGGCTGACCAAACCTCCTTCAGAAACACAGTCCCTGAATCTAAGACAGAAAGATTAATTTTGCTGAACTTCCCCCCTCTTTCCCTAATATTACACCATTATAATAAAAATTACAACAATTTCATGTGCTACATCTAGCCATTAGTGACCAATTCCGGAGCTTCACCCACAAATGAATTACTTGAACAGGGCAGCCTGTATATTTTATTTATGGAAGTGTTCTTCGCCTTGCCATTACCCTGCTACGCTCTCATTGAGATTTCAAGTAGCCTGCCATACTTTTTGCAATTTATAGGCTTATTTATAGCACGGCCTTTTATTCATTAAGCTGCATATGCCGCATTTGGAACATAAGGCATCAAGCAGAACCAAGGCCTCGAGTGTTCGGTTTTAAAAGCTTTAATAGGCTGCAGGGAGAGGTGAGATCTAAGCCTTTCCCAAGGAAAAGGCCTCAGGAAAAAAGACATTGCAGAAATCTTCATCCAAGTCACTTTGCTAGATGACTAGACTGTTTTGTGGTTTTATTGTTATTTGATCTCATCTAATTGTGTGTCTTCTTCTTACCATCCCTCTAAAATTGAACCTTGCCACAAATTGTAATTTTTGTAATCTGAACAGAGGGGAAGGCTTATTCTGATTTTCTTCTACATGGTAGAAAAATACTTGAGCAGACTGAATTTAGTGGTGGTTACGGCTCACGTTACCTACTCTATTTGAACATTAAGAAATGTATTAATGATTTCTTCATTTGTATTTACAAAGCAAAGTATTACGGGGGCATTTTGCCTTAAGGCATGCATTTCATGCATTCAACAGGACTCAAAACACCTGGAGCAGTTAATGAGATATTTAATGAGACGGGATAACCAACATTCATAAGCTCCGATGCTCACTTCACCTAATAATTTATATAGCAGAGCTGCAGCAGCTCACAGCTGGGCGCGTAAATTATACAGGCTGCATCTTCATTTAACGAGAATCCTCAAAAGAAAGTTAAAATTCTGCATTCCCTTGACTATTAAACTACATGATATACAGGATAGATGTTCTCCTTTTAAAATACCATTCTGCTTTGTAAATAGCATTATTAGCCCAGCTGGGTCTACAGCTTACTCAAGGACAGATTTTATCAGCCCTGCTCGTGAACACGGGATAGATCTATATATTAACCTCATATGACCCTCCCTGTTTATTAAGATAAGGTGCAAGATGCATTACAGGTGCATATATATTTTCATAAGACACCCTTGCAGTTTTTCATACCTCACTCTTCCCGTAGAGCACACAGTGTACTGAGTAGATGGTGCAACCAAATGGATTTAACTATGACCTTCACATCCTTCATTTAGGGAAGAGGATTACTGGATTAATTTTAAGATTTTCATCATGTTGAAATTTTGTTACTGCAAGGATTTTTTTTCCCCTCCTCTCATTACTCCTTTGGGAAAGCAAGGGTACAGTTTGATCAAAGCTCTGAGACTGAAACCCAGAGGAAAATGAAGCTAAATGGTGTGGTTGCTTAGGAACATGTGTATGTTTTGGTCCAATACTCCCTGTCCTCTGTCACCAAGTGATTAATGAATATGCAGGGTTTGTTTACTGCAGGAAATTAAGGCAGTAAATAAAAGCACCATCGCTTTTATTCATCAGGAAAGACCCTGCAAGGACAAAGAGCAAGAAATCTAAAGGGAGAGTGGGAAACAAAGAATCATTTTCTAAATCATCTCATGTTTAACACTACCAAACAGATGCTTTTAAGTGACACGTGTCACTCGCATAAGGATTATTTGGTATGATAAAATACATTCTTGGGTAATGGCAGTAGGCCTTGACAAGGGAGGAGGGAAACGATGCATCAAAACGAGCTCGGATTTCTGCACAGAGACTTGAAGGAGCCAGTCATAAGGGAAAGATCTCCCTTATAGGGAGAAAGATCCCCTTCATAAGGGAAAGACTCAGAAAAATACTACTGAGGCGACTTCATTTGTCTGCTTTCCAGTATACACCACATTAATCAGTATGAACATGCCTAAAGCTATAAAGAAAAGTTGCAACAGATCCAGCAAATTAGTCAATTAGACAGATGGTCGGTCACGTAGACCAAGAACATCAGCTGAAGAAGCAACCAGCCATTTACCTTATTTCTCTTTTGCCTTGAAATCTGCAATGTTGCATGTTCTTCTGTAGTAGGTGAGCAGCAATACTTAACAAATGAATGAAATACTTGGCTTTTGACAATCTCTCGGGTATTTATCTCCCTCCAAGTGCTCCCCATTGCTGTGACTGCAAGTGGGTTCAACTTACGTCCTGCGAATCGCACTCCTGGATGCTCTGGTTTTCCTGCTTCCTCGAGGAAATGCGAGGGCTTTCTTTGTCTGCAGAGGCATTGGACTGGGCGGAGGCAATAAAAAAAGGGAATAAAACATGCAGTGAGTTTAGATAACGGCTTTCAGCAGGTCGCGTTTGAAAAGGCTGGATAATATAAAAACAAGAGGCCAGATACTGCAAACTGTTAATTACTTTACATACAGCATTTTCAGCAACTTTTATAAAGAAGGGAATTGCTTAAATAAATTTTTCATTAAAGCACTTTGTTGCAGAGAATAACTTGAGGGTAAATCAATAATCAAGATTTTTTTTTTATATAATTGGAAAACTGACCGCACAAAATTAACCCAATGGTGTATTGCTGTGTTTTGTGTATTAGCAAGCAAGAGTATAATGCAATGCAAGTTAAATTACATCTTCTTTTCTCCAAATGTTTGCAAAGGGCTAAAAGAGAAATAAGAATTTTCAAACTCATTTCTCCAGTGACAGATTTAGGTACAGAATTTCAGCAGTTTCTGAACTGTTATTTCAGCTGCCTGCACTTGCTCCCTGCTGGGACCTCATGTCACTGTGACTTGGGAAAGTGTGTTTCATCTCACACCTTTTATTTACCTCCTTAAAGTCAAAATGGGCTCCTATATGGGCTATTTGCTCCAAAACCAAGGCTATCACTTTATATAAGCAGAGAAATTCCTCCCTCTGATGTTTTAGGCACAGGGACCTCAAAAGAGAGAATCTGCACTAGGTTTTTACCACAGGAGTTTTGAATGTACCTTAAAGAAATGCACAATAAAAATCTTATAAACGTATTGCTCAGATCAGCTGGATATTCAGGTGTGTGTAACATTGTGTGGGCAAAATGAGTGTATGTTTTGCTGAGACATAAAGCAATAAAGAGGATGCTGGACGCACCATAGTCCCATGATGTGAATCAGATGATCATCATCCCCACTCTGCTTTTCTTGGCTATGCAGAATTATTAAATTATTAGATTATCTTATACAATGTTCATCTCAGTGTTCATGACCTACTCACACAAAACCTCCTTTGATTCTCTATAGAGATTTAAGGTCTAAATCAAAGTCAGTTGAAATTGATGCAAAGAATGTGAATGATTTAAGATATAATCAAATTCTTTAATATTTCCAAATATAATTCTATACTAAAAAAAAACAAAAGGCAATGATACATCTTTGCCCAAATCATGCCAGACACAATGTCTTCACTGAAAAGCTCTTCAGCAAGAGAGCTTTAGTTTTACAGAGCAACAAAACCAGCCAGGAGGTGTACAGACTTAAAGGACGAATAGGAAAAGATTATTTTGTGGAGTAACAAGCATTATTTCATACATGGCATTTAAGCCGTAGCATGGGATTTGCCTCTTTGGACTGTGAGAATGATATTACAGCTCTGTCTACTTAAATTTCTATTTCTTAATGGGTAAGACGCATCATGTGTGCAGGGAATGATGGATTTACCTGATTTCTTCACTACATGAAGCAGGAAATCCACATGGGAGAGCAGAGAGGCCAACCAACTTGAATCATTATCAACTCAAGCTTGCATCCAAGAGGAAAATAAATGTCTCTGGATAACACACCTAGTTCCAGAATTTGTTTTCTGCCCAAGCGTGTCCATTCACCATGTATATTCACCGCATTTCCCTATATATTGTACAGATTTTTACACAATGAAGAGAAATCCCAGATATTTTGGTGAACTTAGCCTAAGTAAAGAAGTTGCACGTTTTCACGAGTAGTGGAAACCTTACAGCATTTCTAGGAAATTTCCAGGAAAAGAGGAAAAAAAATTCTACTCTTGTCCTTTTTAGCATTCAAGACACCAGAACCACTAAGGCAGGAAGAAGGAAGGACAGGGAGGAAAGAAGGAAGGGCAAGAAGAGGCTTTGCCAGATTGCAACTCATTCCCACGGCCCTGAGATCTGCCCTTGTCGCCAGAAGCTTCTCATGTCTTATCCAGTTGCCTGCAATCTATCACATTTTTGATGCCAAAATTGATTTCTCACATGCAAAAAAAGAGAAAAATTATCATAAAAAAACTTTTTTGAATGTCTTTCTACCTCCTGGTGGAAGTCTTTGGGGCCGGCTTTGCAAAGAAGATGCTTTCTGCTATTAAAAATTCTCGCTCCTAATCAAAAATGAGTACCAATACATTGTCTGCATTGAAATGAAATTGCTGTCTGAATGAAGCCTATTTAGTGGAATGACAGTTTATCTAATAAAAATGTCATTCAGTATCCTGGAATGAAACAGCCTGGAAACAGTTTCTGGATTCCTTTCCAATTTCCTTAAACCTTCATGAACTCTTCCCAAAGCTTTTCAGTCCAGGACTTCACATCCAATTTCTTTTTTATTTTTTTCACACAAGAATCAGCAATATTTTTTTTTCTTTTTCTTTGAAATAATTTGGAAATCAGAGTGATTTTCCGCTGAGGTCTTTCCAGCTTGACTAAAAATCAAGCTTTGAATTTCAGACACTTGAAGCAAGCAGCATTGTGCAGAACCCATTTAACATATATGCTTGCTGATGAAACCAGAATCAATCTGGGTGTGCATTGCTTGCAGCAAAAATTGCAACGTAGTTATGGTAGAAAAGCAAGCCAAACAAATGACATAGCCCAATTCCACCTCATGTCATTAAAATTCCCTTTGCTTATATAAATACATATTTCATTCCAAATATTTTTGAAATTTTCCTGTCAAACCGCACATTGTTCCTGTAAGATCCTCCTTGTCGCTGCTGAAGATGGCTCCATATTTGGGTCAACCAAACTCCATCTTCTGTTATCTGTCTTGTAGTTCAATTATTTCCTATCTCAGGGATAATCTTATTTAATCTTCCTCTTGCCTGGCACGACTGTCCAGCTCTTTCTGCAGCCACCTCATGTGAGATACCAGGGTGTTTTGGTCATTCAGATACATTCAGATACACTGATAACTGTTTTCTGGAATGGATGGTTCACTTTTGGCTAACCCAGCCCTACAAACCATAGATCTTCTCAAGTGCTTGAAGGCTGTTAAACACTTGACAATAAATACCAAAGACTTCCCACAACAGAAATCACAGTAGGAACACCTACATATAGTGCGAACCAAGCCCTTGTACCATAGCTTTTTATACACGGCTTGGTTTTTCTCTTTATTTAATTCCTGTCTCCAAAGTTATATTACATTTACAAAGGGCATTTCATCTTAAAGGACTAAAAACAATATCGCACACTAAATCTTTAAGTTCCTGCTGTTTCTTAACCAAACACCTTTCCTCTGAATTCTCCTATCTGCACTATATTCAAACATCTTCTTGTTGGAAAATAGCAGCTTATTGGTACACATCATGCAATGTACTTTTTTTTTTTTAATCAAAGAATCTACAAACCTAACTTCTATTAAAACTGATAAAAACCGAAACTTTAACCTGGATACCAAATGCATCATTTTCAGACATTAATTTCCTGAAACCTGAATTAATTTCCTGGTATTTTCTGTTACAAAACTTAGGAAATATAACTTGGAAAGCAAAACATGAGATCATTTGCCATTCAAGTCTGGGCCTAACTGTTCAAAACCTCTTTCTATAGCACGACCACAAGAACACGGCTCTCCCTTCACACATGCATTCGGGTTTGCAACACAGAAAGCGAAATACATAATAATAACCAGGATTACACTAATCCTGGAATAGGAGAAAAGAGAGGTTAGATTATCTTCAACTGGGAATAGTCTAAGTTTATTTGCATTTACAGCATATGCTGAAGAGCTGAAATTCCACTGCCTACACACGGGCATCTAGAATTTATGTTGCCACCCAAATATCTCCAAAACAGCTGTAAAGAGCTGGTAAACATGAGAGATCCTATAGGAAATATCCTTGTAGAGGAGTAGCAGGAGAGCTATTTCGGGGCTTCTAAAGTGGAGGAGATGCCTATTTTAAGTTACTCCTATTTTAAGTTGCTCCCCAAACACCTAGCTCTGCCTGAGCAAAAAAAAACCCATCTGTTTACCAGAGTTCTTGGGATTCTGCTGTTTTTTTCTTAGTAGTACAGTTCATTTTGGAGAGCTTTGCACAGTTGAGATAAATAATGAAATAGGAATTTTTATATATATATATAAAATATACAGCAAAAATAGAAACTTAATTTTTAAAAAGTATTTTCTAATAGAACCGTAACCCAATATTTTCCTGTAACAACTCCAGTTCCTGAAGGATGTCTCTGTGCAGCCAGAAAAGGAGAGCTCCTCACCAGAATCAGCTTTTTCAGGATTAATAAGAGCTCTGTGATGATGGACGGTAGCTCATTCTTCAAAAGAGCTGAAATGATGTATATATGTATCCTTAATTGTAAAATGAGGCTATTTTTTTTGACAAGATTAAGAAAAAGAAACAGTCTCTCCCCCAGACAAGTAGGACTAAACAAGAAAAGGAGCTGAATACTCCAGGTAACAGAAGCCCAATTTGGGAATACATTTTTCTTGCCAGATCCTTAAATAATAATACTTACTAAGCTGAGGACAACAAAAATCATCTTGTCATGTAGCAAACAGGCACGTGTTGTATAAAGTATTGGAGTTGATGAAAATCTCTGAAATTACTGGAGCCAGCTGTTAGGAAAGTTGTCCAGAGAAATTAAGCACTAAAGAACATCCTGAATATAAGAGAGTTTGGGAACTCAGCTTAGTCACAATCCAAAATCTATTTTAATTGATAATGACCATCAATAAAGGGGTCTAAATAGTGTTGAATGTATAAATACACACACACACCCCTATGTGTGTGAGTGTATATAATATAAAATATACAGCAAAAATAGAAAATGTATCTAATGAATCCCTCTCTCTCTGTATATATATATTTAAACACACTGAGTGAACATGTACTGGATGTGGCAGACTAGATTTAATGCCACCAGGTTGACCACAAAATCCATTCGCTGTCAGGTCATGGCCATGCTCTACTTCTTATTCTTCCTAAATGCAAGAAAAAAAAAGAGAAATCAATAAAAACGGTGGTGTGTTTGTTCACACAAAGGGGGACGTGATGTGCCCCGTATGGCATGACTATACCTACGCTATCCATACTGCTGGCATTCACCTCCTGCTATGAAAAGACGTGTTCTGAAAGAAAATATTGGGTCAGGTCACTTAGGGTGATACCAAAGAGCAGTTCTAATATGTCTTATGGGGAAAAAAAAAAGACTCACACATGCCAGTTTTATAAGAATCAAATAAAGTGAAGGATTCATCTTATCTAATGCCTTTTCCTACCTATTCTTTCAGAGGACACGGTTAATAGTGATCAGACTGTTAAGGTATACTCGGATTTGATAGTCACGGCAAGTCCACAGGAGCATGAATATTTCTTTTTGTTTTTTTTCATGGTACTCAACATCATACTTACTAGCATATAAAAAAAAAGCAGGTCCCAGGTTATACCTGCTACTATCTCAAAACCTCTTTATACCCCCACATACCACCGCAAAAAACTGCTGGTTCCAGCAGTTCTTAATCACATAGACTCATTTAGCATAAAAGGGAAATTCCCAGGGATGCTGCAGAACAGCAGGGTTTTTGTTTCAGGTTTTTACTGTCCTGGAAGAGAAATCTTTCATCACCCCATTAACACTATAAAAGGCCTAAGAATAACTCTGCAAAATTTGAGTATATCCTAAGCAGTTAAACTTGCACTGTAAGTTCATTTGGGCTGCCAGATTTTTCTTTTCTTCTACTTCTTTGCAGCGTCTCCATGAATTAAAGCCAAAAGAATAATTTCATTTAAATTGTAGCTTGTTTCTAGTGCTAAGGAAACCAAGCTGCTTAAGTCTGGAATTTGCTGCTATTTAACTGAGGAAGATATTCCTACACATTCTGTGCACGGCACAGTTCTACTGCCATGGACTGGTGGTGCTTGACAATTTCTGCAGCCACAAGGTAGATTCCTAATTAAAAAAAAAGAAATCTGAAGTCTTCTGAAGATAACAGAACTGAGAATTGCAGCTAAACACACGGGGAAATGCAGTATGAGAAGAACTATTTGGAATCTGCGGGCAGATGGTGCTCTGACGTTATTCGAAATGACGCTGTCACAATAATGCCACCAAAACAGAAAACAAGCCCCAAAACCAGCCATTCAGCTCCGAGGGTCGCTGAACGCTGCAAATGCTCCAAACGAGCCCCAATTACAAAGCACCTGTGCTCAATAATGTTATGCCAATGCAGTGAAGAATGTAATGCAGAGCATGAAGAGACTACATAATTTTTCATTTATTGTCTGTGGTGAGTTAGCCTGTTGTTTCTCTGCTCTGTTTCGGTAGAGGACAAAGTTGCAAAGCAAATTTAAAGGATTTCCTCAGCCTGCTATGCTAAAGCAGGTATCCATTTTTCACCTTGCTAAAAAATGTCATTCATGTCACAATCTTCAATAAATTATTACAAATTTACAAATTATTACAAATATGAGGCTAAAACTCCTACAAATCTATAAAATGAACCCACAGGAGGGCACATATTATTAGTAAAAAGCAATACAAGGTTTGACTGTTATCACCTCCAGCAAGTGAAATGCCAGTGGAAAAGGTAAAATAACTGTTTTGCCTGATTATGGGTTGGGATTTTATATATAATAGGTAGGTGTTCCCACAGCTGCCTATAGTTTTTGTCTCATTCTTCGCCTGATACATAAAGACAAAAAAAAAAAAAAAAAGCCTTTCTAGAAAACACACCTCTGATTTACTGTAAATTGATAGATGAAAGCTTGTGCCTGAAAGAACACACACTGAATTATGCTTCATATAATCCAGTTAGAAAATGCAGCATGTCCCACTGGATCTGCTCTAGTCCATTTGTCGCTTTGACTAATCCTGGCTTTTCTGGGAGAGGGGAATGTTTTACTGCTCCGTAGTTTGGTTTCTTTGAAGTCCGCATGCAACACGGTCTAGGCGAAAGGAAAAGCAGAACAATCTCTAAGGTGGCCAAGGGAAAAATCACACTTATCTGAAAGTGCCACATAGTTTGTCTATAAATATTGCTAGATTTGGCATAAAGGCGGCAAGAGGAAGACGCAGGGTTGGCTGGTCGACCTGCCTAAACCAGAGCCGTAGAGTAGCCCAACACTCAGCAGCCAGATAGCACTGCTCGCTAAAACAAAACAAAACAAAACAAAACACAACATCATTAAAGAATATACATGAGGAAAATTAGAAAGAGGCAATCACTATAATACAAAAAAAAAAAAATCTGAGTGTTATATCAGAGAGCATTACACAAAAATGTGTTATTTTAAAAAGTTACGTAATCGCCTTACTGCCTTTTAGGCAGAATTTTTGTGCATGTCAATAACTTTGTTTTCTACTGGAGCTCACATAAAAGTGCTATTCGGCTATTTTTTAGCATAAACTCAGATTGAGACATTTTATGCAACTCTGTTGAGACTAGTCTAGTCTTAAAATCGAGTATAAGGCAGTTGATGCCAACATATAAATAATCAATTCCTTAGGTTGCCTATAACCTTTGTGTTGCCACATAAGTCTTTCTGGTATTTTCTTCAGTAGCACCGTGGCTTAAAAAAAAACAATTGAAAACACCTGAAATTGCAAACATAGAGGAGTGCAGGACGCTGCTAAAGGGGTTAGATACCTCCTTCCAAACACGTAAAAGGCAAAACAAGCAGCTACAAAAATCCTTTCAGATACGCACGAGGCAATAGTAACTTTTTCAGCTCAAGGACCTGCAGTTCTAGTACGCTCCAGAGTGACCCAAATCACTAAGTTATCTTAAAACACAACCTACAACCCTAGCAAGACACAGTATAGAACACTATCAATTCCA
>JAUBNY010001147.1:46434-56804 GCA_032275445.1 Crypturellus soui
ACACAGATATGAAATAATTTAAAATATATGGTACAGAAATTGCTCTTTGGGTGCACTCTACGCAGAGCCCGTACCAGTCTGGATCTTCTGAGGGCAGATATTTATGTCAAACCACAACACCGTTCATTTCACTGCTAATTTATGTTGGTTAAACCAGTAATTTATGTTAATTACTACACACATATACCTGGTATTTGATATCACTGCTATGGACATCTCACCTAGCACGATCTTACCATTTTAGCCTTTCTGAATAATGAAAAATACATAACAATGAGGTTTCTTTTTAATATACCAATATTAAGTAAAAAAAATCAGACTTTTTTTTTTTTGCTTTTATAGCAATAGAAGAGGCACTTAGTCATAACATCTGGCTAGAGAAGGCTACATAGGAGGGTTTTACACAGCCTGGTTACAGGGGGTAATGCAGAGGCAACCTACCTGTCCATTTAAATGCATCTGTGTCTCCTTAATTTGCTGCTCTCAGGCAGACGATTCTGCACCAGACTATTTACCTGATGCGTCCAGTCAATCCCTGAGAAAAGCTGTCATGCTGCTCTACAACGCTGCTCCAGAAACCAAAGCCCAATATTCCCTATTCTGCAGCACACAGCAGCAAGGCACGAACCACTTCCAAGGACCACGAGGAGCAAGAATTTTATTTTCAGTCTCCAAATCCTGACAACGTAACATACCTGAATAGACGTTTAAGTTCAGCTCTATATTAAAGGCGAAGAAACTGAAAAGATTCTTTTCTACATCTTTTTGACCTCCCCACTAACTCTTTGCTCTTGTTTGACATTCAGACGTTTCCAAATGTTGCCTGCCTTTAATTAAATATCTAGCTGTAATTACAAAAATCCATAACGAAAATAGGTCGGTGTTCCAAGACTGAACTTTGATATCAAGCAAGGACATTGCCTCTGTCTCCAGGAGGTAGGCACTCAAAATATTCAGAGCTGTGTGCGTTTCAGAGCTCATTACGTTTATTAAAAGCAACATCTTCCACCCAGTGGCCTTCACTCTCTGCAGCTTGTGACCTTGAAATGTTCAAATTAAATTTTTTCCCTGTTGAAAAACAAAATGCTCTAGCAGGTGGCAACGATCCAACTCTAAAAGTCAGACCGTAGTTAGTTACTGACTACAGAAGAAGGGTGGAAGAATACAGAAATAAAAGCCAAAGCTCAGCTGTATGCTTATTTGCTGGCCTCTGTCTTGTTCTATCTTACTTGGAACGAGACACGAGCAGTTAAGACAGGACAGAAACTCAGGATATGGACCTATCTGGCAACCTAACATAGTCAACATTAATTTTTGTGCTCTTATGTTCAAATTACCATGCACAAAATCATTCTCTATATTAACGGAGAAGCAGATTTCAGATTTTTGGCATAGAGGCAGGCCACACTGCCATGAAGTAGACAAAATATTGTATTAATATTTCAATTAATATGTTGTAATAACTATTGTAATAAAATGAGCATCTTTCTAGCAAAAAATAGTGCAGTCATGTGTTTGTAGTGGCTCTTGATTCCTCTTTGATGATGAATCTCCCTAAATTAAATTTCATATATTGTGTCAAGGATGTGTTATTGCTAATTAAAAGACAAAAAAAAGCCTACTGTACTCAGAATGACCATAATGTTCTTCAAACTTCAAGGAAAATTTTACCCTTCATCCTAGAGTACTTCGAAATATCCAAGGATGGTCAGAACGAGGCTTGGGCACTGGAGATTCTCCGTGATCCGTATTTAAGGGAAGAATAGACCAGAGCTGATTGATAGAGAGGCAGTTGCCTATTTTTCCCCTGTTCCTCAGACTTCATCTCCTACCCATTCCCTTCATTTCCTAAAACCAGCCTCAAGTCTTGGTTGTAGTTTCAGACTTCCAAGAGATGAGATCACATCAGGGTTTTGGTTCACAACTGGAACATGTCTTGGAAGCAACTCTCATTCCCACCTTCACATATAAATGAAATAAATGAAATCCTAAATAAATGAACCAAAAAACTGTCCTTCAGAAGTGAAAATATTATGTAATCAACCAGGGAAATCAGATTTGTTTCACCCACTCTTGTCCGTTGTTTCAGCTACTATGGGTTGGGATGCAAATCCAGTCTCTGTTTTTCCCCTCAATGGGAATTTAGAAATTAATTCATCTTTCTGGTTAGAGAGGCAACAGAACTAAGAGATATCTCAGATGTTTTAGCATCTCAAGAGAAATTGTTAGAATGACAGAAAATATTAAGGGGGGCATGAAGGAAAATACAGGGCAATCTTTGCCACAGCTTGCCTGTTTGGTTGTTAACAAACTGCCTAATCCTGCTTCTGGAGGAAGTTTTTCCACATCCCATTTAGAGACATATATGATAAAATGCTAGCTTGGCTGTTGTTAATAACCATTTGTTGCCTAACACCCCGTTATAATCTACTCGTGTATTTATTCTGGCACTAAATACAGATAACAGAGTTCCAAACCAAACAGCTCCATCAGTTTTTACTGACTGTTCAAGAGGACAACAGGAATTGGAATTATGCCCCGTTGCCCATCGAAAATACACAGCATGAATTTACCAATTAAAATACTGTAAGCAACGTATTATGCCTCCTTAGCAAGAGTAGAAGAAACATACTTTTATTTTAACTCCAATTTTTTATGCATAGGGCCTTGAAAAAATGTAATTCTTTTCTTGTTTACATTGATATAAATCACGATTCACTTCATTAGGTCTTGTAGAATAAACTGTGCACAAGTTTGATTAGAAACCAGGCTTACAGTTCATTAAGTCAGAATTAAGTCCAAGCTCCCAGCCTTGAACAAGGCTTGTCCCAACCTACCTAGACCTTCTTCCATAATATTCATTTTGCTTTCAGAAATATGCAAAACGCATGGAGAAAACAGGTGTAAAGTAATGCTGTGTGACAGCAATATTTATTTCCATTTCCATGGCAGCTTTCATCCAAGGCTCCTGAAGCATTTCGTGAATATTCATTCAGTCTCCCTGTACCGCTAAGTTTTATTATGTACATTTTACCCCGAGGCAATAAAAAAAATAAAAATGTCACAAACCAAGGACTCAGTTCAGCTTTCCTTAAAATCGGTGGCAAATTTATTACTCTATTATTGGTGAATTTTAAAACAGAGTTGAAGACTTTTTTTCCCTCTAACCAGCTGACAACACTTCCAGTCAAATTCTGTTCTCAACTCAAAAGGAATTTTTTTTCCTATTATTTGCACTGCATATTTTTGCCTTATGGTTAAGAGTATATTTTGCTCAACTTTTGAAGAGCAACTATTTTTTTCCAAGACGCTATTATTTGCTCAGTGCAAAATCATCTTGAAATGAGGCATTTTTCCAAGATACATAATGGTCTGAATATCGAGAAAATCTAAAAAATATTTTAAACTTGACTCAAATACTCAGAATCCAAGACTCAAATCTTAAGAATCCAAGGTTTGACACTTGCATAACCTGACATTAAGTTTGGACTTAACATGACAACCGCACAGTTCAACTGCTCAACTGAAAACTCTGAGATCTCTGTTCTTAGCCAACGCACTGAATAGGTCCATTAACTTCCCAGGGAATATCTTTATTTCCTAAACTAATAATTGAGTTAATAATATACTCATGTCTTGTCCACTATTTATGCCACCACATCCAAGAGTTCCTATCCTCAAATCCCACAGAAACTAGGGAACACGAGCATCCAAACTTTCTTCAGCTCCTTTCTTATGAAGCTTGGAGAGAACCAATGCATACATGAAATCAAAGTTCTTCTTTTCCCCCATACAAAGATGTTTGAGATAATGGAAAATTCTCAAGGCAGGAGAATTTTAAAAAGACAGAAGAAATAAACAAAAAATAATGAAGGAGGGACAAGGAATAACTCACGGTCGCCTGCTGCTTTTCTGCTTTCTCAGCTGCCTCATTAAGCTGCTTTTGAAAGGCCTCCTGGAGAGATTTCATTTCTTCCCTAGTTTGTTGGAAACACAGAAGAGCAACTTCATTACCAGTGTCCATTAAGAAATAATCCATTCGTTTCAACAAAATGCACTTTTAATTATTCAGTGTGACGCCCAGCCGTGCTCTGTCTATTTGTCTTGCTCATAAACTCATAATGACCCCACGAACTCTAGCGCTAGCGCAAAACAAAAACGATCTGTAATGGAAATTGGCTACCTTGTGCATCCACCGAGCATCCTGCTGCGCAAAACACCTGCCAGGGCATAATTCCTGGCTAAAAGGATTGGCACAATAAAAGCAAAATAAAAAGGGACTGTGCTATTATCAATGAGAAATAGTTTACTATTAAAAAAAAGATAACAAAAAAACAAGAAGTTGATAAAATCAAACCTTCACTTGACTTTCTAGAAAGAGACAACACAAAATTCAGCAGAGTATTCTAGTCTATAGCTGGAGAAGAAACCAAAGGATGTTGTTTTTCCCTGGGTTTTGGCACATCAGTGCTGGAGCCTGAATTTCTCTACTCTCAACTAGGGTGGACTGAGGTGCTCTGCTGGCCACGTTGCCCATGGCCTTACGGAGCTGTAGGGAGGTCCAGGAGTGACACTGATTTTGGGACTCTCTCTAGAAAACACTTGGCTGAATTATGCTCAACAGTTGCCTCCTGAGAAACAGAAATCAACATGTGTTTTTGGGTAGAACTCGTGAGATGAGGTGAGCAGGATGTGGAATACTTGCTAGTATGCAGCTAAGCAGAAGAAATTTCCCCTCAGAAAACTCAAATTTTGCATCTTCCACTAAAAAAGTTCATTAAAATTTTTACTCAATAGTCCATTAATGCTTTTAATCAACCAACATCTTCATTGCATACAAGTTATGTCATATGCATTTGTTTAAACCTGGTATTAGCTGAAGTCTTACCTTAATCGTACAACAGATTCACCTAGAATATCTTAAATTCCCATAGGGATTTGATCCATCTCAGACGAAGTAAGAATGAGAAACTTCCATGGCTGCTGTATTACAGCTCTAATCTGGTTTGTATTGAAGAACTGAAGGCCGTTTAATCACAAGCCTCCTCTATAGCAAAGCAATTTCATATGTGCTACAGCGCTTCTGTTAACCACAATATCACATTTCTAATGACGAAATACGCACTAGAAAAAAATCACTTATTACAAACTTAAGGCAAGAATGTGAGATATGCATTCATCACATCGTGCTGTTTCAGAGAAAGGGATCCCCATGTCAGAGATGTTGCATGGTAAACCTGTACCGATAAAGTGATCTATAATTTTGAACTCCAAGAAATAAGAGAACTAAGTCATTCTCTGCTAAATAATGATAGTTAGGTTAAAATAGAGAGTGACTAAGGACTATAGTGACTATGTTTGCATTCCCAGCCACGAAAAGTCACTCTTTTGTTAAATGTTCAATGAAAAATTGAAGGGAATATACCTCTCTCTCCATCCCACTCCTCATAGATATTTAAAGACTTAATACATATGTGATATTTCTAACTCCAGAGATTGGGACACCCACAGGTAAGTTCCTAAGTTGGGAATTATTACCCAACTAGTACCTTTTGAAGGCTTACGATTTTATTCAGATAAAAAATCATGTCTGAGCTTTTCTGAGATTCGAAATCCCTCTCACTGGCAAGTATCTCAGTGTCGCATTCTAATATCTCTTCCTAGTGCTATTCACGTGTTATCTAAGAAGTCAAGAATGACCATTACCTGCTCATGTCATTTGTTTGAAAATCATTCCAAAATAGCCTTAGTCTTGCCCTTATTCTTCTGTCATGGTAGAAAAATTCTGTCTGGAACACTCCGGTGCTTACAGACCGCACAGTTTTCAGTCTGGGACTTAAACATTACCTTTGTTTTTGGCCCAGTTCCAGCAGTTTCTGCACATCATTCTTGGCTGATGCTTCATCATCTTTCAACGACTGAGAACAAAGTAGGAAATGTGTTACCAAAGAGATCTTTGACATTATTCACCTGTAAAAAATGATTAATTCGGGACCTCTTTCAGAAAGGGCTTCCAGTGAATTACACACATCACCATTTGCGAGGAAGAAAAGGGGAACAGTCTGATTTTTTACCGTAGTTCATCACTGCTAGCTGCACACGGTTGCTTTGTCTCAAATATTAAAGGAGATTTGATCCAAAGCAGTGATTTAGAAACAGGCAAATGGCTAAAAGCATTAAAGGTGCGTGACAGCTATGTGTATGCAGAAAATAATAGCACAGTGCTTGGCCTCCTCTCTGATGGGCTAGATTTGCTAAGCACAACCTTGAATTTCGTTGCACAGGAAATCCCATTCAAGCATAATTGTGTTAGGAGGAAAAATGCCTCTTAAAAAGTAAGAAGAAGAAAAAAAGCTACAATGAAAAGTATGGTACTCAACAGCAACAACAAAATAAGAGAGAGCAGGTTCAACAGGCTACAACTCAGACTGGCACATCAGAGCATCTCCTTTTGCTGATGCGTCCTTTGCAGTAGTTCCCCTAAGGCACCTGGTTTTCTCCTTTCTTTGCTCTACCATATTATATTTTCACATTTGCTTCAGTTTTCCAGTGTATGGACAAAGGCCTCTACTCATTTGGATTATTTTTTCTTTAAAACTATCAGGTTTAGGTTAAGTATAAGATCAAGAGAACAAATAATTATTCACGTAATTCACCTTTCAGAGGAAACTGAGACCAATATGAACAAAACGAGCCACAGAAATGAGGACATAAGCTCACCTGGAGGTTTACTTTAATTCCCTCAAGCTCTTTAGAAGTCTTCGAGAGCTGCCGAAGGATATTGCTCCGTTCCTTAAAGACTTCTTTCAGCTGTCTTTCCAGTTCTTCATAGCTCTGTCTAACACAGAACAGCAAAGCGTGAGCTCCTCAAAACACCCCTTGGCGCATTGGAAAGCAGCCTCCGTTCATGCAAAATCCACCACTTCCCAAAGGGGTTTTAGATTCCAGACTGTCCACTTAATTTAATTTTAAATTAAACTAATAATTTGCTTTCTGTTAATATTGATAAACGGGTGTGTTATACAGCCATAGGTCTTGCACATGAGTACGCACATCAGACCCAAACACTGGCAGGGGCACATGGTGCGTGATGAGCAAGAAGCAAGAAGGCTGCATTTAACACGAGCTGAAGAGCGGAAGATTTCTCTTGTTTTGAAAGATATTCCACACAATAAACCTTTAGAAATCTGAAGTTTGGTGACAGCCTGCAATTTGAGAGCGAGATGACTCAGAGCCAGACAAACTCTGCAGCAGGCGTCTCTTCCCACCTCAACCTCCTGCCGGTGCAAACCCAAACTAACAAATACGCCAAGGGGAAGCAGTGATCAGTGAACTGAGACATCCGTTTCTGGTACAACTGCAGTTGGATTTTTTTTTCCCCCTTTTTTTTCCTCCTTCTTTTTCCCCCCTTTGCCCCCCGCTTTTTTCCCCTCCTTTCCCCCTTTTTTTCCCCTCCTTTCCAGGTGGAAAAAATTCACCTCTCCAACACATTAGCGCTATTTCATTATCACATCTAAGATCTTGAAGTTAAACAGTGATCTTACAATTTCCTTCACAGACTTCAAACATATCCTTTAGCAAAGACAATCAATTAATATGCCATTTAATACCATTCAGCTCTATTTTGGCAATAGACAGCTCAGATGACAGATATATGAAAAAAAAAAAAACAAATTATTTGTTCAATACCAAATGATATTTCGGATAAAAGAGATAGAAGAGAAGAGATTTTGGATAGAAGAGATAAAAGTATCGCTTCTATCAACATAAGACTTTAGGAAAAGCACTTCCAAGCTCAACATTAGCTTAACATTATTTTGAAGTTTCCACATTAATTATCTTCAGCTTACTTTGCCGATATTTTGCAGACGTAACTAATGAAAAAGCATGGGTTTTTTTTTTTTGAATTTGCATCTCTTTAATGAGATGCAAAACATCTCCAATTGCCAAAATAAGTGCATGCAATATATGTATATATGCAATACATAAATATATGCAATAAGCAGGCAGTTGGTCTCAGCAAGGGCCACCCCTTGCATCCCTTTTTAACAGCATAAAAAAAGCAAATGAAGCTGGATGGTCCCTTGTATTTAAATAAATAATAAAATAATTAAATTACCTGCAACTGACAGGACTGTCTTAAGCAATCACTTTAGGGATGTATTCACTTTTCTACAGGATCCCCATGGGTTTTTATGCTTCGTTTGAGCATTTAAAGGCCACCTGTCCCAAGCAGCCAATTCTCCTCTCCCACGGGCATTCACTTAGCGCAGGTTTCTTGTCTTGTGCATTCTGCTGTTTATCAATTTGCATAAATTAGGATCCTCTAACCATTTTTTAAACACTGAAATATGCTGTAACACCCATATATTTCTTTTAAAGCCTAACACAAAACATTAGGGGGACAGGGAGACAAAAAAATAGACGACCCCACAACGGGTTCAATGGTCAGTAGTAGATTCCTAATAGCAGCTGGCTTCATTTCTACCATCAACACCTCGACAGAGAGTCATTGCTAATGGCAGCATCACTACTTCTCATGCAACATTTTTCTGCTCTGGTTTTAGCAGTTCTGACATGACTGAATAGACACAGCCCCATTTGAACGGCTTCTAATTTTCAGCAGGATGCAATGGAGACAAGTGCCTAGAAAGATTCGGGTCCCCAGAGACCGCTCTGCCTCCCAGTTTTCATAAGTTAAGCTTTTAGTCTTCAAAATCCAGCCCCGAGTCTGCTGCTCGTCGAGTAATATGTACTTTGTCAGGACAATGGAAAATTGATTCTGTGTTCCCTCTAGGTTTGCAAAGGCTGTCTTTGAAATACAACTTTTATAAACACTGCAATTACTTATTTATGCTACATAAATGTCCCTGACTGAAAAGGAAGCTTAAAACAAAAGGGAAAATTGGAGTATGCTCCACAGAACACAAGAAATTCGGTCCAAGATGATAAACTGGATTGGATGCTTCTTTCAACAAATGCCAAGGAAGGAATCTGTGTTCAGTTGCTTTCCATAAACCTAAGGGTTGTTTTGCTTTGTTTTCCTCTACTCACAATTTGTAATTCAAGGTACCTTAGTGTAAACTCTAAGAAATTTATTTTTACCCAGCAAGCATTCTGAGAAGGATGCCGTGGATTTGGCTGGGGTTTCTTGGTGTGATTTTTCTTTTAAGCAGTGCTACTTAAGCAAATATAAACCGAATTATTTACTAAAATCGCTGCTTCCACTTGCAAAGCACATGTTTGCCCAGGTGTTCCTAAGGCAATCACTCAAAGATCTTCTTGATTGCACACGTGAACATGGTTTATACTGAAGTGAGAGCAAGATTAATCTTCATTTGGAATCACCCTACCTGGAAGCTGAAGACAAGATTTAAAACTGTAAAATAAGATGGAAATCGAGATGGAAATCACTGACAAGGAGAGCAAAGCACCAGCCTGCTGGCTCTTCTGTCTTACACAGTCTCATAGAGTTGTAAGGTGGAAAGGAAGTTATTAAAACCCATGAAAACAACATCATTAAATAGGTCTTTACAACCACTAAAATACGGACTGAGTAAATACGGACGTGTCCTCCGCACACAGTTGACTTTTCACATCTAATCTGCCAGCTTTAGGCTCTAATAGCAAAACCATTCACACTAAAGCCGTTTGCTTTCTGATGGGTGACATTACCCTTTTCGACTCTGATAGCCTCCATAATTTAGACATCCAACACCGCCTTCGGTCGGGTTTTCTGCCGCACACCCAAAGAAGCTGTTAGCTGTGGCCTCGCCGTCGTTACCTTTAAGTGTATTTCACTGACATTAATCTCCTTGGATAACCAGCAAGGCCTTTGGCATGGGGAGAGGCACTGAATGCCACTCGAATCGGGGCTTCTGCGCTGCCTCTGCGAGGTATTTCCACTGCCTGCTCCATCCGCATGGCAGAGCAAAATATTTCCTAGTATCCAGCCCGTATTTCCCCTTTATTCTTTCCCCGACCCATGCAAACTCTTGCCAACAAATCTGTCACCCGTCTCCCGTCCCCTTGTCTCCGTTGTGGTGCTGCGAATTAGGAAAATACTGGGCATGTAAAGAGCAAGGCCAGCCACGCAACTGGAAAGGCATCAAATGTAAATAACTCACTTTGTTACTGTGACTTGCAAGCGAGTTGTATGGCTGCTTTAATACCCAGGTTCTGGTTTATGTCCTTCAGCGTTAGGAGATTTAGCACTATCAGCAGGAACAGAGCCTGTCTAGCATTTTAAAACCCAAAATCTCACTATCTACAGCTTCTCTCTTAGGCAAAGCTGAGAACCCAGCACCCAGAAGATGGAATAAGACGTGTTCAGGCCAGCACGTCACTTACCGAACCTTGCCGACCTGAGA
>JAUBNY010001147.1:114045-124351 GCA_032275445.1 Crypturellus soui
AAAGGCCAGGTAAAAAAAAAAAAAAAAAAAAACCTGCCACTCCATGCTGGGAACAAGTAGTTCTCAAATGCAGCATGTTTAGGAACCCAAGAATAATTACCAGGAATTTGCCTGGGTACCAGCTTGCACAGGGCCCCCAGCACATCACTTGCTCTTAGCACCTTGCCTGCCCATCTGTGCTGCACATTCCGCATTTTAATCTCTCCTCCCACGTCCCCCGCATTTGGGCACAGGTATCTGGCTACGTGTTAAGAAGCACCAAGAAGAAATCCCCAGATAAGTAACGCTGTTTGGAACATACCTTCACCTCGTGTTCCAAGCACCTTTTGGTCATTCCTGGTTATTAAGGGTGTCCGTCCAATGTATTATTTTAGCCTAACCTGTAAACTATACTTCTCAGTGATCTTTTTGCAAGAAGCACCCAGAGGACTTTTTGCTGCATTAGGTATAGACCTCGATGGCACAATAAAGGCATAGGGACATTTTCTTCTTCTAACCTCCTACATAACTGTTGATACCTATGGGATAGAACTGGATGGAAATCACCAATTTCTCTCAGACCCTGTTGAAGAAATCCATTTTTTTCCCCTTCTAAAAGAGAAGATGCTTTAAGGGCCATTCTACTGGTTTTTAATAACTCCCAAGGGAGCCAACTGCCCTATGCAGGTTGAGGACTGACCAGGTACACACTTCTACTGTCACACATTTTCCAAACCAGTCCTTTGCCTTGTTCTGGTACAGAGGTTTTCAGCATGGAAGCAAAAATTTTAACAACTGAACGATTCTGCCTGTATTACTTGACTCTACCTGGTATTACGCTGCTTATTTCTAAGATTAGCTGCAATTTTTAAGATTAAAAAAAAAGTAAAATACTGAAGACAGTCATGATAATTCATGATGCATCTCTTAGATTAGAGATGGAAATAATCTTATTCACAATAATGCACACATTAAATCAGTTTAGCTCTTTAAGGAGCCAATGATCTGCTTACCAGATCAGGTGATGAATATCAAGTCTAGAAAACTTATTAGGGATTCTGATCTCTCCTATATCAGTGTGAATATCATTGCTGTGACACCCAATTATCTCCATCTTCAATTACTGCTGTAGCTGCATAGGTAGGAAGAAGAAGAGACAGCTCCAGTCTGCTTATTTTTACTTTATTTTTATTTTAAAGCAGAGCATGGGTGCTTCGCCATTCTCCTCTAAGCCTATGCACTGTGTACCACCTTGTTCACATTGCCTAAGGCTAGCATTACTTTTTAAATTGTTTTTCATTGCGTTTTCTTTTTTTTTTTTTGCAAAGTTATTATACAAATCTATTTGCACGCCTACAAAACCTTGAGTTTAGTAATACATTTTATTAGCAGAAAATGTGATATTTCCAAAAGCTGCTAATTCAGTGTTCCCTCGCAGGCTCAGCCACCATCTGCTTGCTGTACACAGCCTAATTCCTCATCGCAGCCCTGCCTTTCCCCCCGGCGTCTAAACACAATTTTGGCACTCGTACCTGTTGTCTTTCAGGAAATACAAATATGTCAGCTTAATGGTGAAGAATTTTTCTTTAAAAAAAACCCTCATTTTGGCTTTGTGGCTAACTGCAGACAATCCGTTTGCTTTTCTTCGCTGCGGGTCCTGCATCTCTAATTCAATACACTGCACACAGCGGGATCAGCAGAGTTTCTGCCTCTGTTTATTCAGATCTGCACCAGCTCGGAGCTCTCTTACCCTGTTACCTTCCGAAATAAACAGCTTTTTGCTAACATCCCACCAGAGCCACCTCGCACAGAGCAGTCGTGTAGGAGAGCTCCTTAAGGGCCCTGTGCTCAACTCCTCCGCTGACATAAGCCCGTACGCGGGCAAGATGAATTTTCTTCTTGCCTTAAGAGCTCTCCCGTGGGGCATCTGGAGCCTCTGCATCCTTGGGCATCGCTGTCAGAGGCCAGGCAGAGCAAGCGGGAAGCCACAGGGGAGCCGAGGGCAGGGGCTTGTTTGCAAACCAAGAGGGTTGGAGCTTTCCCCTTCGCTCCCTGTCCCCATCATCTCCCTCCCCAGGTCTCCCCTGCCCTTCCTCAGCTCGTAGGGAGGTCTGAGCAAGCTCTTCCTCAGCTTGGAGGAAGACGTAGCTAAAGATGCTTGGCCGGAGGCTCCAAATTAGCACTTCACCTTCAGCATAAGGTCCCCCTGAACACCTGCATCTTCAGAGCAATTACTTCATTAAAAAAAAAAAAATTAAACCAGAAAGAAGTCCAACCATCGGTCATGCTCCTTTCTCGTGTCATTGAAGTCTGCTCAAACCACTCAAAACAAGCCAGGTTTCTCAGGAGAGAACGGAAAAGATTTATTCCCTGCCTTAAGAAACAGGGCTGCTGGTCCCCAGACCCAACTAATGATGTGGTTTTCATTATGAATGTAGTAGTAGCACATCAAAGGAAAAGGCAAACGAGATGTTTCGGAATGCAGATCGCTCCTTCAGGATCCCAGGCACATTATCATGTAAACACCTTTGAGGACTGGTGAGCCGGAGCCATCACTATGCAGCATTCCTTTAGCCACACTTGGAGAATTGTTTGAGATTTGAAATTCACAGTTCAATTTTACACCCTTAGGATGCTGGAAACCACAAAATAATACATCATCGGACAGCCCTCTCCTTCTGGAGGGACCTGCCCATGGCGAGGTGCACCAGCATTTTGGCTCTTCAGCCCTCTCATGCGATTCTCCACAGTTTCATGATAATATTAGTGAAGAGGAAGAGCAAAAAAACCCACCAAATGCCGCCAGCTTCAGCGAGGCGCATCGTTGTTTACCTAAAGCATCCCTCCTTTTCCAGCTTAATGTGCCATAATCTTCTTATGTTCTTAACCGCAGCACACCAGACCTGGGGTTACGGAATAGGAGAGGAAAAAAACCTAATTGCATTTGCTGTTCACGTCATTTTTCCTAACGCAAGGAGAGGCCTGGAAAACAAACCAGAGCGCATGGACTGCCTGACGCCTGTGTCAGCCCCGAAGGGCAGCTGTAAACACCGTGTAATTAACACTATCATTAGGGGCAAAATACACCCTGGGGCAGGGGGGAGGCTCTCAACACCTACTAACATAAAAATATGAACAACACGTACATACTTCATGAGTTAGAAACAAGGAGCACAAGCTTTGATTGCATTTTTAGACCTATATTTACATCATTTGTTGGGTTGAAAAGTCTAAAAAGTCTCAAAAATGTGCCAATATTGAATCAGAGATCTCTCTATTTAAAATAAATATATTATTCTTTTCATAAGAGTCAAAAAAAACATCATTTGAGATGAAAAGTCATATTCAGCATCTTTCTAACTACCACTTCTGTGAGTTACCAGGATTTTTTTTTTTAGTCGAGATTGAAGGCACTTTGCTAGGGTTTGGGGAATTGTTAATCTAGAATGAAGAACCTCAAATTAATGTTGAGCACCTCTTCCTTCACTACCCTATATCTTGGGCGATCTAGAGATGGTTAAAATGTTTCTAGAATATATATGCAACACTTCAATAGAATTCAATTTTAGTTCTTGAATTAAAGCTCTCTACTCTCTTTCTAACCATACTAAGTGCAGACAAAAACAGTCCTGTTCTCATAGAATTATTAAAGAAAAACTAGGGGATAACTAACAGCTCAAAAAAAATCTAATAGTTTAGCTTTCTTCCAGCTCCAAATAGAGACCAAACTAAGGAGATCGGTTCCTTCAGCCTAATGAAGGGCAGAACAGCAGATGCATCGCTCAGTTCTGACAATAACTATTTCAAAACCTTTGATTTCAGAGACACGCTCGGCTGCAATTATAAACCGTAAGGTTATCAGCATCATTAAGTTACATTTCTGGCAGAGTTTCTCACATCCATGTGAGAAAACTTAGAGGAGGAGTATTCGTATTTTGTCCCAGTTTTGGCAAGTGCGAAGAGTATTGGACTTATTTGAAATTCCCATGCCAGTATGATGGAAATCCAAAGTGATATTAAAAAGCTGCCAGCAGGGCAGGGAGGGGATCCTGCCCCTCTGCTCAGCTCTGGGGAGGCCGAACCTGGAGTATTGGGGGCAGCTCTGGGCTCCCCAGTGCGAGAAGGACATGGAGATTCTGGAGAGGGTCCCATGGAGAGTCACAGAGTCCCTGCAGGATCTCATCAGTGCATCGGGGCAGACTTTACTTTTTCCCCCTACTCTTGGGAAACCCCTATCTTTAGAGAATAGATCATCGTTGTCTTTTGAGCATGCTGCATTTTTTCAGTGGTTTCTGGCACATGCTGCCTAGCCTTGCCTTTTCTTGGGGGTGCACGGCTTGTGTGGAACAAAATGTCCCAAAGGAATGATACCCTGAACAACCTACCAGCCCTTCCCTAGGTATTTGAACACGATTAACATTATTTTTTCCTCTTATTTGTGTCATCAAAATATCACAATCTGTCTGTGTACTGATAGGAGAGACTTTCCACTTAGCTAATTAAGAGAGTCTCCAAGGCAAGAAATCTAATGAATAACTCCAAATAAGTGTTCATTAATCAAACAATGCTGCCGAGCGTGCTGGGCTGCCTCAACCCAGCCCGCCTGGGCTAAGCCTGGTAAGAAAAGATTGTAGATGAGAAAGATGCTGGAAGGCAACCACTCTTAGATAACATTATTTCATTCTATTGGGTGTACAATAATACAGCACTTCTCTGTTGGACAGTTGCTCTTGGAGCTTGCCATCTTTAAACTGTCAGGAGAAGCACTTGAATCTACCTTAAACTAACAAGCTGCCCAAGCCAGCCGCTTATTTGTAGAGTTTTACTAAGATCCTATCAATAATACAAATTACAAATAACCTGTGAGCAATGCTGGTTGTTTCAAATGGTCCTTTCAACGCTGCTTGGGATACGTAAACAACTATAAAGTCATCTAAAGTCAATAATTGGAACTAAGTTCTAATAACAATAATAATATAAAATATAAATAATAATGACAGAGGGCATATTTATCTAGCAAGAAGCATTACCAGCAGTCTTGAGGCTAAAATTAGGCCACCTAAATCTAAAACTTTCTGAAGATCCCGCTAGTCTTGCGCTTCACTCAGCAGCCAGCAAAACTTTCCAGTTTCGTTCAGACTTTCACGTTTTAGAGACTATAAAAATGCACTTTTGGGAAATGTATCTGCCGAGGGGCTGAGCACACCCTAAGCTTAAGGGCTTTCCATGCTGAAGAATCCCAGCTCTTCCAGCCTTTCCTCATGAGAGACACTCCAATACTCCAGTCCCTTCCTCATTTAAGTGGAATTTACTGGAAAAGGAATAAATAAGAATGGTTTCCCTGCCCTTCTGCTTCGTGTCATTAAAATGACAATTCAGAGATAAATGGACTTGCTCTGACATCGTGTATTACATAGGTAGAAAAACATCATTGCTGAGAATTTTTAATATAGGATTATATTTTAAAAGGGTTTCCACCTCTACGCAGTAGTATTCTTAACGCCTCTATCCTGCCTTTACTGCAAAGAATATCTCAATATTCTTTGCAAAGGCTAAGGATGCTCAGCGCTTGAATCAGCAAAATACTAGTTATCACAATACATCACGCCTTTAAATTATTAAGCCTGACAAAACGCCCGAAGGATTAAAAAGGTGAAGGAATCTATTGCAACTCAAAATAATGCCACATTAGGAGGCACTAGGTCGATCACTGCTTTTCCAGTTGAAGAGGATTTTACATCACAGTATTTTTTTTTTCCAGTGTTAAGGATGTGAGTTTTATTTTCCATTGCTCAACCTCTCAAGTCTACATCCCAGCAAAATTCCCGGCCCCCTCCCAGCTCCTTCACTGCAGTTGTCTTACCCGGGTTCAAAAGCGAATTCATTCAAAGAAAACCAAATTTTGCATTTGAATGAAGCAGCTCCTGCATCGCCCAAGCAACCGTTTGCTGCTCCATTCGGCCAAGGTTTCCTTATTCCAACTCCTGGCAGCTGGGAGCGGAGCCTCAGCGCTGGGGACGCTGCCTGACAGCTACTTGGAAGGCAGAGAAACAGGGAATGGTTGAGATGGGAAGAGACCTTGGGCTGGCCCTGGCAGTCGGCCCAGCGGCCAAGGACTTTTGGACTTTAGTACCTAGAAAACTGAAGCGCTGGTCACTGGTTTTGCTCGGAGGTGTAAATATGGCACAGAAGGTCCCTCTTCTTGAGGAGGGGAAGGAAAAAAAAAAGTGAGGAAAATGTTACCGTTCAATCATGAGAAAAGTGCTATTGATGATAAAGGGAAAAGCTGCTCTACTAATTCCAGCCCTGAAAATGCTCCATATCTGCCTCACTAAACAGAGCCCATGTGAAACGAGGTGGTTGTCAAAAACATGCCAGTTATAACAGCAAAACGCACTCAAATCCTCTTACTCCAAAGGACAAAACCTAATAGCAGGAGAGTCATGTTATCCCGATAGAGGCATCTACGCTACAAACATCTAAAGCCAAGTCTGAACTCTGCAACCTGATAATCGAGTCAAGGGAAATAACCATTTCCAGAGGATAAATCATCTCTTGCATACAATCCAGCCACAGGACAAGCATCTGGATGTCCCAGAGCATCCATGGTCGTTTCTCAACCACGTGAACCTTGAAAACCTTCAGCTCTGCTGTTGCAAGCAGCAACGCAGCAAGACAGGACACCGAGTGCTGCTTTCCTACCTGAACTGGAGTTTTATGCCTCCAGAGGAGACAAAAATAAACATAAATAATCAAGGAACGGACAAAGGTCCCCGTAGCTGTGCTAAGCGCAGCTCTGCGGCAGAGCCCCAGCTCCAGCGAGGCTGCTGCTTGCTCTCAGGTTTGCACACACTAATTTCTAAAGCTCCTGTTTTGGCACAACCCGTTTTATTCGCTACCACTCTCTGCTCTTCGGAAATTTATGACTGGTTCTGGCACCTCACCCCGCTTCTCCTTTGCGAGTCCTGAGACAGAATTCATTTCTTAGCACTCTATTCGCTTTTGTCAATAAATTACCGCCGCTATCGAACCGAGGTTTGACCGTCTCCTTTTCTGACCTTTCGTTGCTTATAAATTTCTTATTATTTACCATAACCTTTTCTGCAACCTTCCTTTCATCCTTCACCTTCGCTTTCTGCATTTTCGTTCTGCTCTTTGAGTCTTTCGCTCCTGCAATATTTGCAGCCCTCTCTAGTTGACCTTCTACACCACTCACTTGATTCTTTGATACATAGAGATATAATTTGTTATGTGCTCAGCTTTAAACTTCAGCACGCAGCAGCACACTGGCCAAGAAGAAAGGGCAAAATAGACAGAACTCAGATTTGTTGCTGGTTAAGAGTGCTTTTACCCTCAATAATTTTGTTAAATCCCAGCACGGCACACTCCAGACTGTAATTAAATACCTTTAACTTGTGGTCCAGAAGAAACTTTCAAGTTTTACATTTAATCTGAAATTCTATGTCATAAAATGCAGATGCAGCTAAAGTGAGACATAACTAGCCTTCGACATACATATTATTTCTGGTGCTCACAGCATTATTTGCAAGCAGCTCGGGAGTCAGCCACAAAAGAAGCATAAGACGAAAATGGTTTGGGTGAAATTGAGTTGAATTCTGCAAAATCCCTGGCGACTACCTAGCTGGAAGAAGATCCAAAGACATCCATAAAAAATCTTCTTAATTATCTCCCAAACACAAGCCATAAAATACACATAATGAAATCAAAGTCAGGGCCAATACAGCTTGAAACATTCATTTTTTTTTCCTCCAGTTCCTTTGCTTTACTTCCCATATGTCATAACAAATCATCTTCCTTTGGCACATCAGCTGTAATAAGCTGATGCTTGATTTAAAATATGTTTAAACACATACAAAAAAACCATATACCTCGTATCAAAAAGGTGGACAGTCAGGGCTGAGGCCAAGATCTACAGCAACACTCACGGTCCCTCCTTTACAATACACATTTCTCCTTGCTCATTCTTTGGTAAATGTTGTTTTGTGCTATTCAGATGCAGCTCTGTCAGATATAGTCTATAGTTATTTCCCCCTTTCCATACTGATGCATCTTTATGTCTTGTTTAATCTCCTATGCAATGTGATTACACTGCATGAATCTCCTCTTGCAGGCCCATTTTCCTGACATTTCCCTCTCACACTGCTGATTGCACATGCCTTCCTCCTTTGGATTCCTTTATTTAGGCTCAATTATATCCAGGACTCCTCTTGCAAGCAAGCTAACCTCTACATTGGATCTATCCTCAAAAATAAAGATAAATAAAATAATAAATTAAATGCACAGAAGGCCCACAAGGCTCGGCCAAGCCAGAATGAAACCCCATAGCCATAGAAAGCCCCAACCACTACATGGCCAGAATCGATTACATTAAAGCGTCACAATTTCTATACCTACATCTATATATAATCCACATCTATAAGACGTGCCCTTTGCCCCGGAGAGATGCATAGGGGGGCTGCAAAGCTCCCTACGGCATTCCCAGCCTTTGGATGTGCTGAAGGATCTGACGGCGGCAGCTCTAAATACAACTGCGAGTAACTGGTACAAGTAGTTCTTGCTATTTTTGTGCCTTACAAAATTAGACGAGGAAGAAAAAAATTAAAAAAAAAAAAAAAAACACGTCAAGAGAATAAGAATCAGGACAGCTATTTTACAGTAGCTTATCTACTGGGCTTTTAATGAAGTTTTTAAATAACGTTGCTTAACAGCGTTTCAGGAGGAAGCTGAGCGTGGCTATAATTTAGCATTTCCCCGTGTTAGCATAACGGCAGCAAGACTAGTTTTTAAGTCAAAACACAGTGGGTGGCCCCCTCCCACCCCGGGAGATAAAACCCTGCATTTATTTGCCTTTCCGCCGCGCTGCTGCTCTGACAAGAACGAGCTACCCAGCAACACGTGTCCTGCTGCCACCAAGATGCTGTTTCAACAGCTACAAAAACCACTTAAACGGGGAGTTTTGCATCCCTTTCCTTTCATAGCGTGCTATGTTCCTTGCAATAATACGCGCTGTTCAGGCACAGTAAATTATTTTTTTAAACCTAATTTTTTTAATCTAATTTTTTAGTATTTATTTCTACCCTGACACGTGAACGCACAGCATATGGAAAGTCACCGACCCGTTGCAGAACTGATGCCCGCTCATTAATCATGCTAATGAGTCTCCTGCTAAACTTACCTGAATACCAGAAATATATTAATTGGTTAAGACCAGCACGTGCTCCCTGGTTAAACGCAGCGTGCTCCTGAGGTGGAGAACAGGGCAAACTGAGTGCATTTTCTAAGCACACAAATCAACACTGCAATTCATAAACGTCATAAAATGGAATGCAATAATCATTTTTCCCTATCTATACATTTTTTTTAAGTAATGCTCAATACTGACGTCTCCTTAAATAATATCTGCAATTGGCTGCTCAGTCTTATTGGTAATTCCCCAAAGGAATCCTGTTTCTCAGGAGGGCTCTAATATAGGAAAAAGGCATTTTCTCCTGATCAAAAGCACTCCTTTGCTTCCCATTATTAACAGACCACAAAGTAGTCTAGTCTCAATTAACCAAAAGAGTAAATTAGCCAGGAAATCATGTAAATTAAATATTGCACTATACATGTGCAATTCAACCTTGCAGGAGACAGGCATTTCATACAGCATCTATCTGTATCACAGAGAAACTGGCAAATTGACATTATTGTTCATTTTTTTCAATTGGTATTTTAAATATTTGCTGAGAAAGCCTCAAAGAATAATGCATCTCCAACACGAAGGCTTTTTCAATGTTTTCAAAGCTGCAAGTAGCAGTCAAGAAACCTCAATAAATCATCAAAAAAAAAAAACAACAGAAAGCAGCTAGCTGGGTCTAAGAGCAAAATTATGGCTAAATGCCCCTTCCTTCTCCTTGAAGGCCACTTTTTTCTATGCTTTTAAAAAGGACTCAAATTTAAAAGTATCTAAATGACAACAAGCACTATACTACCATATAATAAATGCAGGCTTTTTTTTTTTTTTTTTTATGTATTATGCTTCTACCTAAATACTTAGGTTGCACGTGGCACCTGGATTAAATATGCTCTCCTCTATCCCAGGGTCATAAAAACGACAGATATTGTGATGGCTGCAAATCAGGATCCCACCACCACCAATTCTGGCTCTTAAGAAACATTCGGTCAAAATTTTTTCTAAATATAAATCCTCCTTCAGATTATTTTGAGGCTAAGCTAAACATTTTTGCAGTGTATATTTACTCCAGAGAAGGTACATAACTCTCAAGTCAGTCTTGGAAGAAATGCGTTTCAGGCAGGGGCAGGATTT
>JAUBNY010001147.1:175103-185776 GCA_032275445.1 Crypturellus soui
TATACGTCTATATTTTTCTGCTTTGTATTCTTCTTTTTGTAAGATCACACTCTTTTACCTTCATCTTACCCAAGTTACCTTTCTTACTTCTCTCGTTTTTTTGCAGCCCATCAGCACTTCAATCTGTTAGTGGAACCACGCTTTAAAAATATATATGTATATATATTTTATATACATATATATATATTTCTCCTAGTCTAACTATCACAAGCATTTGTTCTATAGTCAGCATATACATTTTACGAGCTGGTTAAGGTTTCTTTTCTGCACAATCTACTTTAATGCCAATGCGGGTTACTGAATATAACATTGATGGCTGCTACATATTCAAAGCAACAGCCTTTTCTTACCTTTTCTATGAACGTCTCCATGGCAAGCTGAGCAAGGGGGTTTTGTTTGTTTCTAAATGCAAGGCAGGAGAGGGAATGGGAGGGGAAACCCTAAGATTTGTAAGCGCCAAAAGCTGTAGCAAATGCACTGTAATGAGAATGACCTTCTCAGCAGCTTGATTTCCTTTCTTCCTTCAATAAAACAACACCAGCTGCAGCTGTTTCTTGGTTCATTTAGTTTGGCATCATACAAATAAAGCTGACTGCAGCAGAAATATTTTCAAAAAATGTCCTTTGCATATGGAAATTTTTGTCCCAGGCTTTAGTTGAGGCAACTGCTTTGACACTTCCTCAGTAAAGGAGCCTATAACCCCAGTGAAGATACTGGAGCACAGCTCCGGATTGCTGCCCCCAGATTTATATTCATACATTGTGATTTCGTAAAGCCCATCCTTGCTTCCAGGACTTGGAAATAACGCCATATATGCACTTAAAACAGCTAAAAAATTAATTGATACTTATGTCATCAGAACTGTGCATAGCAAGGTCACACAAGTTACTAAATCCGCCTTAATAGCCTGTGGCAATTTTGCATCCTGCATGTGGAGCAGTTAGCAAACGTGTCAAGAAATTCCCCTTTGAGGAGCTGCCGAGCAGGTTGCTTCAGGATTAAAGCCTTTTCTTCCCCTCATTTGGCAAAAACCCCGTGGGTCTACAAAATACTGGCTAATGAATTTGGAGTTGAGGGTCTTCCAGATGTTCAGCGTAGAGGGAAGTGGCTTGTATATATGGACATTTTCTCGGATAGAATTGCCAAAATTGCATAGTGCTTTCAGCTGGTCATTGCATTTCAGATCTTACTATATGGAATAATATAATCAGCATGGCCACAGGCATCGTGCTACCAGGAATTAAAGTAGCACTTTAAGTATCAGCTAAGATCTTGTTTGGGTATTTTTAAGGTTAATGTTTTCAAAAATGTTTTCACAGGGTCATGTGCCTTCACCATGCTGCATGTTAGGAAAAGTGAAATAAATTTGTCTTGTATTTTAAATGTGAAGTGATCGAGCGTGAGCTCTGCAGCTCCAGGGAAAGCTGGGGATATTCTCTCACCTGGGATCAATTCGTAGCAGAATCTGCTTTCAAGCCCTGAAAGAAAAAAAAAAAATCTTTAATGGAGCAAAATATGTTTTTTTATCTGCCAAGTGAGAACTTGTCTTCTGTGTGGACCCTGTTTGTTATCAAGGACACACAAAAAGGCACTAATTAGATCCTGTGGGCCAAAGAGCAAGGGGAGAGAGACAGCTTTGAACAGGAAAGCCATTTAAAAGGCAATGGAAAGAGAGCGTGCAATTTTAGGAATTAAAGGCTAAAAGTTCTAAATGCTACAAATTTTGGCTTTTTTTTTTTTTTTTTTAACATCTCTGCTTCCCTCGTTTAACTGTATTCTCAATATGATTGCTTCTCTTGGACGTCTCACTCGTGTCTTATATGTCACCTTTTAACATGATCTCAATCTAAAAGCCACCTTTTAAACTAAATTCTCATTTTCTTGCTTCTTGGTGAGATTCTTCATTGGTTACTTTAAATCACTGGTTATCCCTATCTGAACTACAGTCCATAAATACATACTGGCAGGTAAGAGACCCCACAAGCAGAAGATGCTCTCAGAAGCGATCCTTTTTTTAGGATGCGGTTGGTAGCAGACATAAGAGCTGTTTATAAACCATAAATATCAGTTAATGTGAACATACAAGTTTAAGCTGCATTTAATTGCCTTTAATTATCACCATTTTTTAGTTGTTTGTTTTTTAAATATAACTCCTCTTAAGGTTCACTGGATGAACTACTACTCCTTTCTGGGGGCTGTCTTCCTCCACGCTCTTCTGTGGGCAATTTTCATCCCCAAATCACTAATTTTTCTCTGCCTTTGAAGAATATGTTATCATAAAATCAAAACGAGGGTTGTATTTTGCTCCTGTAGAAGTTAGAGCCTTGAAAGGCAGCACAAAAGCTGCAAGAATCCATAATGCTTAAAGCAGCCCTTCATTTTGTTAGGGACGTGTTATTGTGGCGCCACCAAAATGTCAAAAAATCCCAAGTGCTGTCAGCATCCTCAAATACATCCTCGAATGGTTGTAACTGTATTTGCGAATGGAACTTTCATTCCTGGCAGAGTGCACAATGCAGAAATGTAAAGGTCACAACGACCTACAAAAGCCTTTGGTTTAATTTAAATAAAAACTTCCTGCAGTCACAGGGAAGCTGTTGTAGCAGCTTCAGATTATAAAGCTTCAGATTCGTGTAAAACAGAGTAAAATCAAGACCCTCTTGACAGTCTGGGATAAAAAAAACACGCGTACAAAACCCAGAAAATCACGAGAAAGAATATAGGGGTATATTTGAACTTTGGGTTTTACAGCAGAGTTATAATCCCGGAGAGAGCTGAGCTAATATATTTTCCCTGTCTATTTTCTTGTCGAGCGGAATGAACAACCAGAGCAAACATGAAACAGAAGCAAGCAGAACAGCTTTACATAAACGCTCGCTCGCTGCATGTCTGAGGAATTGGCAATGCCGTTTTATGTCCCGCTGCCTTTAAGGGGAGAAATACAACATCTGGCGCAGATCGCTGCTTTGCGCCTCTCGCTACACAAACAGAAATAATGAGGAAAATAATGAAGATGATAAAATAGCAACTCAGAGGCAGAGGGAAAACACTTTTGCTTCAGTCAGCATTTTCAATGATAAGCCAAGGACGTCAGTGCTTTTGCAGCACTTGGATTTATACCACCTATGCAACTGGGCTGCTGCACCAAACCTGCAGGGGGGCTGGAGGTGTGGAACGTCGCTTCATTCCTCGTTGACCCTGCAAAATTCACCTCTGCTCTCTTGTTTAGGTGCTGTGCAAGCTCTGGTGAATTTTTCTGGATGAAAACCCAAGACAAGAAATTAAAATTGCCTTTTAAGGGCCTGGTTTGAAGCATTTCTTCTTATTTAATTGGCAGAGAAAAGGGAGGATCTATTTTTAACTGCTGTCTAGCAGGCCCTCCAGCAAGCAGACCCTGATGAAATGATACCTTGGACATCACACTGCCGCCGTTTTCATTTTTCCTTTTGCTGAAGCATTTCAGGATTCAAATCCCCAAAGCAAGAAGCACAATGTCAGTAATCCCCTTTCCCTTCCTCTTTCAACAGATATGAGCAGATCAGATACTGCATTTTCATTAAAAAGACAGAAACCGGCCTTCAGCTGCCATCCTCCTTCCTACTGCACCTTGTTCATCGGATAGAAAGCTGCAAGGTACTAAGGGAAATGCAGCTCTGTGCTTCCTCGTAGCTGCTTTTGGTAGTAAACTCAGCCAAAAGTTCCCAAATCCACAAGTTCTCCTGAAATCTGAGCCACAGAAATGCTTTCAAACAACCCGAATCCTTCCTAAACATGAACAAAAACCCCTGCTTGAATAAAAAATACTTGCTGCTTCACACTGTCAACTATATTGTTAACGCTCACGGTGAAAGAAGTGTTTGGGGTTTTGTTTTATTTTGTTTTACTCAATCCATTCACAGGCAAAGCTAACAAATAGGAATTTTACATCATTCATAAAGCAGAAAGCTTGCACCAAGCAACGCTTCAATCCATGAGAGAAGCAACACCATGAAGACCATGAGTATTACAGGATCCTGCAGGGCCCGCAAGAAAAGGACTCGCAATATAAAATTGTGACTCACACTCATATAAAATTGTGCACATATAAATATAGAGCAAAATGAAGTTGTGAAATAAAGCAGAATACCTGTGATCCATGGCAGCACTGAGGGGCTCCAGGGTGTGATGATGCCACAGGCTCGCTGTGACACAGAACTCCAGAGCAAAGGAGATCGTTTCTCTTTCAGAGAGTTCAACCTGAAAATAAAAAAGACAACAAGCAGTAAGTGAACAGTAAAAAAACAGGTGAGGAACAAGAGAACTAAACTATTTTAATCAAAAGTGTGCACTGTTGATGCAAGAAATCCATTGGGGTGACAGCCTCTTGTAAATTAATGCTTTTGCAACTTCAAAGGCTAAGCATAATTCTACATAAAAGAGAAAGGCATTTTTTATTTCTCTTTCCATCTGCCTAAAAGCCATCTGCAATCAATTACTAACTACAACCCTAAAAAAGGAGTTAGCCCCCATGTGGACCCATGTAGGTGTATAGAATTGGTAACACAATCACGAAACTGCAGAGTATTCAATGAAGAATTTCTAGCCAGATCCTTGCAACAGGTTTTACCATCACTGAAAGATGTTAGCTTGTCTTGACAGCATATTGTAATTTCTCTTTCTTCCCTTAAATATAGACATGGCTTTAGAGAAGAAGATGGCTCAATGGGGAAGCAGACTAAAGCTGATGTCTTGAGATTGGTAGGACTGGGAGCAGCATAACATAAAGATGGGAACTGGAAAAAAGCAAAAAAACCAGCAACGTTTTCTCAGCAGTTTGCTGCTCATCGTAGCCTGTGGTGAACTTGCATCCCAATTTCATAGCATCTGACGTGTTAACAACTGGTCACTAATCAAGCATTCCCCGCTAAGAATAAGACTGCAAAAGAGCTGCATTAGCATCTGCCCAACAGCAAAGAAACCTCAAATACTACCAAGGAGCTTCACGTGCATTAATGCATGTGTAAAGAGGCCACAGTATTTTAGGTCATCAACTCTTTTTCTTTTTTTTCCCCCCTAAAGTGAAAAGTCACTTCTCATATGTCAGCTTCAAACCTGCCAAAAACCGTTTGCATGAAAAATTAAAAACAACCCCTAAGTTTAAAAGGGAGCCGTGCCATTTATTATTGAGGACCTCTGTCAAGACTGAAGCCTTGTACATTGCTGCTTTCATTAATAACATTTTTTCTGAGTTATTTGCTGCCAATACATGACAAAAAAAGCTCAAAGGCCTCGGTGCCTTTGCAGTTCAAAAGATTCTGGAGTCAGACCACTTATTTCATCCACTAAACGCATGAATTTACAACTTCCAGTGTTGCACAGCTCAGCTGGTAAGTTTGGGCCTTTCTTTTATATGAAACTCCAAAGATTGTGCAAAGTTTTGACAGTTTGAAGGATTAAATGTAGACAATGGGACTGAAGTTGCTCAACTATACACGAACGCATATAAATATTTATAGAGAGAAGACAGCATGACAGCATGTAGTGTTATAACTACTGCTCTACTTGATTAAAACTGAAGCTGAAAAAGAAAATGAAAGGAAAACATTCAAAACCCAAAGTTATCTTAAATTTTCTCTGTTACCCCCAGAAATACTAAAGAAAAACACCCTGGAATTCTCTTTACATCCCACGGTTGTTTTATCTTCCCTCTGTGGAAGTTAAACTTGGAGGAATAATATTCTATATGACAGGATAGCAGATGCAGTATCACATGTGGATCTGTCTTTTTTTTTAATTCAAATCTCTATTGCCATCATTACAGTGGACAATTAAAATCGAATCTGAAACCTGTCATAATAATTAATTCTTTTTTTTTCAGATGGGACTGTCTCCCAAATGCAGGTAAGAGCAATGCCCAATGAACTCCCACCATATGTTTGTTTTTAAAAAAAAGGTTATTCCTGTGAGAATACCCTTAAATATTTGCTTAGCCCAGCAAGACAAGAAAAGCAACAATAATCTACCTGGCAGGTGACAGACGGAGCTATGGACTATTACCTCTTGTAACAGTGCCAAAGCATTTAATGCAGCTTCATTAAGCTACGTGTACCTGTAATTAGAAACTTGCTAAGTCAAAAGCTAAACTGCGGATCTCAGTTTCAGAAGCCAATGTGCATACGTCAAGAAATGCTGAAAACATGCAGGACTGGGAGATGGGAACAAACCAACCAACACTGGTTCATACCTAGGGCTCTGAAGGCACCTCCACGAGTTCTCACGTTCTCACAACTCCTCTCCCACCGGAATCAGAAAGAGTTTTCGACTCTGGTTCTGTAAAAGGATGTTCAGCCAGTCAGATGGTTTCAGGCAAAGACAGACTTTGTGCAGTTAACATCTAAGTTCAACAACCCTTTTCATAGCTGACTTTACATTAACCATCTATCCATATGAATGTCAGCTAATGAGGTGGATCTTCCTCCCATGAATCCCAGAGACCTCTTGGGCATCTGGGAATCCCAGAGGGAGAGCAACAAATTCCTGACACAGTAATATACAGTCACAAGAACCATCTCAACCACGCTTGGCTAAATGGATTTCTTTTCTTTCCAACTCCCCTTAAGCATCCCATCAAAAAAAGAACTGAAAAAACTTTCTTCTCCCTTCAGCTCAACGCTATTACCAGCCAGCAAGGTCAGAAACGCTGCGGCGAGTCTGAAGTTGAGCTTTACCTGTCACAGACAAGCCGGATTTTTTAAAAAAAACCTTTCCAATCTCCAAATTAAACAGAATGCCAAATGGGGAAACATTATGTATTCAGGTCAGCCACTAATCCTGCAGCCCTTAGTCCATTTTTACTTGCATCTCTTGCGTATTTTTCATTTCACGTGACAAAAGCACCCGATCCGTGAAGCTCTAAACCAGCAAGCGCTGAGCTTCCCATTGGGGCAGAAATGGTTCATCTGCTAACGAATTCACAAACAGAGAGGCAGATTTATCAAGATAAGGAGAAATGGGTGGAATTTGGTTATGCCATGTATAACATGCAAGTTTTTGGTGATATAAGGTGACTCTTTATCTAACAATTACAGCAGAGACTTTTATAAGCAGGCATTTCACCAAGGAATCAGAAGCAAATTCCAGAAGTTCTGGACTTGTCCCAAAATAAGCACATACCTAGCTCTGATTTCACCTGTTCTCGATCAGGAATAATCAGTTTTGTTTTTACTCCTATATGCCTTTTTCAAGCATTTTTCGAATACGTATAACGGTCTTCTCTATCTAGTGATAAATGAGTCAGCATTGGAATTATTTGCATCCTTTTCCATAAAAGCTTTTATTTTTCCTATAGAGTCCTTTATGCTTTGTTGCAATAACATTGCTTTCCTGCAAGATAGTATTTGGTGCTTGCAAATTGGAGCCTAATCAGCAAATACAGGAATATTCATAATTACCTCAAATTTCCCTGGACAAAAAGCAGTGCTTTTCAGGTCTCTGGAGTAAAATATCAGTTTGTGCTGATCACTTGCTCACTGGCAGACACTTTTTTACATTGGCAGGGGAATTTTTCGGTGCATGATCTCAAAGTGAATTTCCAATTTAATCTGACCTTCCTTTGGTTTTCTTTTACCCTCCCATCCTACTCTGGCCTATTGTAACCATCAACTCCTATACTTTTAAGACAGTAGTTTTAATTACATTTTAGGAGTTTTTTCTTCCCCAACTATTGCCATCGCTTTTAAAAAGAGATTTTCAAAGTTGAACTGCAGAGCTCGGCAGCGTGAAGGGAAGAGCAGCTTATGTTACTTTCGTCAGTCATGCCAGCAAAAAGACATGCAAAACAGGATACCCAGAACTGAGCAACATAATCCAGATTTAGTAATTTAAATAAAAAGGATTTTGACTGTCAGAGGGGCTAAACAGCAGCGCATCACCTTCATCCTACCCGCTCTTGGAGTTTACTGTCAACCCAAGCCGACTTTCTCAACTGCTGGATTTGATTCCACTTTAATCTGATCCTCATAGCAAAGCCCTCGCTGCTTTCCCGACCAGCATGTGCTCTATGATTACAAAAAGAAAAACATTTTTCTGGGGTATTCTGTAATTTTCCACCTCCTCCGAAACAACTGCATGTTCCTATTAGCTGCGGCGCTTGAGCTCAGCTGGAGCGACCTTGCTCGGAAGTTCTGTGTGTGTCGCCTGGAAATAAAAAATAAAGAACTCAGTGACCCCGATGCCTCTTCCGAATGAGACACGGTGCAGGCTCTGCTATAGCTCGGAAAATAATTGGTGTTTTGGACAAAAGTGTGGGGAGCCTTGGCTTGCTCAGCAAGCAGGAGATGTGGTGGGAATTGTGTGCAAGCCAACGTTAGGCCCGTGCAAATCACCTGGAGCTGCTGGATCCGTAAGTAAACGTGCTCGGCCGGGTAAGAGCGAACGATCGGCGCCATCCCCACCCCACCGCATCTTCCGGGCTGAGAAGATGAGCTCCTGTTTCAGGATTTTGTTGCTTCTGTTACCTGAAAGAAAAAAAAAAACAGGGAAAAAAAGAAAAAAATAATAGACAAGATTGCTCGGACATGGGTTGCTGCTGTCCGGATTATCCTTAGAGAATCCTGGCACTAAGAAAATTTCTGTTCTAGCGATGTCAAGAGATAATACCAAGGAGAAAAGGGATCTATTTGAGTGGGTGTCCTGCATTTTAATGCTTTTCCCCATTCTAGGCAGCATCCTGTTTTTTCTCCTTACTCCCAAGATCTGCAGCAACCTTTATTTACCAAAAATACCACCGTTTTGCAGCTTTCCATCAAAATCATGCTTTTTTTTTTTTCTTAGAAATGGACAAAGAATATCTAAGTCCATCTATTTTTTAAAATATTTATTATAGATCAAAGCACTGCCAAGCAGGGGTTTGAAGCATAAAGTAGATGACTGATGATTAATTTAGATTCCTTGCATTGCTGATTAAGGGCTCATTTTACTTAAGAAGGATTCTCTGAAGTTAAGTGGAGGGAGACCTCCTCAGAGGAGATTTTACACATCTTTAACTATTTAATTAAAAGAAGCAAATGGCTTCTTTTACCATTTTTAAGAATTTATCTATCTCCCCCCACCCCGCTTCTTTTACTTACAGCGAAAAAATGAAACAAAATACAGAAAAAAACACAAGTCAAATGGGTCCTCTGTGGTCTAGAGGATACCAGCAAGTGAAGTTACTTCCCTTTCTAACTCTTAACATTACTATTTTTTAAATTTCTTGGTATTAAGTATATAAACCCAGTTTTACAACTCTCCTGCTGGGATTATTCCAAAAATAACAAAAAAGAAAGCCTGCAAGCTGTGGTAGACTCTAACCTCCTGTCTTTTTGTTTGTGCCATTTTAAATAATTTTCCTTCTGAAACACTAAGTCCTCATATGTTGTTTTAAAAACAACTCATTTTACTTTTTGCAAATGGTAGAAGATGTTGATACTCCTATGTCCCACTTCTTAAATTTAGCAGAAACAGGGACATTTCTTCTCAGAGTAGCATTGCGCAGCCTTTTTCCCCATCATCGATGGAAATTTCCTGCCCGTTTTTGCTCATTTTGTGCTATTTATTGCTGCTTTCCATCATCAGGGAAGATGTTCAGCCTACACTGGCCTTTTTGGGGCTGTTTCCATAGAAAGAAAGCACGTTTCTGCTGCCCGTGTTCAGAGCAAGCTTCAGAAGAGTGACTCAGTGCAGAAGCCACAGTTTAAGCCGGGGATTTGTAAGACCAAAGCTGACCTTTTCACTTAGAAAACGTTTTAATTCAATGCTTAAAACAGCTCTACCAGATGTTGCACCTCAAGATAGCCTGAAAACGTGCCTACCTGTCAGGATGCCCTGCAGCAAAACCAGCCGAGCAGGGACAACCGCAAAATCCCCTTCTGAATCATATGCCTCATCCCAACCAAAGCCGCGCTTCCACTTGCTCCTCTAGCAACCACTCGCAGGAGACAAAGAGCTTTAAAACTATAAAAAATAGCTTTTAAAACATAAAAAAAAAAAGGAATAACCTCTGAAAGAGAAAAAAAACAGCATGGGGAGAGGCAAACATGAAATAGAAAATGAAAAAAAGAATTACAAATAATCCTATTCTCCTCCTGTCTCTTCCTGCTCACTGGGCTCTCCTTGCAGCAAACCTCTTGTTGTGCTGGATTACACCAGTGTGAACCACAGGATCGTTCCGGAGCATCTAGGACAGGCTGTAAATCCAGAGAAAGTCCAAACATTGTGAGCTGCTTCCCTGTCTGATGATGAAATTCCAAGACTTGCTTTCCAAAACAACGGTTATTCCAAAGTCTTTTCACTTGCTCAATACAAAGGACAGTTAGAAGACAGATTTATTTATGTCTTCTGGCTATTTTGACAGAAGAGAAGGAATATATATATTTTAGAGAGGAGGAACAATTTCCTTTTGCTTTGGTTATGTACATGAGAAAATAAAAACCAGAAAAAAGCATGGAAAAAATAGAATGAAAATAGAAACGCATTAGTTTAATCTAAAGACTAACTTTTTTACCAGCCATTTAGGATCCTATTTAAGTTTTTAGGATCCTGTTTGAAGTTTTCTCTCAATGATATTAAAAGCAAGGCCATTAAAAAGTACAATTATTTAACATATTATTTAATATATATGTAACATTAAATAATACAATTAACATTATTTTATA
>JAUBNY010001147.1:354560-365563 GCA_032275445.1 Crypturellus soui
TGTAAGCCGAGCTGGAGTAGTCGTGTCTGATGCAATTATTGGATCATATAAGATATACCTAGATGCCCAATTTAAAACATCTCCGTGTAGTTCTAGATCCTTTGATCACTCTTAAATCTACCAGTGCAGTGGAAATTATCCAAGCAAAAAATGCAAATATGAAAGAAGGACGAAACAAGCTGCTGTTCAGTAGTAAATCTGCGCTTAAATTAGCCTTGAAACTCCTCCGCAGCGTCTCCTGAAAGGGACAAAATGTTTTATCTTTCCAAGGCAGCGGCTCTGATGTTATCTTGCTCGCAGGGCGGCTTTGAACTGTGACATTTCTCGTGGCTTCCACATTCGTCCCTGTTCCTAGCTCCGTGCTGCAAGAGAGCCCCATTCAGATTTGCAGAGCCTCTTTTGTCCCCGCTATTCAACCTTTACCTTGAGGCTTTCTTCTCTTGCATGAAAGTGTTTTTATGAAATCTGCTCCATTGAATTTCATCATCATTGCTGAAAGAGGGGAAAAAAAAAAGAAAAAAGAGCGGGTTTTGATAGCTTTATCTCTGCAGCAGAGAGCACATTGCAACAGAAGGGACGTGGCCGACGTGGACTCAAATGTTTTAAAAAATTGTTGTTGGTTGGGAGGCGCTGTGAACGTGAAATGATCAAGGTGAATGTTGGAGGTGATTGCTCTGACCTGTCACAAGTCAAAGTTTGATTTTTTTTTTTAACTCTCCATTGATTTTAACTGAGCCTAAGTTCTGACCTTTTTTCACATATTTTTTTTCCTCTTAAGCTTGACCTTTTTTTCACATATTTTTTTTCCTCTTAAGCTAGCTAATAGGTGAATAAAAATGTGAGTTAACGCATTTGCGGAGGTGAAATGTAGGAGTTAAGGTCTTCATCTTACGAGGGTCACATCCCCTCAGATCTTTTCCCTATAGCCCAGGTCGCTCTTGCTTCTTGTCTTCAGGGAATCGTCCTTTGCAAGAAGCCAAATATTTTCCTCCACTCCTTGTTTCTCAACCATTTGCTGATGTTTGGTTGCTGCAGAGAGGAATCTGTGAATAAGCAAAAACCTTAAAACCTACCAGGATTCCTTTCTAGAAATGCACAGAATCTTAGTGTGATGTGATATTTTAGGGGAAGGCAAGAAGAAAAGAGAGCCTCTGAGAGGATACATGTTTAGAAGACAGCCAAGTCAGCTAGCTACGTAGCAAGCAGATCAGTTAGTGCTTGAAGGCTCTTTTAAAGACGAAAATTATTAAGTGATGAATTATATCCGAATTATTTTTTAGGCAAATGTTCCTAAAGAAAGATTGCAGAACTTTTCCCCCTCGTTTGTAAGGAGTTTCTTGGTCGTCCCAGTTAACGTTTGAGTTAACACTGGCTGAGCTCCTGCTGGGTCATGTGTGGCTAAACAGGGCAGCGACTAACGGCAGGATTCGCCCGTCCTGAGTTCACAGTAATTAAAAGGTGCTGAGCTAATAAGAAAAAGAATTACCCGTGCTTAGCGAGAGGAAATTATTGAAACAATTCCGAAAGATAAAGCGCCTCTAAAATTAGGGGGAAAACTAAGAATTGATTTTAACTGTGCTAATTAGTTTTCATTTCCTGACCTGTCCGTTTATTCCGGTAAATTCAAGAGTGCTTTCACAGCCCCTTTTTGTCCCCCTGTTGCAGATCCCTGCATGGTCCAGGGGTTTTCCATAGGGACACTGGGGAGAACTGCGCACTTGATGGCAACTCGAGCGTTGGTGAGACACACCGGGGCACAATCTGCTGCTTCGGCAGCCTCTGAAAACCGCTGGGTGTTAAAACCCTGCTAGAAAAAGGCTCCTTTTGAATATGGGAGTCCTTCAGTTTCACTGATTCCCATGGAATCTAGGGCTGGACCACAAGTAATATTGTCTTCCACTAGGGAATATCGTTGCAGAAGCCACATAGGGGCCAAATTCTGCTTGCAGGGCTGCATGGCTCCTGGCTGATACCCACAATATTGTCTCCATCTCAACAGCAGGATTTAGCCCGCAGTGAGTATAATGCCAGTTGTCTGGGTTAAAGTGCAGCTGCAAAAAATGACAGGATACACCAGCGGTGGCCTTTTATACAAAAGGATAAATAGAGCATTTTATTAACACTTTGCAGCAACGAAAGTGACACGGTCCACATCTTTTTCATTAAACAGAGCAAAAGCTATGGTCACATTTTACATCACTTTGAGGCACAAAGCAAAATATTCTTTTTTTTTCTTAAGGTCAAGGTATGATTTGCATTTAAAAGAAAAGAAAAGGAGAAGAAACAATCCTCAAGTTGTATATTGCGGTAGCAGGGTTTCCAATCACTAGCACAATACAATGAACAGACCAAGAATCCAGAGTGGATTATTACATACAATAATAATCATTTGATTGAGTTAAGAAATGGATCGTTGTTGTCGTTTTAGAGTATTAAGAAGTGGTCTGGCGCTGCAAACTTCGGTTTGGTTTGGCTTGGCGTAATCCCAGCAACCCCAAGTATATACAACAATCTAAATGAAGGTTAATATATAGACTAGAAGGTTATGCACTTGATAATGCATTGCACTTATTGCTTGGTACACTAATGTTGCAGTCCCTGTTGAGTTCTGCTGAAAAGACAAGCATGATGCTTGTTGGCTTCTTTCAACCCAACACTAGTTTTTTTTTGCCACTTTGGTTTATTGTGAACTTATATTTTATTCATATTTAGTGTCCTTTAGTATTAGGTTTAATCCAAAGACAAATAAATTTTTTTTTATTTCAGGGATTTCTAAAATATCAACATTTTCTTATAATTACAGTCTCTTCAATAAACTTATATCTATGTATACAACTGTGGCACAATGTGTAAAAATATGAAAGCTATTAAGGGAAGAATAAGGGTTAAATTACTCTATTTGTCTATTGGCTTCAAAATATTCTGCAAAACAAATACATCCTTTTCTTAGGGCTACGTGCTCGTAGTAAATTTCTCTTTGGATTTGGTATAAGACTATATCTTTCTCTAGGTTATATTTTTTTCTCTCTCTCTAAAGATACCAGTACAAAGCTGGAACATACTGCAAAGAAAAGAATAATAAAGCTTGTTCTTGGCAAAGAGATTCGACAGTCTGCGTGAAAAGTCAGACTCAACATTACATTTTGTTTTTAACCTACTTGGTCAACGCAGGGAAGAACATGATAAAGCCTAGAATTTTGTAAGATCTGTAAGGAATAAGAAAGAAGAGTTTGTGCCCAAACATTCAATATAAAACTTCTAAATAATTCCTTTATTCGTCACAGAGCAGCCTGCAGCATGTAATCACGATAAACATACACTATGTCCTATTTGTTCTTTTAGGCTTGATGCAATCGCCGTTAAGGCAATTGGATCAGTCCCTCCTAGATGCCTAGGACTCGAGCTTTCCTCTTCCGGAAAGCTCTCGTCGGAGGCCAAACACACAATTCCTACATTGCACTGAGTAAACATGTGTATTTAACACAATCTCTTTCAATACAGTGTAACAAATATATAAGTGCATTTTTAATGATCAAGTAATTTTGGCTTTCTAAAAAGAGTATTAGATGTGCCAACGTAGTTGCTTAGTTGTGCTTTAATCCTTAGTTATGAGTTTCAGCTCATGTATACTGTAAGTATCTAGTTGCCTCTATAGTTTTGACCAGTAAACCCTTAAAACTCTAATGTTTATAGAACAAATATAACCTAATGAATGTGATGACATGTCACAACTCATACAGATTGCACTTCAATGGATTTTTTTTTTTTTTTACAGTAAGACCTTCCTGTCTGATATGTGTTTACACGTTTATACCACATTTTATTCCTGTGTGCAAACAATCACAATGAATTTAATCACAAACACTACAAAATATGCCCAGTATTTAGGGCCGTTATGAGTAATCGCCTTCCTTGTAGTTGTATGAGTCTCGTACTTCCTCTTGTACAAATTCCTCTTTTTTCTCCCAGCCGTTGGGCCAGCCCCCGTTGACCTGGGTTGTAGCACCGTAAGACTTGGCGGTACCGTAATTTACATAATTTTGAGTAATGTCCCCCGTCTCTTCGTCGAGTTCGTCTTCGTGAATGAAGCCGCATTTCTCCTCGCTCGTCTGCTCGGGGTCTGCCCAGGGCTGCTTCTCTCCCGAGGCGAATATGCCGTAGAATATAACGCCTCCGTAGTGGACCAGAGCAGCAATGAGGAAAACGTACTGCCACTCTTCACGGGTCTGGAAAAAGGGGAATTTGGTGCATCAGACCACGGCGTAGATTGCTCTGAATGTACTGAGCTCAGAGATTTAAAGCAAGGTCTCATGCTCAGCACAGCCGAAAATATTTAAATGTCCAATTTCTGGTTACTTAAATGCTTCAGCCTTTGGAAAAAAAATCACTGTCTAAGGGTTAATATAACTTCAGTGGAATCCTGTTTCTCATTCATTAGCCTGTGAAAGCTTTGCTATGCTGAGGATGCAGTGAAACATGCTTCAGATTTACACGTTCTGGATGCTCTTACCTAGAGGTCCCCAGATCTTAATCCAGCCCCAGTTTCTGGCAGGTTGTTCAACGGGAAGGTCTTTTCCCTGTTGCTAATAGCATTAAACTGAACGAATTGGAAAGCCGTGTTGCAATTTACCTTGTTCTTTGTCATTGCTCCAACAATTATAGGGCAAACCATTCCAGACAAGGTCCCGACTCCATTAGAAATCCCCATTAAGATGCTGGCGTACCTCGGGGCAATGTCTAAATGGTTGACATTGAATCCTGCAAGACAAACGTCAGCAAACGCTCATACCGCGAGCCCTCACCTCACGATTTTATCGGGACGCACTGGGGCTGTCCAGCTGGATTGCTTTTCCTCTCCAAGACTTACAATGCTAAAGTAATCCTAGAGCACCTCTGGCTTTTCATTTGCTTTAAAAAATGCATTGTAAAATGATACAGCGTGTATTTTCTTCCCCAAATGGTCATTTTTTCATTGCGTAGGGTTACGGACCCAGGAGATGCAGAGGTAAATTTCAGATTTCCCCAGTGTCAGTGATGACCTTTTTAAGGTGCAAGTAGCACACTGAAATGCAGAGTTGCTTCCCCTCCCAGCTTGTGCCACTTTTGTTGCCTGTTGTCCTTATTTTTCTTTTTGTCACACAGATTGGAAGAAGGAACTTGCTGTTCTTATGGGGGAAGAGAGGATGAGGGGATTCATCCATCGCTTATTAGTTCTTATATTTATCTATAAGCGATTTAATTAACGATTTAATAACGATTAAAAAAATCCTTGTTTCCTTGCATTTCCAACAACTGGCTTCAAATTTACTCAGTCCCTATTCAAATAATCTCAAAAACTCTGCCCAGAACTCGTCAGCCCCGAAACAAGCAGTTAAGTGCAAGCAGACAGCAAATCTTTGTACGCTGAAAGCTAACAAATGGGAAAAGACAGGTGATAGGATGTGGATAACTCTTCAATAAAGTTTGAAGTGCGACAGAAAAGCCCTGATAAATTGTAGAACAAGGGGGATTAAGGACAGGTTTGATTAGGAGGGCTTAGGTGTTTGGCATAAAAGAGAAAAGAGGTTGTTTTAGCCATAAGGAACCAGCATGGAAGAGGATACTAAGATCACAGTGGGAAAACAAACAAGGGCCAAGTGGCTTGGGCTTGGGAAAGGGAAAAGGGAAGCTCTGTCAGCAGGAGAGAGGAATAGCTGACTTTTAAATTAAAAAAAAAGCTAGTTACTGGGTTTCAAAATAGCAAAAAAGTCAAGACAAACAAAAGAGCAACCAATACGCAGCAGAAAAATATCTAGGATATCTATGTCTAAAGAAATACATGTCTATGTTTAGCTATTGATTTAAAGTATCGGTTCATTTGTATCATACATTTAATTTTAAGAGAAATCTAGGGTGGACATTAGCACCTCACTGAAAAAAAGTCATTTTCTGCATTGAATATGAAAAAAAGAAGTATTTGATCAAAAATAATGTAATACAGAAGATATTTCTCTTTGATTTGGAATCATGCTGAGTAAGATCATTTAGAATTCTGAATTTTATGTTAAATACGTCAAGCAATATGAAACAAATGAGAAGTTTCTTCTCTTAAATCCAAATAGTTTACTAATAACGGCAATATCATCTTACCAGATATGGCGAATCCACTAAAGCCTACGGCAAGCACTAAGAATGAAATAGCCACTCCTTTGCTGTGAGAATATCCCACCACCAGAAGGAGAGTCGCTTCCATACCAAAACCTTGGGAAATCATAAAGAAACTGGACGTCACATTTAATTATCTCTTACAAATCGCAAGCGTGCGGGTAGAGCGTTTCATGGGAGGACAGGGTGACAGCCCATTTCCTCAGGGTGAAATAAAGTCAAGCAGTTCTCTTGTCCCTAAACCCCCGTAAGTTCTTATATTTCCTTGCAAGCCGACTTAGAGTTACCCCCTGTCAGGCTGAAGGTAAAATCAAGAGTCGTGATTAGGTTGTCCAGATAGTTCCCATAGGTCCCAGTGGGAATACACACTTATCCTGCTCATGCATTTTGAAGTTGCCATCACAGCTGAGATTCAGCTTGTGTAATTGAGAGCCCTAGCCCTTAGATATCTAATAACAACCAGGTTTGGGGGGCTCTCCTAGGGCAGGTGGAGTCTGCAGGGGTGCCTAAGGCTCAGTAAGTAGCTAAGGGTAAAATTGCACCCCAAAAAATCATCTGCTTCTGCAAGTGCTTTGCCTTTTGAAATACCCAAGTGTGGACATTGGGAGCAGGAACACCTGAATTTCCTCTTATTTAGTGACCGCGTCTATAATGCCCCGGAATTACTCCATGGAAAATGTTATTACTTAATAAGTACATAAAACCATGCATTTTTTTTCCTGCGTATCCAAGATGCTACGTGGCCTCTGAAGCTGTACAAGCCGTTCTGTTGGTCAGACAGGCGAACTCACCTCCACAGTTCATGATCTTCCTCACGGTAGTGGTGGAAAGAATCTGTTTGCTTCTTAAAAAGTCAGCGATCTGTCCCCCAATAGGCACAATTATTGTCATCACTAGATGCGGCACAGCAGATAGGATACCCACCTAAAAGAGTAGTTAGAAATCACAGGGTAGAAACTGTAGAAAACAAAACAATTTGATCAAGTTTTTTGGTTAGGTGGTTGGTTTTTTGACTGGCTGCTAGCTCCCTTAAACTTGCTTTTGTGAACTCTCATTGTCACTTACAGCAAATTTTAGGGACATTTAGTACCTCACAGAACAATATCCTAAGGATATAGGCGTTTCAAAAGCACTTTAGCAAAAGGGAGATTATAGGTGGGGGAAGCTTCATACACACCCTTGCGGTTTGTTTGCCTCTATCCGTATTCCCCTTAGGGCCTGATCCAAAATTCTTGTCAACCGCGTGGAACTTTGGCTCCTCCCTAGCTTTCATATTTTGCTGCCGTCTGTTTCACTTTCCAAGTAACCGATGGGATAAGATTTAAGACTTGCAAATCCACAGTAAAGATACAGAGCACTTATCTCTCTTTCTCCTGTTAGAGACGACAAACATGCCTGGCATTTACTTTTCGGAGGTCAACGTTTTATTTTATTCTTACCTACCTTGCTTATTTCAAATCCAAACACTTCCTCAAAGTACGCAGGCTGACTGATAAGCAACAGGTAGAAAGTCCAGCTCCTACAGAAGTTTGCAACGATTATTGCATAGACTGGCATAGATGTAAAAAATTTTCTCCACGGAGTCTTGTATTTCTGAAACATAAACGGGGGGATCTGATTAATATTTTGATTGCTACCAGCTATACATCCTCCCTTTTTCTATGCTGAGCTTGTTAACAAGTGCTGCCAGCTGAATCCCGTTCGGTTGTACATGGTTATGGATGTACTCGGTCCAAAATAATGTCTCTTTGAAGCAGACTGGTGCTGTAGCTAAGGCAACAGGCAGATTTTACACTATAAGCACACCATTTCATGCAGGTTTATTTTCAGCACGTATTTTAGCATCTAAATCTTAATTCCAGCGCTGCGCTCTCAATAATTCTTCTCACCGCATCTCAGCCGAAGCAGTTTGGTCAGTGCATTTCTGTTTGGGTTTATTGTCTCTCTGGAATGAATTGCATAACAACTGAACCAAAAATAAGGAGGAGGATGACAGATGGGCAGAGCTGCCATCCTGCTGGGTCCCTGCACCTCGCCACGAAACCAGAGTTCAGCGCCTTTTTAAATTACATTGAAGAGAGAGTTAGAGATTGAACCTAATTATTGAGAAGCCAGACAGAAAGGCTGGCTCGATGCTTTGTGATGAATTTCAGCCTGAGCATTTCAATAGTGTTTCAGTAATTATTAACCCAAACTAATCGCTTCCAACAATGTTAAATTAAAAAGCACAAAAAATATTAAATAGAAGGAGAGAGCTGAATGCACCGGATCTAGGTTAAATAAGAGGCAGCGATTCCTGATTTCCTTGGAATTTGAGTAAGGACAGACACACTGATCGCAGCCTGAGGTGTCTAGGTGCCTAAGCAAGCGTTGGGCTGGAGGTGGAAGCAATGAAGATGGTCTGAGAAGGCGGCGGAAGGAAGGTTAAGGACAGCTCACAGAATAGAAAAGTTGATACAATTTTCTCATTTGCTTGAAAACAGTTTCCTGTTCTGCTCTTCTGCAGAAAGATCTGCCCTTCTCACATGAAGTAAGCAGGAGTGTGATATTCTTACCTCCATTGCACCTAGGAGGTTGGCGCTCTCTCCGATGCTCTCCTCTATATATCTCCTCTCTTCGTCCGTGATCGTAGGGTGCGACGCGGGACTCTCGTAGGAAACCAACAGCCAAAACATGTACCAGACTATGCCAAAGCTCCCTTGGGAATGGAAAGAAAGACTTTGAAACGCAACGCACACCGCAGCAGCAAACACAGCAAAAGAAAAATCAGTAGCCGATTCGTATGTTTAAATTTAAATTCCTTTTTCCCAGGTTGCATTTTTAGCTTCAAAGGCTTTAACAGTAGGTTTTTAACGGGGTAGACCGGGGTCGTGCAACGTCGGAAGGAGGGAAGCGGAAGCGCCGTACCGTACACGTAGAAGACGGACGACCACCCCGTGTATTGCACCAAAATCCCCGCCAAAGGCATCGCGATGACAGCTCCTGCGTAGGAACCTGCGGATGAGAGGGCAGAGCGGTCGGTCCCCACGCGCTTCGGCGTTGCCGGCGGACGCGAGACGACGGCAAAAGGCTGCTCACCGCAGAAGGAGGTGGTCGCTAACCTACTTCTTTCCAGTGGAGGGGCCCACTTGCTCCAGATGCCGTGGCAGGCCGGGTAGGTGACCCCCTGCGGGAGGGCCCACATGTTAGTTAATGCTGATCCACCGGGCAATGCATCCCCCTTTGCACCAGCTTCTATTTTCAAGCTATTGCGTGCATAAAACAGGAAGATTTTTCACATTTCTATAACGCAGCAATAGCCAAACTCCAGTTCCTATAAAGCTGGATTTTTTTTCTTACATCACGTATACATCAATGAATTCTGAATCCTTAAGGAAGCCTTATGGAACAGGTAGAAAACATCATTATCCCCTTTTCCTCCCCACTTTTTCAGGAAAGAAGAGTGAGGATGCAGAAAAGAAAGAATCATAACACAAGTATCAAGGCCAAAGGCAGGATCAAAACAGAGATCTCGGGAGTCTTTCAATTCTGGGCTCGTTTCTTCAGCCCTCCGTAAATAACCTTGAATCTTGATGACTTTTTAACATTTAAACTGCAGTACATGCAATGCATCCGTATATGCATACATGAATATTTTTTCCATTGCTCTAAAAGAAGGAAATAAAATCAAGAGGAGCTTAAAAATATAAGGCTCTAGGAGAAGTTTTCCACTGTCTCTGTTTCTAATTAACCTTTCTGAGCACTTAAGGCAAAGAATTGGATGTTAATTGTTGGAATTTTAAACCAGTTTTATGTTTTGGTGTCCTTTCAAAAGCAGCTTTCATTTTAAAGGTAGAAAAAATTAAAAAACACCTTGCAGCCTGGAAACCTTAGAAAATGCAATATGAAATCTAGAGGAATATTTTACAGAATTCATACTTAATTATGATGAGGTCTGCATGGTTGATTAGAAACCAATTTTTGCTTAATTTTACTGGTTAAGTTTTGATTCTTGTTTAAAATCAAAAAAAAAACAACTTTTTGCAAATGCCAATCACTTTTACTGATTTTTTTACTTTTTTTTACTGATTTTTTGTTCCTGTTTACCGTTCCCCACATTGCCCCTACCTCCACGAGGCCCTGCAGGATCCGCACGAAGATGACGCAGCCGTAGTGCACCCTGGCCGCCGATGGGATTAGCATATTGAGGGAGGACGTCAGCAGGATGGCAGCACCAAACACCCTGCAAACGTGGGGGAAAAGAAAGGGAAACAGCTCCAGTATTGTCCCAACTGACTTATTCCACGTATATTCACATTTTTATATATATGTACTTGTTCTTTTTGTAGGAATACACAAACCACTGGAAGGAATTAGTGTCTACTTCCATGTAGTGTAATGAGACCCAGACCAAACAGGGGCACATCCATCTATTTAGCACTTTCCTAAGGAAAGAAATTTTATGGCCTCACAGGTCTATACTGGGCTATGCCTTTATATACACACTCTTTTCTTTAGTTAATTTTCAAATCTGTTGTCGGCTTTCAAATCTGAGTGAATTCTCCACTCCCTAGAGAAATTAGAAATTGGATCCCTAAGTGTTTTGACAGAGTAAATGGCTGGGTGTGAGAGAGTCTTATTAGTGTCTTAATTGTAAGAAGGCAGTAATGTGCACTCACCAAACAGTACTGAATCTGCTTTTATACATGCCAAAAGAGTAGGATTTTTTTTCAAACAAACAGTGCTGTATTTTCTTAGACCCACAGGTCAATTGATCTGGAAATGCGTATTCGTAGAAAACGAATCATTCTTCTGCTTTTTCAGCGCTACTTGTTGAGTATTTCTCAGCTTGACTTTAACAGCATGCTGGGGAGTGCTCT
>JAUBNY010001147.1:742710-753691 GCA_032275445.1 Crypturellus soui
CAAATAAAATCAAAAAAAAAAAAAAAAAAAAAAAGCTCAGCTGATTTATCCAGGATTAAGAAAAGGCGACTTCCTAAGCAGGAGCTAGGGTTAGCGGGTTCAACCAGTACTGGTTGCCTCATTACGGGGTTGGGCAAGACCCATAGCATCATTTATCACACTGCTGTAAAGGAAGCAAGAAACCCTATTAAAAAGTTATTAAAATAAATTAAAATTAAATTAAATTAAATTAATTAAAATTAAAAATATTAAAATAAATCTTTCCTCAAGAAAGGGAATGCACCTCAAACACGCCCCTGGCAGCAAGTGGTGCACATGGTTACGGTGCTCTGCCCCATAGCCATCTCTCTCAAGCAACTCGTCAGTTCATAAGAACTCAGATTGAAAAACTCAGCCACTATTTATAAAAACTCAGAAGCCTGGGAGGGCCACGTTTGGATTCCATTGCTTTATTTGTTTCAATTAAAAAGATCTCAATGCTTATGCATTTTTCATTCCTTAATGCTCTGCTCTATCACGAGAAACATAAAAGCAGCAGACAACAGGCTCTTAGCATGGAGACTACTTCCCAGCCTGCTCCAGTTTTATAAGCTCCTCTCTCTATGCTCCTTCCAAAAAGGAGGAAAAAAAATCCAAGATGAGTCAAAAATCACAGGTTGCATTCACAATAAAAGGCACTCCAGCATTTATTTGCACTTGAAAGCAGTAGTTTTTTGAAAATTGTCTTCTCCCTTTTATGTCTGCAGATGGAGTTCATCAAGCTAAAGAATATGATACGTGTTGGGTACACGAGCGCTTCTAAAGCAATGAGGTAAGGAGGAACAAAACAGTAAAAATAAAGGTAGATGTGTGTGGGTTCCCTCCCTAGATGAAGGAGGCTCACGGAACAACCTGGAATTAATGAGACTTAAATCCAATATTAACAGCTACACCTTAGTACAGCTCCTAGCATCCCCTTACAATCCCTCTCCTTCTCCATGCTGTTGCTGAGCTTGCAATAGCTGCAACGGGCAGCCAGGCAACACGGGCAACACTGCAGGCTCCTCAGAGCCGAAAGTCACTTCAAATAAAGTGAAAACAGCACCAGGTCTTGCAATTGCCCAGAGTTGGGAAATCTCCCAAGAGAGCAACACACAGTAGGGCCTTTAGTGCCACAGACTATTTAAGGACCATGCTGGCCATTCGGTAATACTAGATTAACCTAAATATCCATCTAAATTGCTACCCCTTCGGAGCAGGGCAGGATGGATTCCGCGGCTAAGCTATTTTCAAGCCAGGTTCGCACACAGCCCTGAAGGTGTGTGGAAACAAGCGTGCGGCGCAGGCACGTCTCCGAGCTGCTTTCAGCACAGCTTTTATTTGTGCCTCGCTCGTACGTTTACAGCGAATATAGGCTTTCCATTCCCCTAAGCTTTCCGAATCATCCTGGAATACTAAAAGCGTGTTAGGAAGTGCATCTGCTGCTACTCTTCGTCTGAGCTGCCTTCCCGGCTAGACACTACCTGCTTGGCCAAAGGCAAAGGCTGTAGCAGTCGGTAGAAAGCGTCCGGTGGCATCAACAGGCTCCTAACCTGGATTTTTAATTTATATCCCTACATCAGCATCTCTAGTATCAGGCTCAATAACGATGGGAGCGAATACAACAGTTGGAGCCCGTGGCAAAGGACACGTACTGGGGCAAATACCCTGCTTTGAGGCACGTCTCCCCCACGAGGCTACATATTACTAGAGCAGAGGCAGCTACGCTGCTTTGAGGAAGATCCTTAGAAGCACTAGAGGCTTTTCACCACTTCTCAAGTACTTTAACCCACCCGTGTGAGGGAAATGGGAGCCAACTTTGAATCCAATCCAAAATAGAATCAAGCACTCAAGGTCCAAGTAATTCTACAAGTTAAAGTAATGGGAATGAAAAGGCTGGGAAGCATAAAAGACAATTTGTTTACAATTTACAAGTCTTCATCTGCAGCGCTCTCTGACCTGCTGTTTTGGAGGGCCAGGGACCAGCTTTAAGCAGTCAGGCAAACCCTGCAGCAAACCTGGGGCAAACAGAAAGCACAGCCTACAGGCTGCTCATCGTCCTCCTGCGTGCAGATTGATAACGTCGCATCTGTAAATCACACACCCAGCAAAATCTCCTAAATGTATCATGTTATCACAGCCCAGAGTGAGTTATTAATGCATTTATACAAACTTATGTGCATCTACACAGATGCAGTGCTGCCACCTCCTTACAAAAACCTAGGAGGAATCCAGAGGTTTTATTTTTAGGGTTGATTTTTTTTTGCCTTTTTCTTTGTTTTCATTTTACAAGAGATAGTAAAAATTTTGACATTTTGACATTTACGATAGTGTCAGCAGAAAAAGTTCCTGCAAAGAGGGGAGGGGAAAAAAAAAAAAAAAAAAAATCTGTTCTTGGAGCGCAAAGACGTAGGGGGGTTAAGATATAAAGCAAAAATCTCTAATTAACTGAACAGAGATGCGACAGCGCAGTCAGGCACATCGGATCTCCCCACACTGATACCTCTACTACAATCTGCCCTCGAGTTATGTGTTTTCAACTGTATTCCCATTACTTTCCCCGGGAGTTGGCCTAAACTACCACAAACACGCAGCCAAGGGGAGGCATTCCGCTCCGGATCTCTGCTGGCAGCAGCCTTGGGATGCGTCGCCCTAGGGAACGCTCCTAGACACATCAGCCTTGCTTAAGGCTACCTGGCAGGAGGCTATGTGCATTTACTGCCTTATCTGACAGCACAGCTTATCCTGTAATTGTATTTATCTATTCCTGCCTGTTACTGTAAAGAGAAATCAGGTCACAAGCATGATTCTGCTCAACTCTCTTGTCCCTAGATAGACTTCTGTACCAAGGAAGGCTTTTCCTGCTGCCTTTCCTTTCACACCATGTGCGAGGCAGCAAGCAGGGAAAATAACCTGCCAAGCAGCTCCTCCTCTGACACAACTGCTGTTCATTAAAAAAGTGATCATAGGGGATAACAAGGAACCTCTCCCAGAGCCTGCTGCATCAATACACAGATACATATACTGCGCTAAGCAAAGAAATAATGTACCAATAAGCAGCAGTAAGATAAATCAGAGGAAGAAAATTAAGACCTCATGCCTGAGCTAAATTAAAATTGCTCTAAGCATCTAATTGTTCCTAGGGTCCAAACAGTAGGATTCAATAAGCAGCCTGCCTCGAGATTCGATTTTTACTGTCACCAGTTAATGCTTTCTTCAACAATTATCTTAATTACTTTGGTCAAAATTAAAACTTTTCCGGAGATCCAATAACCGCATGCTCCCATTGCTCTAACTAAATGGAGTGAAGCCTTGAGGAGAAGATAACAGCTACCACTATCATTTAAACGCCACAACCTCAAAATGCAGTGTGGACTAATCCTCCTACTGAAGGCAAAGAACATTTCTGACATTGGTTTCAGTGCAAAAAATCAAAACTAATGTTTTTTCATCACTCCTAATGACTAATTTGAATGTCTCAAATCTGAGTTTTCCAAGTTCCTCAAAGCACGTGCAGAATATATTGTGAGATCAAGCCCTAAAAGGAGAGATCCCAGGATGGCAGCTTGCTTCTTTCATTCCTTGAAATCCTGACAATCTGCTACCTTGCAGCCTTCACGAGTGTAAGAGGGGGGAAAAAAGTGCAATACCAGAAAGAATGCCCTACAGAAAATAAATGGAACCCATTCTGTGCACACCCAAAGAAGCTGGCAGGTTTCACAGAAGTTTCCAAGCAGGGTGGTAGATGGAAAAAAAAAAATCAGTAAGAAGCATGTTACTTGATTATGTGAAATAAAACATAAATGCTTCCGACATATCTACCTGTTCTTTCACCTTTCCAGGCATGCTGAGCGAAGCAGTTCCCAGCAGCACAGGCTGCACACCCATCTATCATGCTTAAAAGCAATCGCAGCCGAACACAACACCAGCCTAAACTGCACGTAGATGCACTCCATATGCCCCAGTGAGCAATCAACCTTTTCCACATTTGTTCACAATCACAATGTATTGTTTCCTTTTAATGCTTTGTTTTCTTTTGCTTTGCTCAGCGCACTTGGCTGCGATTCTTCAGCTTGAATTTTGAAAAATTCATTTCTGATGCTGCAAGGTGTTCTTGTGCCACAAATTAAAAGCATTTTTCAAAGAAATTTAAGTTCCTAAGTACATCCTTACCTGTTGCAGTCCACGTGGAGCAGAAGGTGGGATGCACTGAGGGACACAGCGATCTTGTGCCACTGCCCGTCGGCCAGGCGGTAGGGAAACACCTCCGTCCTCGTCTTCCCATTAAACCTGTAGTGGTATCTGATCTCATCCCGTAAGCCACTGCTCTCCAGTTCAAAATAGCTGCATTTAAAAAATAATTAATCCCATTCAGTGGTCTATTCAGTGCTTTTGTCATTTCCACATTTCATAATTGAAGAATTCCTGTGACTTCTAAGCAAACACCACGTGAAAGGTCGCAATCTACAGTGGTTACATAGTACTGACTGTATAATTTAAGAGGATTTTTTTTTGAGAGAGAGAGATACCGAAACAGACATGTATTATACATTTAGCATATTATAAAAATAGCAACCCCACATATGTGAAAAAAAGATCATGCTAAAAATATCATTTGATAGTCCTGAAAATTGATGTCCCTTGCATCCACAGAACAGGCTGAAATACAAAGAAATGATCCTTACTGTTTGCTAAATGCTTCGTATAAATGCAGGCTTTGTAGGCAATACAGAAATAAAGGACTACACATAGCATCACCAATGAACAAAAAGGCACAGAGGTAATAAAGCCCCAAGTCATTTTTCAACTCATTTATCTTTTGCAAGTCTATTTTTTAAATGTTAGGAGCATTCTACAAAATAACCAATGTACCTCCCCATCAGCATCATGTTCTTCTCTAAGAGGATGTCAAATTAAGAGGAAAAATAGGTGTTAAGCCAAGAAAAACAAAGATTAGACAAGTAATAAAATCAATTTGCAAACATAAATGTAAAAGTTGATCAGTGATTGGAAAGGGGCCCACCAAAAGAACCAAGCTTGGCCAAAAGAAACCCAAACCCTACTCTATTTGCCATCTGAATCAAAGACTCAAGAGCAAAGTGAAAACAAGTCGCAGGCAGGTGAGGGCACCAAGGCAGAAACCTCAAAAAAAAAAAAAAAAAAAAAAAAAAAAAAAAAAAAAAAAAAAGTACGTAACATGCCCGTGTCTCACACAAGCTCTACATACTGATATATATTTATTTACATTGCTGATCGCAGAGGTTTAGTAGTGCAAGATGAGCTCCTGTTGCGGGAAACACTCAGCTCCCCACAGCGATGCTTTGTGGCTGCAGAACTAGTTGCTTATGGTATGGTACATTTTTGAGGGAAAAGGCAATATTCAAGCCCTGCAAAGGTCAGTCAAATGTTTTGCTTAATCACATTTACATTATACCACTCCAACAACAACGTGATGAGTTTATCTCCTGACCGAGATTTATATAATGCAGAAAAGACTACTTAAAATTTACTGTACTAGTCAGTGCTTCAATGCTTATGTGCGGAAAACCTCGCCGTCAAGAACTGAATGTCCAAAAAGGAGACAGAGGAGACCTAAAACTTTACAGGAACCTGAGCATTCTGCTCACAACTCTTTCCAATACTGTGTCATCTTCCTCCTAAAATATCAGCAAGGAGCTACCAAGAGAAGCAAAGGTTGGAGACAGCTCCTTTCTCTTCCTTTTATATAGTATCCTCTGGTGGGGTTTTTTCCCTTTTACCTGTCAGTTTACAGTAAATAAAAAATTGTTTAGAGATGTTTCAAATCAAAGATTCAAAGAAAAAAACAAAACACCCTACTTTTCCTTGGTTTTAGACACTATTTTCCCATGGGCTGACTATATTAAGCCTAAACTTGTGTTTTTTTCCCCCACACTTCTATTCCACCATATGCAGGTTAGGACTTTCGTATGCAATGGACACATTGATTTTTTTTTTGAAGAAGAAGTTTTGACCCAGTCTGGAAAGAGAGGAGGGAAGAAAAGGAAGTTGGTTACAGAGACCGCCCTTTCCAAATGCATTAGAGCAGGGAAAGAGAGTTGGATCTTTCGGAAATTTGGTGGAGTATGTGTGTATAGTGAAATTCCTGTTATGAAATCCTGCAGCTTCTGTAAAATCAATGACAGAATGTCATTTGCAGCCTTCTGTATTATTTAAATGCTTCAGAGAGGCTGCACTAATTGGGTAATCCTGCTGGTTTCCAGTGTTCGGTTCCTGTTGACAGAAAATAACTGCTTTCCGCACAGTTGGGATGTCCCAAGGGACTGCACTATCTCAGGAAAAAATAGTTCAACAGTGGCACTGCCTGAATAGGCAAGTGTCCACTCCCAGTATCACCAGACGATCCAGCAATAACCGCAGGGAGACCCCTGACTATTGCAGCTAGTTGTGCTTCTGCATCCCATCTGCAGGAAACAGGCCTAGGGCACCCGCACATTCCGACTCGCTGCTCCCGTTGGCCCCACCGCTCTCCTCATGATCCTTCCCATGAAAGATGTGCAATGGGAACCCCTTTGGTCAACTTGTTAACACCAAGCCATGGCCTCGTTCCAGCTGTTTTTTTTTCTCAAGGATGGTTTTTTTCCCCGCAGAGGTAATCAAAAGCATCACGCGCTTTGACAGATGAAATCCTCTGAACACGTGTATTCGGCAAGCACGCTGCTTGTGGAATGGCAAATACAAATGACTACATGACCTTGGCTGAAATCCTTCCACTAGCAGAATTTTTTTTTATTCTTGTTAAGGCACAGAAGCTACTGCTGGCTTTTTATAAAATTATAGACTTCAAATGCCTGTCAGCACTCTCTCCTGCAAACCCCAAAGCACAAGACAGCAAAACACAAACACACACCGCTCAATTCAGACGAATTTTATGCACGTCGAAAGCTGGGATATTTTCAAATCATGGAATGCCCTTTACGAAAGGACAATATTATTCCACAAGCAGCTCAAGGGCCCCCACAATTCTTTCTGAAAGCATTTGAAACTTCTCCATACCCCGCGTAACAGCCTCAGCGAAGACAGGGAACCCCATCTGCTGAGCACAACACTGATTAGGTGCTTAAATGGGAGCTCTTAAAAAAAAATAAAATAAAAAATGAAGACTTTTAATCCATTTAATTCTGGAAATCTTAATCAACTCAATCTGAGCATAAACAAAGGTTATCACAACTGACTTGTGTAACTTCCACCGTGCCTGATCACGCGCCAGGCAAAGCCCTGCAGCCGCTTTGAAGGAGCGGCACCAGCACTTGGAGCAGATGCTCTCGGAGCGACTGAACAGATGTCCCAGGGCCAGGCAGCAGGCACAGATGGCATCCCCGCCAACAGAGCCGCACTTAGGGCTGCCCTCGAGTCACAACACTCGTGCAGCTGCACAGGATTGCATGGGATCGGGTCACAAAACATCGGGAGCTCAAGGACGGAAGCACTCATGGAAGCCCCCGGCACATGCCACAATAACACTGCGAAATCATTTTCTCAAATGCTGGAGAATAATACTGCATTGATACGAATCAGATGTGCTCAAAGTGGTTACTGCATAGAAGCTTCAGGGAAATGCTGCTCAAGGCACCTTTTTTTTTTATTATTTTGTTTTAAAGCAAAGCAAATCCACGGAAGTCTCAAAGCGCAGCCCATTTGGTGGCAGCAGTTGGAAACTCAGGGAGCTGCTACACAAATCAGGCTACTCAGAAAAGTCCGTGCACATCATTCCTTCATTTCAGGATAGCAAAACAGTATCCCAGCAGTTAAGGACATCTGATTATAAATGCTGCTTCCAGCAGCTCTGCTTTGCTGGAAATCTTTGCCGAGCCCCTCGTTGCTCCCAGATGCTCCCGGGCAAGAGCAGAGGAGCCCACATCCATGACGGCGCAGACGTCAGGGCCTGCAGGCAGCAGAGATGCTGGATGAATCACAGACCATTACGCTCTTGGCCTCTCGTTCGCGTTGCACCCGACAGGGCACTGCTGCGCACGCGACATGGTGCTGCTGCTCGTGCTGCCAAGCAGCTCAGCACAGGCAGCGGCATCAAAGACACCGGGCTCTTGCTCTGGCTCTCCCGCGGTGGGCCGCAAGCCGGGCCGAGCGCAGGCGGCGGGCTAGCAAATTCTGCAAATAAACACGTGGCAGCGTGACGCCCCAGCCCTCATCGCTGGCAACGAAGCTACCCAGAGCAAAAGCAGAGCCTCGGAAACCAAAGAGACTTCAAACACGAGTAAACACTCACCTTGCAGGTGTCGCTGGATGGACGCAGAGACCAGAAACCTTCCAATACCTGAGCTACTACGATGCCACAAGCCCAAGCTCTGAAGCACTGCAGCGTTGTCACACTGGTTTTTTGAAGAAATCTTCCTATACGGTGGTCCTCTGCTACGCATGCACGTAAACCACACGGTGCTACTGCTTTGCAGTCAGTTTAACTACAGATTGAGAGGTTGCCCCGCGAAATCACACGGGTCAAGTCGATGTGGCACTGAAGACCTACTGCTGTGGCAGAGATTGTGTGCTGCCACCATCAAAGCTCATGAGCAAAACTGCACTGACATCAAGCAGTACAAAAGGTAAAGGGAAGAGAAGACGGATCGTCTGCTACACTGAAGGTAACTTGAAAATCAGATTATTTCTCTACCACAGAAACTGAAAAATCTGAATGCTGTATGTCGCACGGAGACTCCATCACTCCAGAAGGATTCTTCCTATACAAGCAAATTCAAAATACACCAAAATAAAGTGCTGGATGTTACCACACTTCATATTTCAAATCCCTCAAGCAAAAGCCAAGTAAAGTTCAAACACCCTGTAATGTTGGTTTGCCTAAAGAGAATCCTTTCATCAATTTGTATTTCATTCCAAACAAAGGGAAGAAAACACAGGCAATTAAACCAACTTTTAGCATTCAGAGCACTCTGAGGACAAGAGAAATCATGTTATATTAGCTGAGTCTGGAACATCTAGCAATAAAAATCTCCACAGTGGCATTTTTTCTCCATAACAGACATTTACTTTTTCTGCCAGTCTTCTCCATGGAAGCTGAGATGCACCAAGCTGCAAGGCTTAAGCATTTCTGACGCTCAAAAGATGCATTTGTGTACCTGCAACTAGGCCAGGGTAATCCAAACACGGGATCAAAGAAAGTATATTTGTAAAAGAAAAACAGAAACCCTAATGCTTGTGTCTGAGCTGGAAAACAGCTTGAATCAGAGCTGGTTCCAAGAACCTATGCATTTTCCAAGTATGTGCTGTAAAGTTTGTACTGCACTTAAATGTCTCCAGCATAGCATAGCCGGTAGGACAGAAAAGAGCCCATCACTTGAAGCAATTTCTCCACCCATTACAACCCTTAACCAAGTCGCCCAACACCTGGGCAACAACTGGATCCACAGCGAAGGTGGCTGTGGCTCCTAGCAGTGCCTCCTTCCAGTCCATCACAGATGCAAGATCTCAGATCGGGGACTCCCAAACCACAGAATCTAAGTACCAAAAGTTAGTACAACGGAGAAGAACCACATAACCTTTTAAATCATTGAGATCTCTCTCATGAGACAAAATAACGTATCTGAAAACAAATTACCCTATCTTAACTGCTGTGCCTTACGAGGAAGTTTTCCCCTCTGATCTGTTTTTCCTCTCAAATTCAGAAGCTTTCCGTGATTTCTGGATTATGATGAATTCCACTCAACTTCTGCTATGTTCCTAACAGAAAATTCTGCCAACAGAAAATTAAAAACCAGCCACATACCCAGAATGTCACGCCTAATAACCAACCAACTAATCAACCATCTATGATGAAGTGCTGTAGACATCTAGCCCTCTTCTCAACTAGAAGTCACACTCCTAATGAGTGGTCAAAAATCAGTGGACACAATTTTCACAAAGTTTTTTGTGAAAAAAACCTTGAACTTTGCGTGTTAAGAGACATTTCTGTGCTTTGCCTGTGTCAGAGTCACAAAACAAGCAAGTAGAGTCACTCAACACGTTGAGGAAGGCTCCTGGGGGACCCACACATACTGCTTCTGGGCTGCCCACAACATTCCTGTGCTGTCCAAAAGCAGTTTTAAGGAGTTTCAAACTGTCAGTCCTTCTGTTCCTATTGCCAACCAGAGCCAGTCGATGCATTTCGACAGCTGGCCGTCAGCAGCAGCATGTTAATGCTTTGGAAAGACAGCAAACATCAAGGCTCCCCTACGTAGGGCACCTGCTCAGGAAGGGAGTTGCAGGGTGGAAGGTGGTTACCCAAGCAGCCGCTCTTCTTCCAAAATGTGTATAAACACACTGCAGAGAATGCTCTAGAAGATAACAAGGAGTAAATTCAAATGTTCAGGTTGTCAATTACAGTCAGAAGCCACTTGCACAGATTTCTTCTCATTACCTAGGTGACAGCGTTTAATTTAACAAGCTTGTTACCCTTCTGTATTTTTAATTAAGCATATTATATCCCAAGCAAAAAAAGCTTGCTCTGAACTCAAGCCTTCTTGATAATCTAGGATTAACAGGCTTCATTCATGGGTTGTGGTCTATTGGTGGCTACCTCCAAAGAAAAGTGTGCAGCAATAAAATTTAAGGGTCGTGACAGAAAGCTGGGGTAGGAACCTATCTGAAAGTTCTAAGCTGGCAAAAAGATTGGGAACAAAGGCCTCTTCTTGCCATTCTTTTCCCATTTTCTTACTTGTTGTTTCCAAGTACTAAAACCCTACGTTCTACCTTCACAAACGTCTTCCTTTTCCACTCATCGCCATACTTTGTGGGCATCTTATAGGATGAGATTCAACGCATCGTACAGGAGAAGGCCATGGCTTTCATGTTCTGTTTGGGGCCAATACCTCTCACCAACAAGAAAAGGAAGCACTACAGAAGTCCATTTTTTTTTTAAATTATGCCTCACACTGGTTGGAATATCAGAGTTCGCTCTTTTGATGACATCCAC
>JAUBNY010001147.1:971035-981833 GCA_032275445.1 Crypturellus soui
GACCCCTTACTGCTTCTCAGTTTCACTGACCTATTTCATTGCTTTCATTTGCAACGTTTCTGAAATCATTCCTGATATGCAGACTGTCACCGTACATAGCTTCATACATATCAGAAAAATGATTTTTCTGAAAAAAGGAATTTTCTTAATTCACTTTTATAAGAGATCACTCCAATGGCCAGGACTTTTTTCCTTGGGCACTTCAGGCAGATCCACGTGCTTCCCCCATCCTCAGAGAGCTGCTTGGACAAACGTCCTCACGTAGGATAGCGAATTGTAAATGTCACGAGTATTAGAATAACGAAATCCTTGCCTGGCAGATAAATGGTGTTGCAAACTGAGGCCTGAGATGCATAGGTTTGTGCAGACCGAGAGAAAGGGATGCTTATATAGAAATACACACTGAAATCCTGTAATCTGTTTGTCCGTAACTATTTCCCATCGTAAGAACTGAGCGCAGACCAACCCACCCCGACCAAAGCGCCCTGCAACTGGCGGTGGATGCCCCATCCGCTCCCGTCCATCCAGCGTCATTAAGCTGCAGTTTAAGAGGGTTTCCCTGCCTGTAAACGCTCAGATCACACGCAGCTGCACGTGGTACCGTTCGCAGGCGGTTGCATAAGGTACATTTCCCCCGATACTGGTGCCTAATAAGGTGTGTTTCCCCCGAGCCCGGTCCCTAAGCTGCACGCTGACAGGCATCAGCGCGAGCCGGCCCGCTTCTCCAACAAGCCCGCCCGGCGCTTTCATGTTTAGCAGCTGAACCAAACTCCACAAAAGCACGCAAAAAGAATTGGTAAAAAGGTCCGGATAGAGAGACTGTTTCCAAATTGGAATACTAATGATGATCTTTAATGAAGCCTGACAGTACAATCTGCTTCTTATTGTTCCCTAAGTGCCGGCTACTGATCATATTCACCGGCTTGAGGTGACGGGGACGGACAGGGACAAATGGGCCCCGCTGGTGAGCAGGGCTGTGCACAGCTGATCTTTCAGCAGGGATTAAATTAATTAAAACGATGCTCATATCGCAAGAATCAATCTTTTTATTTGCTATCGTCATTGCGGTTATTAATTTTGAATGATGCCTAATTGGCGCCACTGATGTTTGGGTCAGCTGGCTTAGTAAGCTGCTTAGAAAGCACTAAAGAATACATAATTCCAGGAGCTGGAAAGGAGCAGGGGAGCTGGAGGAGGAAAAAAAAAATCACCAGCTTAATTTAATAGCTCTAATGACATAGAAGAGCAATGGAGAAAGTAGTCGAAATACCTACGGGACACAAACTGTGAACACTCACTTAGCTTTATTAATCTCACTGCTTTTGAGGTGACACAGAATTAAGGCCCATCCACAGCTTCTTTCTCATTAAGATCACCTCAGGAATATTTAACTATAGTTTTTTATTAGGCATTTATTGGATTTTATATCTTAAGAGAACTTCTGACAGATGTGGTGTGTTTTCTTGTTATTAACATTTAAAAGATCCACCTATAATCCCTATGGAAGACCTAAAGAAATATAAATGGGGAATCCGGGATGTTATTCACACAGATTAAAGCCCTGGAGATTTCTACTGAAGCAAGAGAGAGTAAAATGACCCTCTGATGGGACATAATTTTTACTTTTTCCTGTTTGTCCTAGGCACACAAAACCCTTCATAACTTGCCAGTCTATAATCATAAATATATAATGGTGGCTGGGAAAGCACCTATTCCCCAGCAGAACAGATATTTAGATGTTGTCATCTAAACACATTTTCACATTCTCCTCACACCCGCAGTCCAAAGAGATAAGGAGGTTCCCACAAGTCCCCTTGCAAAGTGCACTAAGAATTTTATTGCTATATTGAGAAGAGAAGGCAATCACAACAACAAAAAAAGGGTTTAAATCTTTTAAGATTTAAGGCTCTTTATGATTTAAGCTTTCAGAAGCTACCTAAGTCTATCTTGCTTGGTCAGACTTTGAATGTTTTCTTGGACTCAAATCTTGTTATTACGTTCCATTTAGAAATATAGATGGCTGCTCAGATTGGCTTCTCTAAGGATCAAAGTGTAGATACATTTAAAGTGAGTTTTCCAAAATGTGTGTGGTACTTTTTTGCCCATATTTGCCTCAGTGTAACACCTTAGAGCTTTTTACGAACACGATGCCTTTTAATTTAAGTGTCACAGCTGGCTTAGACACCGGGAAGCTGCGGCACAGACTTGCTATGGGGTTTGCCCAAGGTTAAAGAAAAAGCTCAAAATGCAACGGGAACACAACGGATCCATCTCCCTGAATCAACCCAGGGATTTAACAAGAGGTAGAATGAACATCTTCCTCCATGTGGCAGCAGCTGTATTTTTATACAGCACACAAAAGCACACAAAAATATTAGAAAAAAAAAATTATTAGAAATATTAGAAAAGAACCCTTATAACCCTGCTCAGAAAGATGGCCATAAAGCTATGGCTATTGGTTAAACCCTCTGAATATTTTCTGGCCACTCACATTATAAACACTACTTCAAAACCACACTAAATCCTGGAGAACTTTTATTATTGAAGAATTTCCTCCAAACACTCTCGAGTCCTCAGTGACCCACTGCTTTAGGTTGTGCAGGGCTAGGAGCCTCCAACAGCTTTTTCCCCTTTGATTTAGAAGCGACTGTAAAGTCGCCGCTTACTTTACAGGCTCTAAAAAGAAGTCAGAGAGATCTTGGGAGGCAAAACTACAAAGGGACGCAACATGGGAAAAGAAAACCAGAGTGTAAATGGAAAACAGAGCTTAAGTGAAGCCGGTCTGAATTATTTGCAGAGAATGGGCTTGAATCTTTTTGACAACCACCATCTTCACACAACATATTTGGATACTGTCAGATTTTTGTCAAGAGAACTCAGCTCTTAATGGTGGTTTCTGGTTTAGATGTAACAGGCTCTCTGGAATTCTACATCTCTAAATGCTTTTTGTTCCCCTAAACACTATCTCTGTTGAAAAGATGCAGCAATTCCAAACAGCTCGAATGAGCTAAGTCCTCTAGCAAATGTCTTAAGTACCTGATTTTGAATAACACCTTGTCCAGAGGATTGGTCAGTTCTTAACCTTTAACCCTATGTACTGCCATGCAGGAGGAATCCACTTACAATTCTCATGCTACAGACACATAAGAAGCAGCATTAGGGGTATTTGACCTCAGGATTTTCTGAGGATAACTTTTGCATATAATTTTCTCACATATTTGTGTTGTTTCAGATGATTTCTTAAATAATAAACCAAGCAAACTTATTTTTCATGATGGATTTTTTTTTTTCCATTTTGTGTTGCCATTTACAAAAGAAGGACCTGCTAATTCTTACTGAAATAGTTACAGTGTAGGGGAAGACTGGCCGACATACCTAAGATGGAAAGTGTATTTAGCCTCCCTGGAATTGGGAATGTAACTGTCTTTGAGGAAAAAATGACATATCCTTCATTCAGAAATCACTCACTGGGCAAGGGAAGAGTGGGGCATAGAGTCATCTCATGCACATGTATAAAAGCAACCCATATGATGCAGAGAGATATAACTATAGCAGGCATAAAAGGGAAATTTCAGCAAAAAAAAAAAAATGAAGTAATCACAGCATAGCTTAAGAGGTTATCTGGTCTGTAACACGCTGGAGGACAAGCTCTGGGGTTCAGGAGGGCAAAGATGGATTAACTTTTCCATGAATATGTCTACTTCCATGACGTAATTTTAAAATAAATGTCCCATTAAAGCTGGCAGCTGCAGACAGACCCTAGCTTCTAAAATTGGAAAAACTCAAGCTAAAAAATAGGTTGACTTTTAACTTTTACTTTATTATCTTTATTGTCACTGTTTCTCATGTACGTATTCTTATAGTCTGTGTGTTTCTCTACGCTAAGGTATAGATACATTTTCATACCTACATGCATTTCTGGACAATGTATCAGCACACTGGCTTAATCAAATGAAGGAGCAACTTCTTTTCTTGATTGGATATGGTAGACATTCTCCTCAAAGCACTGGAAATGATTATCCTTGTGAAAATAAAATTAAAAATAAATAAATTAAATTAAATTAAATTAAAAAATATATAAATAAATAAAAATGCTTTTTGTAACTGTTCTCTTCAAAACTATCCTTTCGCTCGCAACTATTAACAATTCCACAGTATTATCAAGTCAGGTGTTTTCCTTTAATATTTCCACAGTAATTCTCATCAGGTATGTCCAACTACTGGTAAACTCTTTCTTTTCTGTCACATCCTCTGCATTTCTTTAACCCAATGAAATTTCATAAATGCAGTATCCTTCAGCATCACAGCTACGAAGTAAAACCCAATCAGCAGCATTCAGACACGTTGTTTCACTGAAACAGAAGAATTTTCCTTCTTCTAAGAGATCCTTGTGAGGATTTTGTGCATGCAGGTACCTACAGGTTCAGGTACTCAATACCAACATTTCCACCTTGCCCGATATTACCCCATCTCCAGTACTTCACTCGGCTCATACAAGACCTAACACGTTATTCTGAAGTTATTACACCCCAAAACACACTGTCTCTAGCATAGCCTCACCAGAACGGTGCCCACGTGCCACCGCGTGTGGAGCAGGGCTGCCTCCCCCCGTCTTTCGGGGCTCGTTTATGAGCACAGGCCCTTATGCTGCTCCCCATCTCCACGGCATTCAGCTAAGGGGTCATCACACCACCACAGAACAGGAGGGAGGGAATCTCTCGCCCTGTCATCCCAGTGTATGTATCTGGAGAGCCAGACAACTCTAGTAAGTGCCGTACGTACAGAGAAGGCATCCTCATTTCTTCAGAATCCTTAGGTCCAAGAGATTGATCTAAACTTCCCAAATTTTGGAGTTACGCTGGATTTTGCAGATGCAGAGGAGAAAATGACAAGAAAAGCTGAGATGCGGAACCTTCCTCTAGAGATACGCGTTTAGTTAGGGTCACTCAGAACAAACACACAAACAATAGGTATGTGTTCATTAAATCCAAGAGGCTTTACCTATTTACACTGGTGGACCCACTTTGAACATTTTACCCTTAATCCTTTATCTCACTTTCCCTATGTACAAAACAGTAACAAGAATCTTAACTAAAGGCTACTTGGAACCCTAAATATTTGGCTCAACATTCTGGGGAGGTCTTTGAGTTTTAGGTAATATTTAAACACATGAAAGTTTTGGAGTAATTGGAGGTAACACCGGAATAAAAACACAACCCAAAACGCAACACATCTTTTTGGCAAAATCCTCAGATGAGCTTTAAGCCTCTTTAGGAAAACTGTAGACGTGACATCATATATTTATCTATGTGTATACAGTAGTTGCTGTTTCTGAAATGAGCTCTCTCAAGTTTTAGACACCCCTACAGCAGGGGTATGAGCTAACAGGTCACATATGTTACATGCCCCGGTCCGAGAACATCGAATCGTTGTCATTCTGCTCTAGGCACAGCAGCCGCATTTGAAAAATCTCGACTCAGTCAATATCCAGAACAAGGGAGCAGCAATGTTGGACTCCTCGTGTAAGGACAAACTTTTCAAAAAGAAAAATCACCTAAGAGTAAGACTTAAAAAACATAGATTTGTATTGAACTGCTAAAACAGGCAAAGCCCAGATCTCCCATCCCAAGAAACAGCCTGTTTTACCCTCTCTTTTAGGTTGTGCATCCTTTCACGGGACACAAGAGCCGGCTAGTTGTGCCCCAGAGAAAATAGAGGTTAAACATATCAGCGTGCTTCACATTTTAACTCCAAAGTATGCAAAAAGTTCATATAAATGTTAAACAGCCTTTAATTAAATCCCCCCTTGGCCCCCATTGCGGTTTCCCAGGCAGGGAGGGACCTCGTGGGTTGCTCACGTGCTGCCGCGCGCAGCCACCCACCGACCCACGCGCGTTTAGGAACTTCACATCTACCGGCCCGGCCCGGCCCTCGCGTTGGACCCACCGCAGCCCTCCGAGAGCCCCCACCGGGCCACGAACCCCGCGACAAACGGCAGGGCCCAGAGCCCCATTGTGCTCTGAATGGGCCCGAATTAGCTGCTGGCTAATAAGCAGTTTGCTAACACCTGTATTAGCGCTGTATCGCTGCAGGGAGGGCTGCGGTGAGCCTAATCCCCTAAGCCCGGCATTTGCATGGGCTCTCGTTAGCTGATTAAAGCCCGAAGGAGGCAGGTTCTTGCAGCTGGCGGGTCCCTCCCAGCGCCCAGGCCGCCTGGGTGGCTCCGTAATGAAGCGCCCTGGGTGAGCGTGTGAGGTTTACACGTACGGAGAGGATTAGGAGCCTTAGAGTTTGTGTGAACCGATGTTGCCATATTCTCTCCGCCCGGGTCGCTGTAATTGGATGGGAGGAGCGGGAGGGGATCCCCTTAGTTGTGTCTGTTTGCCCAGGAGCTGGGTGCTGCGGATTCAATTTTGCCTCCTTTTGCTTGGGCGCCTTTGTGAAGCCGGGCGGCTTTGTCCGGCCGGCCCTTAGCACCCGGGTCCGCCGCCCGCGCTGAGGCGACTCGCCACAAAGAAGAAACCTCGGAGAATGCCGAGACGGTCGGCATAAAACACGGCCTCGGCTCAAGTGCTACTTGAGGGCAGCACAATCCGGCCTAGCCCAATCCTGGGAGAGAAAGCAAGAGATAATTGGAAACCATAAACACCTCCGGGAGCCTTTTGATTATTTTATTAGCTCTCCATGTTTGGGCTTAACAAACCTCCTCGTCAAAGCAGCCGGGGGACCTCCTTACAAGAAAACTGAACGGCTTTAAATTTCGCTGACTTAAGGAGCAATTGTTGAGCCTATTTGCAGGGCTTGCATAATTCCAATGCAAAAAAAAGAAAAAAAAAATCCATTTCCTGCATTATTTGTACAGCTGGAGTAATCGCCCCGCATGACCAACGGTGTTGGAAACCCGCGGGATTGTGTCCCCGCAGACCGCCAGCTCCGCACCTTGAGCATCAGCGATAACCTACGAAACAGGTCAGGAGAAAAGCACCCTGCACAGGCAGCCTTGGCAGCACCTTGAAGAGAAACACGACAATTTTTAGAGGAATATTTTAGACCTTCCAATAGGGCCATTCAATTTCGCCAGCACCTTTTTTTTTTTTCTGTTTAAAATAGCTTAAAATTGGACAAATTTCAATGCAAATTATGCTGTGGGGCACACAGAAAATGAAAGTATTTAAATAAAATAGTAACTATTACAACTCCACCTAAACAAGATGTGTTTCTTTTTCTTTTTTCTTTTTTAACATATTGTTTGTGTTCTCACCATCTTGCTATTAAGAACACCTTTCTGCATTTTTAAAGTAAAACATCAATTTCTTTTATACTGTCTCTTTATTCTGTGTTGGTATCCTAAGTAATTTTAGTCAAAAAAAGAAATCTGGACTTTAGAGATAGGCAAGTGTTAGAACAGCCAACACACCCAGTGGCAGCACAGCACTAGGAATTTTGTTCTCCTGCTTTTCCGGACTCCTCACTGGAGCTGGTTTATTAGCATGAAACTCTAATGACACAGATCCAATTTGTTAAGGAGTGTTTCAATCTGTATTACTAATTCTATATATGCTTAATAGAATTACATGCATTTTAAAAAGGAATTTTTAGTTATCATGCTATGATCGTTTGCTGCCTTTCGACCTGGATTTTACAAAGCGTTTGCCACTAGCTGGTTTTGCTTCCTTAGTTTCATGAACTTGCACCGTGTTTGTGGGATTCCTGGGCCCAAAGGGAAATGTTTATATCGGAGACAGACGTTTACTGCAAACCTCCCTAGCTGAATTACGCATTCGGCCTGTTTAATGCCTGCACAAGGCTGTGATGAGGTCGGCTCAGGGCTGTGAGGACATTTGTGTTTAAAGTAGCTTTGCAATCACTGCAAATCGCTGCCATCACCGAGCTCGGTCCCCTCCTACGGGTGGCAATCACGCCACACACAACCTGTCTCCTCCGGATACGCTGCGGCTTGAGCTACCAAAGAGGACTCTCCTTCTCCCATTTCTCACTGAAAACAGCAACTTTCACAGCAGTTGAAGGGCCCCAAAAATCCACATTTGGATTTTTTTTTTTTACGTCTCCCTGGAAGACATTCTGCTGCCCTCCAACAAAGGAAGTTTTGTCTGCAAGGGTAACACTACATATAGCACCTAACTCTACCTCACTACTGTGAGAAATCAGCTTGCTGCTACACTCCGGATGATTAATGAAACATTAACGAAGTCCAAGCCACTGCTGAAAGGGCAGCGCACATTTTTCTGAATATTATGTTTCCAGAAACTCAAGCTCAGCCAGGACTAGCGACAAGGAAGAATGAGCTTGTCCTAGTGTGACTAGTAGGTGTTTCAACAGCTCCATAGGCTCTGGTCTTGACCCCTGCTGCTGTAATTCAGGAGGGCCCTGGTGCCACACGTGACTTGGGCTTTGGAAGTTCCCATCCTGTCTCATTTCCTCAAGAAACGCTTAGTTTTAACCCAGCTTAGTTCAGTGATCTGGTTTATAGCACAGCCCCAGCAAAATGATCCATGGCCACAACCAGAACCTGTTCCTCAGGCTCTTCCTTCCAGATGCACATTCCTATACGAAAACAAAAAGTGTTCATTCGGGGCTTTTGGATATGCCCATCTCAGTTTTGGACATCAGAATAGGCACCTAAGTTTTCACTATTTACTCCAAATTACGGTCTAAATCTGATGTTGCTTTTTATTACCCGAGGAAGTGGAAGGTAGCAAATAATTCGTTTCAACTTTCAATTCTGTACCAGAAACTACTTCAGTTGGGTGCCATAGGTTTTATCAAGTACAGCCACCTTCAGCCAAAACAGATGACTTCATCGTAAATAAGATGTTTCCAAAGAATTGGGATCGGGACAAGGGAAGAAAGCTTAAACATTAGAACCAAGAGATCATAACCACTGATTCTCCAAAAACACGGGCGGAGATTCAGCAGAACTCACCACGACTGTGGTTTCAGAACTGTTTTTAACCAACCCGCTGCACAATTTGCTGCAGATATTGTAGCAGCTCCCTGCCAGCCTCCACCTTCTTAATTAATATAAAAGTACTGGAGAGTTCTAGAAATAGCCTTATGAACAGGGAACTATCTGCAGACGACAGATAGCAGAGGACCGGGCTGTTTCAGAAAAGAAGGGCCGAGAATCTGGAATGTGCACAAACATTGGGACTTGGGGAAACAAACTCTGCTAATAAAATGCCTTTGGGCAAAAAGAATGTGTTCATCTTCCAAACTGAAGTGCAGCCTCTTTCCAGCCCAACATTTCTTGCATCCAGTGACTTTGGAGTGGTTTATTATTATTAAAGATCACACACTCTGTTCGTGGGATACATCTTACCATCAGGCTGACTTATATGGAGAAGAGACACGCTCTTCTAGAATGGCTATAATAAACTGTAAGAGAAAGTTGCCAAATTAATCATGCTATGGTTGCACTATGGTAAATTCCAGAGCACATAATAATGTTCCCAGTTGTTTGTTTGAATCATTTTATGATGTTGCATGCACATTTAGCTGATGTACCAACACTAATGTACCGTGCCATTCTTGGAGCTGGAATTATAAAATCGCTCATAAAAATAAACAGCTTTATTGCCAGATTCATGAATGATAATCCCACAGATGCAAATCATTAATCACAGAATGTATTAAGGTAATTACCAAAGCAGGGATTTTTTTTATGGAGTTGGTGGAGATGTGGTTGGATTATGTTATTTTTACGTGAAGCAGATATCAACTGGCTGCTGCTGAAATCGCTCTGGTCCGGAAGGGATCAGGTCCTAATGAATGAGCCATATCCAGCCAACCCACCTTCATTACAGCACTGCAGCGTACTGCCCGCGTGGAACAGTCGCCTGTCACTTTTATTTAGCAAATACACAGACATCTCAACACTGCTGCTGATTTCAAAGGCAAGGAAAAATCCTCACTGACATGCTCACGCTTAGCAGACCCTGATACTGAAACCAGAAGATCCCGACTTACACAAAGCTCGTGTCTACTTGTCTCTTCAATCCATCCCAGGACTGTGAAAGGGAGCTTGTTCTACACATCTCCCATCCCAAGTTTTGCTGCAGATTACGTTCCTGGTGAACAATGGCAGAATAAAGCGCTGAGCGAGGGCTCCAGACCGTTGTGCATGAGATGAGTTTGAAAATCAAAAGCATTTTGCATTAAGTTATGTCTGCCCCTTTATGCTTCTAGGCAGACTCTTCACTCCTTTTTCACACACTCAGGCAACATGGCACAGTTAAAAATACTGCAAGAATCCATCCATAAACCTTATTCCCTCATTCCCCACTATTCTTTTTATTTATTCCCTCTAATTTCTCCCTTTAACCTTCCAAGAAGGAAAAAAGCCAACACTAAAAACAAGCAAGGGATGATGCTCTGCTATAGACCTGGGTAGGTCTCCGAAGTTGAGCCCTAGCCAGGGGGTTGCCCTGTCCGATTAAGAAACAAACAAACAAAAAAACCCATAAAAGCTGCACAAGCCCAAAGGATCAGCATCAAGGAAAGTTCTCAGTCATGGTGATCCAGAATTGTTAATTCTGACAGCATTATAATCATGTGAAATATTTGCCCAGCTTTGGGTGCTCTTGAGTGCCCTGGGGTGCATGAAGAGGAGCGTCTGCAGCAGGTCGAGAGGGGTGATCCTGCCCCTCTACTCAGCCCTAGTGAGGCCACGTGTGGAGAATTGTGTCCAGTTCTGGGGCCCCCAGCACAAGAGGGATGTGGAGCTGCTGGAGAGAGTCCAGCGCAGGGCCACGAGGATGATCAGGGGCCTGGAACATCT
>JAUBNY010001147.1:1027466-1038053 GCA_032275445.1 Crypturellus soui
TTTCTCTTCCTCTCTCTTTCTCTACCTCTCTCTTTCTCTCCCTCTCTCTTTCTCTCCCTCTTTCTCTCTCTCTTTCTCTCTCTCTTTCTCTCTCTCTCTCTTTCTCTTTCTTTCTTTTTCTTTTTTCTTTTTTTCTTTTTTTTTTTTTTACCAGAAACTTCCCCCGCGCTGCTTCAGAGCGTCCCTCCAAAGACTTTCTCCTTCCCGTACTTTGAAGGATCCTTCCAGCCGTTTATCAGATCTTCCTACTTTCCAGGTAGGTCTCCAAGAGTCCCGCGCGCCCTTCCTCTCCCGCACAGCAGCTCCCCGCACCCAGCGCGTCGCAGCGACCCTTCCCCGTCCAGCCGCGGGGGTTACGCTCCGGTTCAGAGGTTGCGCAGAGTACAACATTCAGGAATCAGTCGCGCCAATTTGATGCCCTATTTAGCACGAGCAGTGACTGCTTGACATCCCGCTCCCATTTCCACACACACACACACACACGCACCGAGACCGGCAAATTAGGCGGAACTGTCACGGATGCCGAGGCCGGGGCCGGTCCCCGGCGCCGCTTTCAGCACCACGGGCCGCCTGGTCAGCTCCCGCCGCCGCGCAGCGCCGCGCAGCGCAAACGGGGGAAAAAACGGGGAAAAAAAACACCCCCAAAACCCAAACCCAACCCCCAAACTGCCCAGCCGACCGCAAAGCTCCCTCCGCAGCCCAGGGACCGCAGACTGCTCGCTGCGCTCCAGCTCGGCCGAGGCTGCATCAAAGTCGGTCCCTCTCGCACGCGGATGGGGAAGAGACCCGGGAAAGCGCCCGGGGCTTCCCCCCTCTTCCCCCGACCCGCAACAACCCCCTTCCCCGTCCACCTCGGGCCTCCGACTGCAGCTCTTGACGCTCCGACCGCGCGGCAGAGTCGGCCCCGTTTGTTTACAGAAAGTTAAAGAAAAACATGGAGGAAAAAAGAAAAAAAAAACAGCAAACCCACAGGATGGGAGTCTGGTAGCAGCAAAGCGTCGCGAAGCGGCGACAACACATTAAAAAATAATTACACAAGCAAACTATTAATTTAAAAAGAAACCGGGGAGGGAAAGAGAGGAGGGAAGTAACCCAAGCGCTCCCATTCATGCCGCTGAATTTGCTTCTTTTCTGCGGCGTGTGAATAGCCTAACAAAAACAACTTGAGCTTTATAAATAGCTTTTCATGTCCATTTAATGAAAATGATTTGGGGAAAGAGACGATTGTGCCATCAGTATTCTCCCGGGGAGCCTGGCATGCCGTTGTGTTTAGTTTGAAAGTGTAAATCTCTTTTGTTCCAGTAATATATGGCGTTAGCTGCTTGTCCTCAGTCTTTTTCTGTTAGTTCATTACTACACAATTACCATTCACGCTTCATTAGCATCTCTGTCTCTCTTGGGGAGGTTTCCCCCCCTCCCGTTTTTTTTTTTAGGCGAAACTCTGCCCTTTTTATCATACCAATGCCATTGAGACCCAGGCCGTGTGCTAATTAGCTGTTACTTTTCATGTCTTCGGATTATATTCTACATTTTTTTGGGGGGGAATGGTGCGGAGTGAGGGGGAGATTAATATAAAAAGATGAATACTGATTGCTCAAAACTGCCTCTGCAGAGGCCTGGTTTTGTTTGGAGCAGAAAAGTCCTCATTTTCATCTCAAGCGTAATGAAGTGCCTGAAGTGATAAAAGAGCCTGAAAAAAAAAAAAAAAAATCAAATACTTCTGAGTAAGAGAGGGGGCTTTTTTATTATACCTCTATCTTAGCCGGTACCCCTCGCTTGGCCTTTTCAGGCTGCCGACCTTTGAATCTGCTAACAAAACAGGCCACTGTGGCTGCATTTTGCACGTCTCAGTTGATATGTCTAATCCCCGCTATCGCGCGCTGAAAAGGGGTGGTCATTGAAGCACCCGGTGCCTTTCAGCACTCCAGGTTGGTAGGTGCTGGCCCTTTCCCTGCGAGGGAAAATGCTGATGAGAGCAGGGGTGGAAAACGTAGCGTGGGGACGGAATCGGGGCTGGGAAGGAGCGCGGGTGCGTGGGCGCCGCTCACCGCTGTCCCGCTCTCCCGCAGCCGCCTCCTCCGTGGTGCCCATCCCCGGGACCTTCTCGTGGCCACTGGCGGCGCGCGGCAAGCCCCGCCGCGGCATGCTGCGGCGCGCCGTCTTCTCCGACGTGCAGCGCAAGGCGCTGGAGAAGATGTTCCAGAAGCAGAAGTACATCAGCAAGCCCGACAGGAAGAAGCTGGCGGCCAAATTGGGCCTCAAAGACTCTCAGGTGAACGAGGGGGCCGGGGTGGGCCGGGGCAAGGGGAGGAGGAGCTGAAAACAGCAGGAAGTCCAGGGTGAGCTGCAGGGTTGGGAGCAGCATGAGGCTTCGCTGGATGGGCCTTGCTGAGGGCCAGGTTGTGTTGGGATTCCCCAGGGAAGGTTGTGTTTCCCATCTCCTCAGTACTGACAAGTATCTCAGTATGGAAGACCCAAGGGTGCCTTCAAAAAGCAGTTCCCTTTCAGTCCTTATTTTACTGGCCGCTTTACTTACCTTTGTGGGGTGCTTCCCCTCCAGGTGAAGATCTGGTTCCAGAACAGAAGGATGAAGTGGAGGAACTCCAAGGAGCGAGAGCTCCTCTCGTCCGGCGGCTGCAGGGAGCAAACGTTACCCACCAAATTCAACCCTCACCCGGACCTCAGCGACGTGGGCAAGAAGTGCTCGGGCGAGGAGGAGGAGGAGGTGCCCCCCATGTGCCCCGCCAGCCCCCGGCATCTCTTAAGCTACCACCAGGCCCCAGAGCACCTGCACTTGAGGGACAGGCTGGACTCCCAGCGGTGTCCGTCTCCGTCCCATTCCAGCAGCCCCAGCAAACCTTCGGACTTCTCGGACTCAGAGGAAGAGGATGAGGACGGGGAAGAAGAGGAGGAGGAGATAACGGTCTCTTAGATCACCCGCCCACCCCTGCCATCGCCAGGGGACGTTGCGTTGTAAATAACACAAAGTGCTATGAATTGAAGAGGTCGTATCCCCCCGCCGAGCGTCCACGTGGATCTCCAGGCCCTGCCCTTGGGTATCCCGTATTTGCCCACGTGCCATTTCCCTCGTTCACGGTGTCTGTTAACCTTGTCGTAACCCTCTGCTCAGCAACCAAAATCTGCTCCCGAAGGCAACAAGGGCAGGTCCCGGCTCACAGCGAGGAGGAAGGTGCTCTGTGGGGAGGAAAACGCTTTTTCCACACGTACACGCCAAGGGGGAGGGTGCACTTGTACTGTATTTCAAATGAATTTCGAGCTACTAGTTGGACTGCAGAAGCCTCAAGACCAGTCCGACCTAGCGAGCATTTCCTCCAAAATTAATTAGTGTTAACTGGGCACCCAGACCAAATCCCGCTTCCTTCCTCGGGGCCACCGAAGCGCACGGAGCAGTCCCTGATCACCAATGATAACGGCTTGAAGGTGACTTTCCAAGTCGTAGTGTGCCTTGCGTAACGGAGACCTTCCCTGTTTATATATTTTTCATTTCAATTTATGCAGCAAAATGACATATAAAGCACCGTCTAAATCACCTTTCTTGCTCATAGGCCCGTCCTTATTCTCCACTTTGCTTCCCTCAGTTGCGTGGACAGAGGAAAGGGGATGCGCGTCTTCGATTTGGACTGAATTCTGCTGTCTTTGAACAGCTTATGGGAACTGTACGCTATTTTGTACACTTACTCTGTATGGGTGTTTTATACCAAGGTTATTGTGAATGACTATAAAGGTGCCTCAAATTTTCTCCCTTTTTTGATTTTTTTTTAATTAAATGGTGGCTAAACTAAAAAAAAAAGTGTAGCTCTTGAATCGTGTAACTTATAAAAACACTTTTATTTTGTATTTTACTGTGTACAGACTTTAAATATGTATATAAAATAAATGGAAATGATGCCAAATAAAAAAGTTCAGTCATTCAACAACACTTTCCTCCTCCCTATGTGCTGCGTCCAAGACCAAAGCTGCTAACATTTGTTCCAAGGAAGAGAAAGCATCCCCCTTTATCAGCATTATAGGAATTCAACAGGAAATTATCAATTTCAAATAAAAATCTTAAAAGAATACGGACCTGTCTTTTATGTAGGAAATGATTTGCCTGAAAAAATGGAGCTTTGCACAGCTGTAAGTGCACTAAAACTAAAAACCCACCCGGCTGCGGGATCATCTCTCACAAATACTCTTATGCAAAGAGCAGACTGAAACGGAGGTCAAAAACTCTTGGGCAGACTGGAGCAGAACTACAACCTGATAGATAAAGATTTTAGTTTGATGAGACTTAAAGCTAAGAAGAAATGTCTGAGTTTTTTTTATTATTATTATTTTTAAGTAAACTGGTAATATCTGTATCACCGGTAGGACTTTTGTGAGCTCCTGTATTGGAATTCGGGTTAAGTAAGAGCTGGTGCTACCCACCAAGGGGGCCCTGGCGAGCAACAGCTTTAAGAGCTAAAACTGCCCAAATTTCCAAGCGCGAACGGAGACCGTCGACCGAGAAGGGACAGAAAGTGCTGGGGAGCCACAAATCTGAATAAATAAGCATCAATTTTATTGAATCATGAATAATTTAAGACTGGTACAATCATCAGCTTTATCCTCCGTGACACAGGGGCAGGGGAGGGGAGAAACGGGGAGAGGGAGCCTGATCTCCAACAGACCATTCACAAATCCCGATCCTAAACGAGAACTCAAAATTAAATAGGGAGAGGGGCAAAACGGAAAACGTCATAAACGTACACAAAATACTCAATTCCTAGTTTTTTCTCTTTAAAAATGGCTAGAAAAAATTCATCAAAATGCAGCACTTTTAATCAAATATTTACATTTCTATGTTACAAGGAAAAAATGTACATCTTATAGAACATATCTCATAAACTGCTCCACTGGAAACGACTAGATCAAAAGAGCAACTTTCCATTTAATATCCACAATTTTTTTTTGTTTTGTTTTCACATTTTTCTTGAAAGAAAACCGCCACATTTAGACAAGATTTAATACACATAATATCGAAGCATCCACAATGAAATATCATCAAATATCATCTTGCTTTTTTTGTTGTTTTTTTTTGTCCAAAAATGTACAAAAAGGCTAACCACCCCCTCCCTCCTCTTCCCCAAATAAACTACATCTCATTTATGGCCTGGATAATTCTTGGCAGTTCTGGCAGAAAGAAAACTGTTCCTACTTTCAATTTTATAACCCACCGTGAATGTTGCATAGAATCTTGCGTTTCTTTATTTCTTTATTTTTAAACAAGCTGACTTTGGAAATAAAAAGGCAAAAAAATAAAAGGAAGCATTTTGCAACGAGCTTTAAAGAGCAAAGCTACTGAAAGATTTAAATTATGAAAAATCCTTTTTTTTAAAAAAAAAAAAAAAAAAAGAAATAAATGTGCCCAACAGGCAACCCTGCTTCCCGAAGTTTCCGAAAAGACTCACTATTGGGGCGCTTGAAACGAGCAGCCTACTCACCACTGCCTCTCACTTACTGTAATGCAAACTAGTGTCAATAAGAAAGAAAATCACATTTTTTTTCTCCTGAGCTTAAGCACAGGATTAAAATTGAGAAAAACAAAACAAAACAAAAAAAAAACAAACAAAAAACCCCCCGCATTCCTCACAAATAAACCACCGTTTCAGACATGCCTTGGAGGACATCTAGGCCCTCGAGGACATCTAAAGCCCCAGCCCTGGAACCGGCCGTGTTTCCCAGCTCTATCCACACGGATGCAGCTGGAGGAGCCGGGACCCGGATTCACAGTAGTAGCAGGAAAAGTCAGTGCTGGGAAGCAGAAGTGTCAAAACTGCTGAAACCGCCCCCAAATCCACCTCCCTTTATATCAGCAGCCTCACGCTGCGGATATGATTCCCTATTGGGATTCCCTATGGAGGAAATGGATTTATCCCATTTCTTTTTACAGTACCAAGACTCGGATTAAGTACAATGGCCAAAGAAGCCTCAGTATTTCATTCAGTGAAATAATCAAATAGAATTCATAAGTTTAAATCACTAACTACATCAAGCTCTCACCCCCTCCCCAATCATTAAAATATTTTTTTTTTACAATATTTTTCTTAAAAAAAAAAAATATATCAGCACTTAGAAGTTGTAACAGGAGCGGATTCAAGGCCAGCTCAATAAGACAGAATAGGTACAGTCATGTCACAAAGTCATGAGGTATAACAAAACCATCCTCTCACCGAGTCACAAAAGCACTAACTTGCCTTCTCTGTTATTGTAAACCCACCAGGATTAAGAAGCTCTTAAAAATAAAAAAGTGTTTGTAATAAGTTTTCTTTCTGCACATTGAAAAAAAAAACCCCGGCATATTCCTGTTAGTTATTAATGATGGCGTTTATTCCCGTTGAAAAGCTCTTTTCTCCCTTCTGCACGGACAAAACAGCTCTTCAGTGATCTGTTAGCTGCGGATTGATATGAACCTGAAAAGTTTTCTCATTTCCCTTCCTTTTTTTTTTTTTTTTTCTCTCCTTTCCCATCACATTTAAACAAATCCGAGCATCTCGTAGAAAACAATATTCACAGCAACTCGCGATATCCCGAGAGATGACTTTAGCCCTGTCGGTTTATTTAAATAGAACCCCGTAAATGTACAGCGCTGGGCGAATCAAACACGACTCGTACAAAATAAGGCATCGCTTTGCAAAGTCAGCACCAGGAGAGCGGGAGCCGGAGGGGCAGCGAGGCCCGAGGAGGCCCTGGAGGCCCGTGGAGGCCGCTGGGGCTCGTGGCGAGGCGCCCCCGGCCCCCAGCAGCCTTAACCCTGCTGTGGGCACAGGCATGTGCGTTGGGAGAGGAGGTTTGTTTCTATAAACGCAGGTTCCCACGCTCGGGAGCATGGCCCGGCGGAGACCCTGCAGCTGCAATACCTGTCCCTCCTTTATTTCTTTATTCTATTTTTTTTTTTCCAGAACTAGATACTGCTAAAATACTACGTTCTGCCCTTAGGGACAGCAATCGTGGGTGTAAGCGGCGGCGCCGGAGCCGCCCCACGGATGAGCTTTACTAAGCCAGTGGTTGTGCTGATGGGAACAAAAACCCCGGCCCACCCCAAGCCCAAACTCCTCGGAAAACTTCTGTCATGTTCCACAGCAAGAAGTGGGAAGGGAGGCGGCGCCGGGTGAATCGCCCTCCGGCGGGCGGAGGTCCACGGATGCCAGTGGGAAGAGACTTGGGCCTGGGCTAGCAACGGGCGACCTGATCGTCACCGTCTAGTAGCGCTGTTGGCCACACAGTGCTTGGAGAGAACCTGATTTGTTCAGACGGTCAATATATATATTCCTATTTATATATATCTTTATAAACACGCAACCAAAGCACGCCAAGGTCTCCGACTGGCAAGGAGAGCGGTGCTTTTTCTTTCCCCTTCTATTTTTTTTTTTTTAATATTTTTATATTTTTTCAAAGTTCCCTGTTTCGAAGCTTTGCCTCTCATGGAATAGTTTTACCAAGGCAAGTAAATATTGTGATAGCACCAGAACTCGACAAAGCTGAGTTTCAGCTGCAAAGCTGATCGGTAAAAGTCCAGCCCTCACCTAAAAGTGTTTGGTCAGAAGCAGCATAGGCAAAAATTTCCTCTCCCCGCTTGGTCTGAACAGTACATGGCACAAAGGTGTTTGCTTCATAGCTGTGAAGTTCCCCCCTCCTTTTACTTATTTTTTTCTTTCTTTTGAAATGCTGATTATTTTTACTGTCTTCAGTATCTTAGGCATGAGAGCTTACAGCAACTAAACAGAAAAAACAAACAAACCCCAACGGAATAGTGCAGTTCTTGTTGTAAAAAGGAAAACAATACAAAGGTGGTTTGGGTTGCCTGCACCCAGGTTCAAGCCTGACTCAAAAAGTGTCTTGTTCTTGCGGCTTTAACACTGAGATACCAGCCCAGCCTAGCCCAGGAACGTGTTCTTTCCATGAGTTCGTCATCATGCTTCTCGGACAGCAGGACAGCAAGAAGGGAAATGACTTCTTCCTCGCTGAGGACGGTCACAACGTGGACTCCAGGGATGAATCGAGGATGTCGTCGTGATGGCTGTTGCTGTTGGAGTCGCTGTCGTAACTCTGGGGACTGGAGTAGTTGGCTGCTTCTTGCAGCCTCATCAGCATGTTCATCTGCAAGAAGGGAAGGTCACGATCCAACTTGTACCTCAAAGCACACATTCTATACAAATGCGTGTTAACATTAATATTTTTAGGTTCTAATTTGTAAATTAGACCCCAGTCGTGGACAGCACTGTTTCATATACACCATGGGAAAACCTGGTTTACTTTTGAGAAGAAAGAAAATGGTTCAGAGAACCATTTGAAGCAACATATCTATTTTGTGCTCCTAGCAAAATGGGCTAAATCAAAGGGGTCCCCTGTGTTATCCACACAGAGATGTACAAAAGTACCTTACTCCAGGGTGCAGAAATTAAGCTTATTACACTCTGCCAGCCACTCAGCTCAGAGCCTCAAAAAATGACTTCAGAAAGTTCCTGCCACTGTTTTCTGTGGGCTCTGCACACCCATGCGCACCCAAGGGCTGATTTTATGACTTCCTGAGAAAGGTTTCTCTTAAAACACTCCTCAGTTTATACTTTACTCCTGCTTATAATCCCCATTAGCAAGGAAAACTAACCAGTTCTGAGATATATAGAAAACAAGCCCTTACCAGAGGATCTCCTTCAGCATCGCTCACGGGAACCTGCTTGCTGGTGGAGCCTTCCCTCGACACGGAGTAGCCGTCAAACCCCACGTCCTCAGGCCGGAGCTGCAGCAGGGGAGGCCACTCGTGATGCTGCGGCGTGGCTGCCCACGGGTAAGTGTCCATCACCCACTTGGCAGGGTCCTCCCAGGGAGCTCTCCTCCCATACAGCTGCAAAAGTGCAAATGCAAAACATATGTGTATATATATATATATATATATATATATGTATTTTGAACATTGCTGGTAGTTTACCATTTTGCTCAGCACTTACGCAACCAAAATGAATGTGCCATGACTGTTCCCCCACAGAAAAAGCTTTCAAACAGAGCTGAAATAAACTGAATGTGATTTTCACTGTCCAAATGTTTCACAAAGTTCTAGCCATTTTTCATGGCAAATGGCATGGAAGAGGCTGACCACGTCTTGCACAAATGCAGCACCCCAAACATCATTTAAAGAAACAGAAACTTGAAAATAACCTCACTTTGCAAAGTTTGGGGCTTTTTTTTTTTCTCCGCTCTAATTAAATAAGTTAAATACAGACTAGAGGCCATTAGTGTTCATATCTGCTTTACAACAGCAAAGCTTATCTAAAGCTGGTCTACCTAATTTTGTTATCACAGGGAAACTCCATAGGAGGAAATGTGATACCTGTCATCAAGCAATAATCAGGAATGTCACAGCAAAGGTTTCCAAGACAGGAGAATTTCTCTGCGCTCAACCAAGAAAAAAAGGGCCAGGGGAACTTGGCTACAGTCAGTCCTAGCTTATTCTGCTCCTGGGTCTATCCTGATAGGTTTGCCATACTCAGGCAAAAAGAAATTCCTTTTAACGTCCCACGACTTTCAAAAGCGAAATGTTCATTTCATTTCCAGGTCTCCAATTCTGCTCTGTGAATTTCTGTGCCAAGTGACTTTTGGGAACTGAAACCCCAATCCAGAGCCTCTCTCCTATCCAATACAGGGTGGGAAAACCCAGCGGGTGGAACAGAGCTAGTCGAGCTCTTTGAAGGCCCTAAGACTGCCTCAACTGCCTCACTATTCCCCTTTTCTTCTGGCCTCCTATTCCCCTCCCCATTTCCAGTGAGAAAATTTAGGACAAGCTTTTCTGAGCTGACCTCACAGGCTAAAGAAGTCTTATTTTTCCGCCAGTGCTTTTCTGTATGAGTTACTTAAGACTTAAGCCCAAATACCACTCAGCTGGTGGAGGCGAATGCAAACTCTAGTGCAGGCAGTGGAAGGACACGCAGGGATCCCCAAGCATCGCGTTTCTCAGCGTCCCAACCCCTGGTCGCAGCACAGAGCACGCGTGTCCAGCAGATGGTGCTCGGCCCCCTCGGACACGTCTTGAATTTACGAGCAACGCACGACAGCTACTAAAGGGGGAGAATTTTACAGTTTAGGCGCTGGCCTTGCTTTTTCACAGGCACCTGGTCCTGGCGGTCCTCGCTCACTCTGAAAACGAGCTAATGAGTGGGATTTCCTCCTCAATATATGAAATAATCACCAATCTTCAGCAGTCTGGAGGCTGAATCCCCCCCTCACTATTCTCTCTCCCAGCATCTTTCCTAGAGAGAGGAGCTGTAAATGCCAGGAGGCATCAACCCAGCCAGGCTGCTTCTCCAGCAATGCAACAAGCAGAATGAACACGGGTTCTTAGAGCCTTCTAATTTTTACACCCCAATTTTGAAGAACCGAAAGCTCTGCAGCTGCAGTGAGAGCAGTTTTTGCAAGGATCCATTTGGCTCACCTGCCTTGGACCCAAAATAGTTGTGTAAATGAGAAGCAGAACTATAAAAACAGCTCAGTTGAGACGCACAGAGATGAGGATGAAATCAGCAGTCCCCCTTTCCTTCCTGGCAGGCAACTCCA
>JAUBNY010001147.1:1158088-1169533 GCA_032275445.1 Crypturellus soui
GCCTTCTCCATCTATCGCCTGCAATTTGGCTCGTACGGCTACGGCTGCAGCTACGGGATGCGTTCTAGCTCCTTCCAAATTTAAAATAACAACTCGGAATAAGAAATTACCCCCCGACTCCGGCTGCAACACGCCTGTTCCTTCACGCTTTCACCCACGCGCACTGCAAATTCAGCTCAAACATGACAACGTGAGAATTGGTTCTGAGCATGATTAATACACGGGATTTTTTTTTGCCCCTCACTCCTTGCATCCTGCAGCCGGTAAGTGCTGAAAAGGGCACGAACGGACGGATCCATGGATGCATCCACGGATGGAGATGCAGGAACGGGGGTTTGCTCCGTGCGCAACCTGCTAAAAGGCGGCGGGCGCGACGCCAGGCGCGACCTGCGCACGCAGCCCCGCAGCAGCACCACCGCGCAAGGGGCTATTTTTAAACCGCCGTAGCCATGAGAGCTGCATAAATTAGCATAATTTCTGCCTTCCCAGCTCCTTCCCAGCTCACAGTGCTGCATGCTACAAATTAACACCCCGCAGATCGCCGCCTGCTCCTGACGCGGCCGCTCAAGCAGCTCCCGTGGCAATATTTAAACCTCCTTTTCCAGCCCCCCCATCCAGTCTCAAAGGCCTGGCTCTTCCCGCTGCTCCTCCTCTCCTCTGCAGCCCGACAGTGCCCAAGGCTGGGAGGGCGTTAGGCGTTTCAGCAGGTCTGCATGTTCCGCTGGTGGCCGCGCGCCTCGGTGCGGGTGCAGGACGCCCTCCTGCCCGCCCCGCTGGTGATATTCTCCCCGTGGGCAGATGGCACCGGAGCGGAGCGCAGATGGCAGCCCGCAGCCTCCCCGGTGTCACTGGAAGCAGCGCGGGCGGCTCTCGCATCCTCATCTTCTCCTCAAGCGATTTGCAGAACAGCAGCGCCCTGCTCTGCTTTGCAGCAGGGAATCTGCTCCTAATGGAGAAATAACGAGGAGTCTTGTATCGCCTCACCTTTTCTTCAAACCCGTAAATCAGCGCTGAAAAGGATTTTAAAATAAGGATTTCTTGCTGGGATTCAAGGGTTACATTAAGAGGGAAAAACTGTTCTTATGGAGCCTGGAGGCTGGTGAAACTGGTTTTCCTACGCGTTGATCAACTGGGGATGTCCTAAACCCAGTGAGCTGGAACCCAGGCGATGGAGAGCAGAACGGTGTAAAACACTCCGCCTCGCAGCTCCAGCCTGAATCCCCATTATCCCTAAGTCCATCCCTTCGTTATAAAAACGAATGGAAAGTGACGGCTGATCATTGGGGCTCCAAAAAGCTCTAAGCCTGTGAGTACAATTATTGGCAAGACTTTTTTCGAAGTTATTTGCCTGTTATACACCAAAACCTTTCCCATGGGCGATGAGGGCCCAATGTGACTACACTGGGACACCGATAACTGGACTCCCTAGTGCAGGGCTGTCCTCTCCCGCAGCGCTCCCAAGCTTGCACAGGGGCACAGGAAGATGCATTAATAAAATAGTTCATCCTGAAGGGCAACTTATCTTGCTACATTCAAGGAAGAAAATGAGAGGAAATCATCGTCCTAGTGGTTGCGCTTTCCGGATCAAGAAGGCCATTATCAGTTTTCATTAGGGGAGATGTGGCAGAGCGTTGATGTCAGCTGAGTAATTAGACAGCTATCTTCTAGCACAAGGGCTTAAAAGGGGGAATAAAAAGGCTTAAATTTCCCATATGATGTAAAGGACTCATACATGTGAAAAGCAGCAAATGGATGATGCTTCTTCTCCAGCTCCACGACTTTGGAGACCAACAAGCGTCTTCAGAAGGGAGTCTTTCCAAGTGCTGAATTCACGGCTCACCAGAATCCAGTATTTCCAGAGGGAAATAAAGCTCCTTCGTAGCCACCAGGTCCCTTTGGAGAAGGGGGCATTAAAAGATTACGCTCCCTCCATGCTCTCCCCGAGCCTGCGCTCGTGACGTCGGGATCATGCTGGAATTCTTTGCTCCTACAGCTCTTCATTCCCTCGCAAGGAATGCCTGCACGGCACCCACAGCACTGACACCTCCTAATTCCATAATCACGGAATCAGCCTTCTGCAACCTTGAAATTTAACCCTAAGAAACGGAGTATGCGGTAATCCCTGTAATCCTGGCCCCTACACCTGTCCCTCCTGCGACTAATCCCACCAGCCTTCATCATGTCACAGCGCGGAGGTCCCCACGCTGAGGTCAGCATGAGGGGCAGCTGCCCAGGAGGGGTGTCCGGCCCATGGCACATCCATTATTTTGTGAGCTCTGAGAGACACGGAAACACGAAGCAGGACCCTTTGCTGCCACACTGAGCTCTGCAAACACCCTGCGGAGCAGTGGAGCCGGAGACGGGCAAATAAATAAATAAATGTCCTGTAGTCCTGGATAATGCGATCGGCGGGTATTAAGTTTTCTCCTGCAGGAGTTACGGATAGAGCAGCTGCTCCACATTAAACCGAGCTGGCGTTTTAAAGCGCGCTGAGGAGCCCCGCGTTGAACTGCGGCACACGGAAGGGAGAGCAGCGCCCGCGGCGGCCCTGCCGGAGAGCACGGGAGGTCGGGCCGGGCTACAGTGTGAACCCCAAACCAGGCAGGGATGAGCGCTGCCCTCTTCACTACACAGGGGTTCCCTGCTCGGCAGTCAAGGCAGCGTATCCTGTAGGGTGAAAGCCCCCTAGCCCTGCAGGGCCACTGCCCGGCAGAAAATACAAATTGAGAATATACAAATTTATGCTGATACGCGTTTAAAGGTAAATCTATAACTCGAAAGTACAGCCTGAAACTTTGGGTCTGCTCTAACCTTAATAAGCTGCCTCCTAGTTTCATCTTCCAGAGGAATCAGACTTACTCGACAGCCTGACAATCAGAAGGTGCACAAGCAGATTGGAAATGACCTCTCATAATGTCATAATCTCCTAAACAGCCAAAATAGATGAGACATGGAAAGACACCTTACAGTTGTTTTACATCTCTTACAAAACAGTATTTAGCTTACCCAGACTACAGTTACTGCTCATTTCAGCCCCATGCTGAGAACAGCAGCAGCACCAGGCAACTCCCACCTGCAGAAGGTGTACAGAGGGATGGATGCGCGAAGCTACGTGCACGAGGCACGAAGGCTTCACCCTCTAACCGAGGAGCAGCCTCAGGACGGCCTCCCCAGCACGGTCAGCTCCTGCCCTTGTGCCCAGAGCCCCAGCCGCGAACACCCTGCCATAGACGTCACCAAAACACGACGCCGCGACCGTCCAAACCTGACCGCCCCGGGGACAGAAACCCGGGGAAAAAAGGATTCCGAAATCCAGATGGGAGAGATTTCTTTCCCGTCGTTTATTGTTTTCCCACACGCTGCTTCCAGCTCTAAAATAACCCCAAAGAAAAATGAAAAATAATCCAAGGATAACACACCTAAAAATACTTTCAAATGGAAAACAAAAGTGGGATCAAAGTAAAACTTGGGATCTCAGCTGGTTTAAAATAAAGTAATCTGTTTTCACAAGTACTTATTATAAATAAGCCTCCTATTAAAATAAGTTTTAGCATCCCCTTGTTTAAATAAATGGCTTATTTAGTATAAGTTTTAGCATCCCCTTGTTTTGCAAAGCTGAAGAAATTCAAAATGTTTCCACAAAGTATTAGTGAAAGAACAATTTACAGATAAAATTAGAGGCATGCAAGCAAGTGCCAAGTGTTTGACTGAATTCCAGCTCTTGGTGAATGGAAAACCAGCAGCATCCTGTTACAAAATGTACCAACGGTTCATATCTCATAATACACACAAAATCTGACCATTTATGTATTTCACATATAAATGTTTCTAAAAATAATATTCGACCAGTGCATTTTTAGCCAGGTAAACTTCTCAGGAGAATGACTCTCCGTTTCATTGAGATTCTGCAGTTTGCCATGATGAAAAAACATAGGAAACCAGTGGGTTACAGTTTAAGAACATCACTGCATTGGCACCAGAATAAAAGTATAGCATTTAGTCTCCAAGCTTAAGCAAGCAGAAAGCAAATCAAAAAATGGAGGAATAGAAAATAGTTGCAGAAGTTCATCCAGACTTAACTATTAACACAAATCCCTCCTTTATTTGTTCAGTTTAGTAGGAGAAGGAGACCTGGATGCTGAAAGCATTTAAGGGCTCTACAACCCAAACGGAGGTGGGAATTTAGAGGTGAAAGAATCTGGAAAATCTGGAAATGACCAAGGAGACAACATTTCTCAAAGGACTCTCCAGCAGAAAGCAGAAATAGCCCAAACCAGCCATGATTTTCCAAAACCAAAAACTGAACCTGCCTTCCACACAGGGAATGCTTCACCTTCTATTTACCAGCCCCTGGTTTATGCTTAAAAAGCGGTATCAATTAAAGATATTAGAAGAATGCAATTGCTCCAAGGACAAAGAAAAAGCCAAAGTCCTTGCAGAAGAACCGTAATTTCATGGAATGAACTGAAAGTTTCAAGGACAGGAGAACACGCAGCCACCACACGCACAGGCATTTGGAACCGATCAACAAGTGGCAGCAAAGGAGAAAGATAATGGAGAGCCAGGGGATCGCTAGTAATTTTCTGTAGCAGCACAGACTTGGTGACCTTGGCAAGTCTCTTAATGCCTTCGCCATCCATTTCGGAAACGCTAAGAGCAGCCCTATCTCAAAGGAGTGCTCTTAAGCATATTAAAAAATTGGAAGCCCCTTTGATAGCGCCAATTAGCTGAGATCAGAGAAGCAGCATCAAAATAGCAAAAGGGAGGGAAAAAAGGTCATATGAAACGCATGTTTCAAAAACACTCATCAGGGGCCGTAAAACCTCAAGCAAATCCAACAGCGGCCCTAGATTTACAGCAAATCCCTTTGGAATCGCTTGGTGGGCAGCTGCCCAGGGAAGGCGCGGGACGGCGGCAGGTGAACGCGGCTCTGTTTGCCCAAGAAGGGCCACGATCGGGCTGACAGCGGCGCGAAAAGCCTGGGCACCCTCCATGCACCCGATGGGTCTCAAAGGGCAGCGTGGCGATCCCAGCGCAGCCACGGCAGGACTGTCCGCTCGGGCGACGCTCTGCGACATTTCATTGCAACAACCCTGTTACAATTTAGTGCTTCATAATATGCATAGCTTTGAAATTAGCATCAAAACCATTACAATCATAACTAGGGGAAGGGTTTGGATGAGGTTAGTAAACAATCTTGGCCTATTAAGTATCTATGTCAAAAAATCCTCCAGAGAGCAAGACATAGCAATTTGTAGGACATAACTATAAGCACATAAGCAAGTTCACTGAAGTCAGCATTCATTTAATATTAACTTTGTGGTTATATATTTTGCTAGCCTGAATCTATAGTTTTTCTAACAACTCTCCTCCCTTGCAGACACCCTAAAAAGCGACACAACTTGGTTTCCTCCCCAAAAGCTCAAGACAACTGTCTTTGATGTCTGATACCAGCATTACTGAGTGCATTTTGCATCATTTCTTTCCTAACTGGACTAGCAGTGGTAACAAGACCCACTCCTCACACTGGCACTCAAACACACGAGGCTACTCTGCACGTGGAAATTTAAATTGGGTCCAGAATAACACTCGCCTGAGATTAAGACATGCTATTTCTCAGCAATGTATTTTTTTTAAATCTCTCTCCCTGTGAAACTTGACATTAGCAAGAAAGTGATTTGGAAGCAGAAGCTGCTTTTGATAAAATTAATTACAATACAGAAAAGTAATTGCTAATATCCAGACTACAAGAACTCATCTGGATTGCTAATGACGTGGGAACAGGGGATAGCGAGGCAGAGAAGTGAACCAAGAGGCGATAAACCACACGGCACACGCAGCGCTGGAGGGGTCCAATGAGGTAGAAGACTACCCGGTTTTGAACCAGACTCTTCACGCAGATCCTGACCAAGTTGGGAGAGCTAAGGAGACAGCCTGGAGAGTCACAGGAGTTTCTGTATTTCAGGATAAATAGCGAACCAGAGATGAAAGGTTGGCAGAACTGGCTCATTTTGGGTGGAGAAGGAAAAGCGAGGAGGACGGGACCCCACTCCGTGACCACCTGCCTTCCCACTCTGCCGCAGGACACAGAAGGGGCGAATCAGTACATCAGTGTCATTTGCAGCAAGAGAGCTTTAAGTTTGGAATTTGCAAACGTCAAAAAAAACTCAGAGTACTAAGGACAGCTAAACACTCCCGTTGGTTACGGTAGCATTTACACATGGATCCACAAGCTGCCCTGGTGGCTTCCACAACACCCGCAGCGGACGGCTGCACCTTCCTGCACGCACCCTGCTCGCACTTCCACCCTTCTCATTAGCAGTGGGGACTGTCTTCAACAATTAATGCTCATTTAATAGCCAAATGCCAGTGGCTTTTTGAAATAACCCGATAAATACCCCGCCGTGCGGGAGAGCGCGCTATCCTGCTATCTGTTTGACGGAAGTTTCTCTAGTAACCAAGTTAAATATTTCCAAAACAGCGCGCGCTCAACGCGGCCGTACGCGCTGGCGCGGCTTTCAAACTGGACCGACTAAGCGCAGCAGAATCGGGAGGATTCTGCGGCGCCAAACGCAGGGAATTTGATATGGACAAATGAACGGGGGCCATAAATCAAAGACTATGCACGAGAAACGGTACTGCCCTGATTCACCAGCCTGCAATGCCCTGTGCGAGCTCTTTGGAAAGCGCCTCAGCCCGGGCCCGAGAAGACCCTGGATCAACCACACGGCATTTCAGCCCACCGCTACCCTTGCACGGCGGTAGGGCACGACACCTCCAGGCACCACCAACTCCAGCGCGCACACGTCAAACCTGACCTCCCGACCGCCACAGCCGGACGCTGCCGCTGCGGGCACATTTCTCACGTGCAGTACCTTGATTTGGCCCTCTCTTACCAATAAGCACTCAAAGGACCATCAGCTGCAGTGCCCGGGCTCTCAGGAGAGCCAGGCTCACGCCTGGGCGAGGTGGCCTCCTCTGTAAAGCAGCACATTGAGTGCAGAGAAAAAGCATGCAAGGAGGAGGATAGTATGTCCTTCCCACGGCTGCAAATTCCACACGGGGTCCCAGCTCCCCAGGAAAGAGGTGCCAAAACCATGAGTGTCTGTCCAATTTCTGGATCTAAACTCTCTTACACAGGCACAGAGGATGCCGGGTGCAGTAAAGCAGTGAGGGCCATATTGCTACTTAAAGGCAAATATCAGAGAAACAAATGATTGTTCCTATATTATGCATATATGGTCCTTAAGGTACTCCATCCTAGTGAGATGCCCATGATGAAGCCTCAGGATGTTCATTGCCAGCAAGCACCTCTATACCCAAATGCAGGTTTCCTAGGAAAAAGCATTTCTGTTGCAGCTACAACATCTGGCAGCGGTTGGTCAGTCCATCCATCCATCCCATTCCTCCTCCTCCCTTAATGGGGTGAGGGAGAAAAAGGAAAGAACGATCTGGAGAAACACTCCCGGTGCCTCCAACTGGCACCCTGGATGGCAACGGCACACGTACAAATGCTGATACGCGCACACATATACATATACGTGTGCGTATATACATGTATATACACACATACCCGCACTACTCCCCTTCCTGCTGTAACCTGCCGCTGCGACAGCAGGAGCTCTCCGACTGAAACCCATCCAAAATGGGCAGCTCTTTACGAGCAACAATCCCTTACGCCGAAAGGTGAATCGCTGTGCGGAAACAAAGGCCCATCTGGGAGCGCCAGCACCACAAAATGGCATTTGGCTGGCATGTCACAGTCACGGGGTCAGCAAACAGCATGAGGAAAAGCCAGAGTGGACGTTTCTCTCCTGAGGGCACGCGAGGCTGCTGCCACCCCTCTGCCACCGACCCCGGGACCTGCTGCAGCAGCGCTAGCGTGGCCAGCAAGGAACGGGCAGCACATCCGAACGCAGGGCCCTTGCTGGCCGGGCTAGCGCCAGGCTTTTCTCCAGAAAACAGGCTAGCAAGGCATGGATCTCACAGCCTAACGGCAGAGACGACTGCCTGGACTGCCTTCCTTGCAGAGAGGGAAAAAAGGGAAGGCGAATCCGGAGCAGAGAAGACTCCCCTACGCCAGCACAGCAGCACCAGCGTCTCCAGGCTGGGCAATGGCAGCCGGTGGCGCGCGGTGCTTCCCAAGGTGCGGTGGCACTGAGCGTGGTGGCAACCTGTCCCTGCCCCATGCTCCCCGCCACGCGGCAGACCCCCCATGTCGGCAGCCCCGAACGCCGCTGCTTCTGACCTGCGTGTCGAACCCGTTCTGTCCCGCGCTGCTCTGCCGCGGAGGCAGCCCGTCTCCGGCACCGTCCTGCCCGCCGGGAGCTTTCAGAGGCACCTGGCTGCAGTAGAGCGGCTTGGTCACCTCCACCTTGGAGCCCAACTTGAGGTAGCAGGGCTGTGGGCCGCTCCGCGCCGGGGGGATGTGCAGGATGGGAGCGGCGCTGTGCACGGGTTTCGGTAGTCCCGATTTCATCTTGGAGGCTACCAGGATGGCTGGCATTTTCTCTCTCTGCTTCCCGACCACGTTCCTGTCAGCAGCAGCAGCAGCAGCAACAGCAGCCACAGCAGGTGGGGAGGGAGAAAAGGACCCGGCTGGGAAGCTGCTCTGCCCAAGCAGCCCTGTTTGCAGCAGGGATCTTCAATAGCAGCTTGGAATTAAAAAAGGAAAATGGTAGGAGGAAAAAAAAAAAAAAAAAGACACACTTGCAGCCTAAAATATCTCCCAGCTTCGTGCCAGCCTTCCACCTGTTTTCTCTGATTTTATCTTCAGGTCTTCACCACTGTCCTCCTCCCTTGACTCTCTCCTCCTGCTGCTCGGTACCTGGCTCCTTCCTTTCGCTGCCGCCTCCTCCGCAGGGGAACGGGAGACAGTCACTCCATCACCTCGTCACTGCGTCCCCAGCGCGAGGAGCCTCCCGGAGCAGCGCCAGAGCCTGCTGCCGCATCCGCCTCCCCTTCCGCGCGCCAGGCAGCAAGCGGGCAGGATTTCCAGCTTAGAATGTCTTTGTGCGGTCTTAGGCAAGAGGCAGATGTAGCTCAGTGTGTTAATGAGCGATGCCCTTGGGCAGGAGCCTTAGGGAATCAAGCTGCTTAAGCCGGAGGGGCTGCGGCCAGGGCAGCCACGCCGCGGCAGGAGCAGAAACGCAGGTTGACGGCAGGTTGAACAAAAACAGCGGTCCCGAGATGCAGCCCCCAGCGCCGGGCATGAAAATGCGGAGGAAAAAGCAAATAGCAAGTAATAAATTCAGCTACTAAAGAGGAGGCAAAGCAGCCAGCACCGCATCTCCAGCGCCCGCGCCGCCCCGCTAGCACATGGCGCGCGCCGGAGCCGAGCCCGAGCCGGGAAGCTGACAGCGCCGCAAGCCGCCGGGGCCGGATTGCTCCTCCCGACTCCGATCGGGAACAAAAAATCTCTCCGCAAGGGAGGAGTGGCTTCAGCGGGCAGGAAACTCCATGCCGGTGCCAAAGTACAAAGCGGGCTCTGTGCGCGCCGTGCCGCAGCGCCCGCTGCGATGCCGTAGAGGTTGCGCGTGGGGGGGCAGCTGCTCACCGATTCGGAAAAAAACAACAGCACTTTCAAATCCAAACTCCTGGAGATGACTCACGGCTCGGCTTTTGTTCGGGAAAGCTCCCCCCCGCCGCCGGGATCAACAGGAATTGGAATGAGCCCTGAGCAATCCGAGGCAACGAGCCCAGCGCTGGGCAGAGCCGGGCGGCGCTTCCCGTTCCATGCGGATCCCTCGTCTCGTCGCAGCGAAATGCGGCCCGGCTTTGGCCCCAGGCGTCCCCGCTGCCGCCGCAGCACGCGCCTGGGTGGCCCCGTGGGAGAGTTGGAGGCTCCTTAGGGTACAGGAAGGACACAAAGGCGCTGCAAGACACCGAGAAGGAAGGTGGCTTCCAAACCCCCGTCATCACCCGCACACTGTGTGACCTGACTCGTGGTACCTCCTTCACTTCTGCCCTCCACACGGGCCCTCTTGCCCGAAGGGGTGTCAGAAGCAGCGAACCAAGGGAATTCCCTGGAATTGCATTCTGGATGAGCGTCCCAACCAGGAGCTCTGGCAGGGTGTCTTGGGGAGACCCCAACACGCTGCTGCACAGAGCCAAGGCCGGCGGCATCGGTCCCAGGACTGCCCGTCCCCATTCTCTGGAGTGCGGGGGGTCGCGGCATCCCGCCCAGCTGCCACCCTTGCTTTCCCTGGGAGTTTTAAATGTGGTTGGATTTGAGGATCTTGAAGCCTTTTCCAACCATAACGATTCTGTGGAAAAACAAGGGGTGATTTTTGCATCCAAGGACCTTTCTGTTAGAAAACAGAGGCATTTGTGGCGTGCCAGTGCCACCAGGACTAGGTGGTGGCAGTAGGCTAGCACCTCAGGACTGAGGCAGCTAGAGCCGATGAAACATGTGCAGGTGCCACCTTGCACGGGGACGCCGAGGGGTCCGGGGTGCTGCTGCCACCGCACGAGCTCCCACGCCGCCTGCTTGGCACTGCCCAGCTCCGGAGCTAAAATGCCCCGAATTGCAAAGCCCACACGTTAAAAAACTAGAAACCACTAGAAGCTACCTGAAGACAAATTCAGGGCCCAACAGCTTGACAAAGCGAGTGGGATTTACAGTGGGCGGTCAGGATAGCAGGGACACACGAAGAGCTACAAGACCATTTCCACCGCACGGAAAACTCAGCCTTGATAGCTGCGTTGTATTGAAAGCAAACCTTGACAAAGATCCCGGCCTGAAAACACGGCTAATTTTAGCTTTGCAATAAAATAGAGCAATGTTTAAAAGCTATTAGGAGATGGAACTGACAGCTTTACTTTCTGTGCTTCACTTCCATGTTTATGAGGTTCAGGCCACCAGCCCCAGAGGCCCAGGGCTGGCCAGGTTGGGTTGGTCTGTTTGCATCTCGGAAAACTGGCTCCGTGACAGGATGCCAGCACAAACACACAAAGGTAATTTGATTAAGAGAAAATCATTCCTTTCACTGCTACTTGAACGATCATTGAAACCATCCTCTTGAAGACAGAGGACTGCCTATTCCAGCTGCAGAAGTGCTTTCTCCGGTGCTTGCAATGCGGTTTCCCCAAGTGAGGAAGTTGGTTCCCAAACGTACCCAGACCCTTCTCCGGGCAGCTGTTTGGCTGCATCAGTAACGTGGACACGAGGTTTACTGTTAATCCCACCGAGCTACCCCAGAGTGGCCTCCAATTACTGTTTGGTTCCTCTACAGGGTCACCAAAGGGCGGCTATCTAGAAGCAAACATTTCTTTCAATCATCCATGGCCAGCCAATACTTACTTTGGGATGTTACCCATACTCTGCTCTACCTAGCAAAGGTCCTGCCTCATCCTCTTGGAAAAGTCCAACCAGCTCTCTCCTTTTTGAATCATCCAGAGCAAATCTCATTGACTATCCAAACCAACAAGCAGATTCCAACTAGC
>JAUBNY010001147.1:1239213-1252086 GCA_032275445.1 Crypturellus soui
ACATATGGTACTCTTGGGAGGAGATACTGTACTCTTCTGCGTATCTACCGATTGCCTTTTGATTTGTCCCTAGCTGCCGCCTCTGATTTTTCCCGTCCACCTTTTTGTCCAGCTCTCTTGAACCACGTAACACAACAGGCTTCGCACTGCTGGACTATCCTTCATGGCAAAACAAACCATATCTTGGTGGGAATTTTGTTTGAATTTGTTGCAAAATAAAAAGGTACCTCTTATGGCTAGCTTATTCCCGCAGCTCTACTAGAACACACAACGCAGCGCAGAGCAGCTCTAGATCAACCTCTTCTAGAACACGCCAACTTCAGAACAATTTAACAGGCTCAAAACACTGAAGATGAAGGAGCAAAGAAAGGTCCCAGCCGCCTTTTACTCATCCGCAATGTTTTCCCTTGCCCTTACGTGCCTCCCAAGTCCACCTCATATTGTTGGATTTCATGGAAGAGATTCCTGCATTTTCTTGCTTGGGCCCTGCTTTATCCAAAGCCTTTCCAGATAAACACAGCACAGCTCCAAAGGGAGCGTGTATCCTCTCCCATCCACCCAGTTATGGCACGGAAGCAATCAGCTCCCTGACTGCCCTAATATATAGTCATATCCACAGACACATATGCCTCTTTTCTACCATTAAAGCTCGCCTGCTCACAATGCCAGATGATGCCACTCAAGCAGCTTTTCTACACTCCGATCCCCTCATATTTTCAACATGAATTCCCTGTAGAGAAGGGCTCCAAGGACCAGGCTCCTGCAAACATTTACAGCAGGATTCAATACAATTTAACGATGGAGCCATATGAAGCAGAAAGAAGATAAGTTAAGCATCAGGCATCAGACATATGAATATGTCTTGGGGATCTAAACCACAAAATGACTACAGGTTCTGCATTAATAAATGGTGCAGACATCACTAAAAATCCCTTGAATCCCCAAAAGGTAAACAGCAGACAATCCAATGCATATTTATTATTAATATATAAGCAATATATATAAAAAAGTCATGCACTGTATACTACTACAGTGGCTTGCTTTTTCCACAAATAATACCCAAATTATCATGTGCGAAACTAATTACACTAGGTCTTTAATAAGATACTCTTTTCTCATTACCAAAACAATGGTGTTTCATGCAACACGCACAACACGTTATTACTCACCGCCAAGAGCGTGAAAGGTTGCAAAGATAACGGTGCATCACTCCGTACACCGGGCAAGCGGCCAGCAAGAAACAAACAAACGAAAACTAACATCCCATGGATATTAAATTATCATCAGTGCTTATGAATAGCTGTTGGACTCCAAGGTTCAATGCCCAGTCATCAGACACATCGCCTAGGCCTGCCATATGCGAGCCTTAATTTCAAAAGGCTTCATAATTATAAGGAGTTCTAAATTAACACGGCACTCTCTGCCACGGTGTATAACTTAGCCTGTAGAAACACAGGCTAAGAGACAGAAATCCTTAATTTTGAACTTTTTTTTCTAAAGCACACAGATCTTTTCCTCCTTCATGGTTAAGGAGGAAACTAACTGATTAAATGCAGTCACTGGGCTATTTTATGTTATCTTCGATACAATCTGCAAAGGAGGAGATGTGATCGTACAAGCAAAGATGATAAATCAGGCTTCATCCAATCATTAACTAAAAATCAAAATTGATTTTGTTTGCGTGATTTCGAGGCCACGAGTTCCTGCAAGTTGAAACCCACATTCTATTTTAGTAAGCATGTATATATAATAGGATTTAACCACAATAAATAATGCAAAAAAAAAATCTGAAATCACCAACCTTAATTTCCAGCAAAAAGTGTCATTAAATCGTACTGTGAAAACTGATCCGCAGCGGGTAATTTTGGTGTGCTATTATCTTACAGAAGAAAAGCAGTCACTCCGGGCTCCCAGCAGAATACAGCTCTGGTATCCGGGCATCCGTTACATTTGCTAAAAACACACGCAAGCTTTTCAAGGAAACCTAATTGCATCCTGCTGGGGCCTCCGAGGACCACGCTAACAGGCTTCGCAGTGCCCAAGCAGTCAGCTGGAGCAGCCGTTTCCCTACACCTGGAGCACTTTACAGAGTCATTAGCGGGATATATTGAGGTTCATCAGCAAAGAAGGGAGGCCTTGGCTTCCTCAGTCAGGGATGCCCTTCACCATAGAAAAAGGGACAGGATTTTCTTTGCCCTTGGAGAAAATTGTTGAATCTAGACAGATTTCCCAGAACTTTCCTAGACCAGAAGCAAGACTCATGAACTACTGTATGCGGTAAAAGAACTAGTGTTAACTGTAGAGTAGTATGCACTATAGAGACCTTCAAAATACCTAGACCCAAAGTTCACAGTATAGCCGTGGTCATTTCGCACTGCACGGTTCATCCTTTTTCCTACAGAGCAAACATTACCAGGCAGGATACCTTGAGGCAGGATAAATGGAAGGGCTGAAGAGGGAGAGAATGCAGCTAGCGTGTCATCGCCTTTGACGACACGGACAACTCGTGCGGATTAGAGCAGCTCTCAGACTGCCCTTGCATCCCCTTGCCCTGAACAAACCCGTCTTCCAGGCACTATTTTCAGAACATCCCACCAAAACTTTGTACAGAGGAGAAATAGGAAGAAATGCAAGGACAGGAACCGCAGGCAGTATCCACTTGCTGGCTCAATTTGCATTAACAACAGTTGAAAGGTGCTTGATGCTTTGACAATATCCATGGGTGATATCTGGCCGCCCGTCAGCTAGATTTAAAGTTCCAAAAGCTCTTGCCAAAGCAACCATACATATGTACGCACAGACTGAAAAATACGGAGCCAACGATCTCTTTAGCACTCCACCATGCTGTTCAGTATAGCCTATTTAAGGTGAAAAATACATTTGTCTCCTATATGCCTAGGTTCTCCCCCTCCACCAGCTGACGTATTATGTCATATCACTTGACTTTAAAAAAGGATGCATCTAGGTATTTGTTTTTCCCAGCTGTTAAATATGTATGAAGATATATTCCAGCCCTGGCACACACAGGCTAAAACTAATCCTCCTTTTATTTACTCAAGCATGTGAAAGGAAAAGGAGCTCGAAGACAGGTTACTGCAATTGCTGAGCCGCAGCTCCAGAAGGCAGCACATTAAATGAAATGATGCTTAGAGGGTTTGAAAGGCAAATTCAAAAAATAAAAATTATACACACACAAATTTTAATCCCACAAATCAGAAACTTCAGGATCTGAGTTAATGGAACAATACCGCCTTGCATTGGTAAAAAACAGACAAGGCCAGTCAATTTTGTAAAAGCAGCTTCTTCGCAAAGTTCCTGTCAGTCTCACAACAGCTTTTCTTATCCAAAGGGTAGCAGTTCTGTAATGCCTCCAGTTTCTGAACTCTCTGATTTCTACTCACTGATTTGTTTAGAAATTACAGCTATCATGCTAATAAATGATAGATTAAAACAAAACGCAATACCTTGTTTGACAGGGTACATCAAAAACAGCAAAAGAGAAAAAAAAAGACATTTTAATTGGAAGGGAAAGAAAGAATATATATGTATATATACACACACACACCCAAATAACAGAGGCAATTCCATCTGCCTAGCTCTGTTTTTGGAGCAGTTTATCAGATGCATGTTGTTTATTGAAAACAAATCCTCCTAGCTACTGAAGATCTGATAGCCGCTGCTGTCATCACGGCAAAGAACCGAAAGACTTCGGGAGATAACAAATACAGCACGAGCTGGATGCTTGCAGCATGCAGATTTCTATTTTCCCACTGATAAATGACTTGTTTCTCATAAAAAGTTTTTATCTTATCTCTACATACTTCTCAGCTGACTGTACCATGGAGTCTGGGAAGCAACACCGCTGCCCCTCAGCTCCCTCTTAGGCAACTCCCTCCTTTAGTGGGAAGCAATGGGAAGAGATAGTTACACAGATCTGAGTATGTATTTATTACCACCAGTATTATCCTGCTCCTGGTGGGCGATAACCTCAAGGGGCACCATGCAAGAAAAGGAATCGCCAGCTCTCCTCTCATTTACCTCTACTGCAGCGGGAGCGTTTTGAGGGCCCCATCTTGCTGCAGTCAGCAGGTTCCAAGGACAGGTCTGGCTGCTGTCAGAAGCTCAGGGAAGCTCCAGAGAAAAGGCAGGAAAGCCTAAGCCTGCCCTGGCTCAACCTTTATATACGGGCCCTTCCCAACCAAGGCTGAGGCTCTTTAATGGTGCCTCTTTAGGGTCACTCTAGATGGGCAGGAAAAAAAAATGAGAGGCATCAAATGAACTGTTCGAGGGGTAAGAGAGCAAAAAGGCAGGCATTGGTGCAGTGTCCCTTCTGAAGGAGCTCTGCCAAGAAGAGGTAAGTGATCTGACCGAAGAATAGGAAGAAACAGTGCTCTGCAAGTGAATTTCAGACTGGAAGAAAAAGCCAGGATTACTTTGCTTTACATGTCCTTCCTCCCCCAGCAGTTACTTTAGACTAAAATACCCTTGAACACTAGAGAAGAAAGAAAAAGAAAAAAAAAAAAAAAAAAAACAGCTTTCATTTGTAATACAGCTATTTTACTATCAGTATCTGTGGCATTCTAAAGATTCCTTTTAGGAATATATTGAAGGAATATATGAATTTAAGGTCATATGCAGACAAATGGGGCTTTTCAAAGAGAACCACAGCTGCTAAAAGCTCCTTTATCTGCACTGAAACCCATTATACTACCACAAACCATATCAGTAAAAATGTTCAAAGTTATCTATAGCACGAGATCTGTATCTTCACATAGATTTCTACTTTCTTTATTACATTTAAGAAGGTACTATAGCTTTACTGCTCCTGGAAGTTGTTATTGATCTTATGTTATTGATCTATGAATTACTGTAGCATGCAATCAAATAAATATATACCACATTTGTCAAAATAGCATATAAAAGACCAGAAATAAAGCTTGACTAGTCAGTTCTTAAAAATATTTAAAAGTAAACAAGTACTGACAAGGGTATGTGTCCCTGGGATGCCTCCCTTTCAGAGAGGCCTCTGAAATAAGTTTAGTTTTGGAACATTTTATAAGTTTCATAACTAAAATCTGTATTATTATCAGCAAGATTCGTTCCTTTTATATTCTTCCTGTTTTCTTCCTATTCCCTTCCTTCTTTTCCCCACTCACTCTCTTTGCCAGAAAATCCAAAATAGATAGAGGATAGACGACAGATACCACATCTTTAAGTGACAGGATATAATGGCCACCTGTTAAGTGAACAGTAATATAGGGCCCACTTGCAATAGCGACTCACTTGAGGAGCTCCAGTAATTTATCTCGGAGTGTTCACACATAAAAGAATCGCAGCAGTGGGCTGGTCTCTTCGGTTGTGCATTGTGCACACACCACAGTGCTTTGCTACCTCTCAAATGCAGCAAGGACATGGAAACAGCGATTTCTAATAAATCTCAACAGCAGCTTCACCAGCACTGTAAGACAAGGGAAGAGCGGAGGCATTTTTCACTGCTGGAGAAACATTTCCAAGGACAAGCTGGGATCTGACTTGTCATAAGCAGACGTTGACAGTCATTACCTAAAAACCATGAAAAGGCGTCTGCCTTTTCTAGTCCCACAGACCACCCTATAAGGCACTTGAATGATATATACAAGGCAGTCTTTCATTTATTAGACCAACAGCGTTCTTGCACTGCCGCTCTCCTGCACATCTGCTACCTTAGCCTTTTGTTTTCATTGTCCTGGGAAGCAGACCGACAGGGCTGTCCCCATCTCCGCCAGCAAACGCCGTTTCTATTGCAGGACGTGCCAAACTGGGGTAAGGGGCTGCTCTCGCTCAGCACCTCGGAGGGCAACGAACTAGAAAAGAGGAAACGTGGCAAGAGCAGCACCAAGACACAGCGGCATCACTGATCCCAGCCTCGAAGCTCTCCCTTTTCAACTGACGCTGCCTTTCTCCGGGCCCCAATAAAGAACTGCGGAGACAAAGAGAGAAAGGACAGCATTCCCTGCAGAGCACTGCCCAGCCCTGCAACTCACCGCTGCCTGGAGATTCTGCAGAGAATCAAATTGCTCAGCTAAATTTTAAAACATCCTCGAGAATTTATGGCCCCTGATAGCTGCAGCCACGCCAGACGAGAGGATCGCTGCATCTCTCGCCTGCGGCTAGGCCCATGCTCAGCAGCAGCCCGCAGGAGGCCCGCGCGGTTCCTCCCGGGGCGCAAGGCAGCCAGCTCACGCACCACTTCATTTGGTTTCTCTCCAACTCCACAACTCGATTCTTTCCCTCTAACAGAGGCGCGCTGCTGCTATTAATATGGAAATCTAGTATTATCTTTTACACTTCGCTCACCCGTAGGATTTGCAAAATGCACCCAAATGATTTAGCTGTATGTGCTGCACTGCTTTGCAACACGACTGTGCTTACACAGGAATATCTTTTATTTTCCACATCATTCGAATTTCAGATAAACTCTTCAGTCAAAGTGAAGTTAAAGATAACAAATCTCATTTGAGGTGAGCATCAGAAACAGAATCTCAGAAACTGTCAGAACAGACTTTCTTGTTGAGAAAAAACAATTTGCTAGCAAGAATTTACAGAAAGAAAAAATACATATATGATTTTTAATAGTGAGAGAGGTTCATAGGTAAAATCTAAAATAAATTAAATATGTTCAACTACATATAGATCATTCTGGATACTCTTCTCTGTAATGGGAGAATGCACATCAATGCTTTATTTAAATCAGGGTTATATCCCTCATATCCCACACAAATAGAGGATACACATGGGAATCACTACTGTCTTCTCCAGTTTTGCAGTGCTGTTGCAAACTTCATTTCCAGGCTTCGCACATCAACACTTGTAATTCCTATTTGTTCCACATTCGTCTCAGCTCAGCTTGAAACTCCACTGCACTTTCCTTTTTCACTTCAGCCACTACCAGGAGTGTCCAGCTTCCCCAAAGCTTCAGTATAGGTTGACCCAGGAACACACAGCTAACCCAGCAAGGCCCCCTCACAATATCCATCTATATGGATCCCAGCTGCCCAGTTTGGGAGCCATACAGCCTCGTAACAGATCACAGGATATGGAAATATGTTATATATGGTTTGCTTGTTTTCATGCAACAAAACCAGAGGTAAATAGCCAATAAATTGCCCAAACATCAAAAAAAAAAAAAAAAAGCTATTTTCATGTTATAACAACAGGGACAAGCCAGGGAAAGCAAGGCAGGGAAAGGACATGATAAAAGAATATCTTCAAAGTAACAGCATTCCAGTTCCTCAGATGGATATACATCAGCACAGACCATTGTATCACATATCCTAGTGTAAGCTTACCCAGGTTGAAAAATAGCCATCCCCTGACTATTAAAAAGCTTATAAATTCAGACTTCTCCTAACAGGTCAGACACCACAAACAGCTTGGGCTTCTGGGCAAAATGCAGCAGTTACCTTATATTCCTAATTTTGACAATTCCATCTAGCCCTGTTTCTTCACCTCAGAAAAAAATCTGTAAGGGTCAAGCTTGATTGGGAAGGGGGTAAAAGCAGATTTTCTTTTCAACTTTCCTCATTAAGATTATTAGAAAGACGTCTTTTCAGAGAAAACAAAATGATAACAGCAGAATATCTTGTAACAATCACGAGGGTTCAATCGTACACCACCAAAATGAATGGGGCAAGCTGTTTCTTTGAGCAGCCTGTTAACAAAGAATGGTTTGAAATAATCACAGGCAGCACACCCACGAAATGCCTCAGGAGCATCTTAAAGGCAGAAAACATATGATGTGTAAGCAGGAACTGAGCGTCGCATGTAGCACCGAGACCCGTTCATGTAAATCGTCTGCCATGTCTAACTGAATATTTAAGAGTTTTAAAGTTATTAAGTCTTAATTAAAGAAAAAAAAATCTTTAGTTTATAGAAGGTTGTACATATTTGTAAAATGAAGCAGCAACCACAATGGGTATTTTTTTGATTCTTTTACACAGTGTATTCTTACCACATCTCTTCTTCCATGAAAGCCCAGTTAGTAGCATTACCAGAACGTGCTTTGAGGGACCAGGGAGAACAAGGCTTTCCTGACACAGGCTCCGAAATTCAACTTGACTTCCCCAACTGTGTGTTTCAGGAGGAATTTTCACCCACTTGACAGTGATTGCCCCAAGCTTCCTCTTCAAACAAGCCGACCAAAACAATCAAAATGACCCCAGGGATTTGCCAGCCATTCACCCTCACCTGTACCCAAGCTCAAGCCTATTGCATTGCCTCTGCCGTTCCTGTACTTAGACTTTGCTACTGAGGCCGTTTATTGGACTCAAGACTGCTCACTTCAACATCCACGTTAGTAGTCCTGCTGTCTTCTGTCAGACAACCATTTACACGAGTATTAACACAGGTGACATACTCTTATATTACATACCCTATGAGCTACAGGAAGAATGTGCCAGTCTGTGCTATTTTTCAACCCCACAATAACAAATGCACTGTATCAACTTTTTTTAAGCCATCTTTTTCCTCAGCGAACTCAAACCTAAAGTTCCCATCAACAACCTTTCCTTGGAAAATTCAATAGGAGATGGAATGTAATGCTCTTATTAAGACTTGTTTTGCAAACAAAAGTGAGAGGGAGCACCCGAGCATGAAGACTCATTACAATGGATCTTACATATATCATGATAAATTTAATAATCTCCACGATGGCTGGAGTTCAAGTTGAAGTGAATGGCAGCAGAGCATGACCAATTGCTGTTATCCCAGCTGCTGCGGAGCCTCGCGCAGGGTTACATTATACTTGCAGAGGCCCCACACTCATGTGCACCGAACGCGCAGCGCCAGCAGCAGATGGGAGACGGAGGCGCCTATACCTATCAGCAAGGAGATAGGGACATAATTGCATATTAATTTTGATGCACTGGAACCATAATTAGAGTATACTTTGGCATACACTTCCCAAATGTTCCCCTATCATATCCATTATACAGTACACTGGCTTATGGGGAAACAAAAAGGAGAAAGGAGGGAGGGAGAAAGTAAAGTATTAGCAGACTCTAGAGAAAAAGTCAATAAGCGGATTTTATTTCAAGCCTTATTGATTTATTTCTGCCCCAAAATGCCTCCCTGAAAAAAGCAGAAGGAAACACTTTTCAGTTTATCAGTTAATAGATCAGACTGAGTGCAATTAAAATCCATTTAGGGCTCTTATTTGGTTCCCTAAATAAATGTTCCCTAATTGTCATTTCCCTATGAAAACAGCTGCATTTTATCTAATTTCTGAAAGTTTTCCAGGCTAGCTTGGTTTCCAGAGGGGTGACTGAAAAACCACTTTTAATCTTTGGTAGACTAGAAGAAAATAGGGATACGAGACTCCCTCTCTCAAAAATTAATGAGTACTGTTGATTAGTTCTTGATCAATTTTTAACTCTTATTTCAACTGAAATAAATGTATGTTATATACATGCGCACACAAACATATAAATATATCTAAAGGCAACAGTGAAAGGAAGCTATCTAAACAAAGCAGAGCCTACCTTATTTTCTATCACTGATCAAATCTGCTTGGAAAACAATACAAGAGATTTGTACAGTAGAGGCACATCGAGTTTCACAGTCTGCCTGAAGGTTTGCTCCTGCGAGACAGCAACTTTAAAGCCCTGATTGTTCATAAGCTGCAGCTGGTTAGAGAGAGCTACTTAGGTTAGGAGAATTTAATCAACTGGCTCGGCATGCTAGATAACACAGCACTACCTTGGCACACAAGATTTCACAAAACACCCCTGAAAAAAGGGAGTCCATCAGCTAACATTATGTAAGTTCTGCTGCATGTTTTGTTTTGAGCCTCTAACTCAGCTATAGCAAAGGACAATGTTCACATGAGGAGAGCCAGGAGAGCGACAAGCGCACAACAAACATTCGCAGGGAATTCACTGGCCAAGCCCCACGAAAACTTTGTTTTTTTCCTTTAGCCTCTCTAACAATATCAGTGAGAGTTCAAATAAATCACCAGCTTAGCCTCAATTAATGTCAGCATCCCACCGGCACCAAAAATCTCTCCATCAACAACTACCCAACGTTTGAGAGATTTGCCCCTTAATCCATTCATATTCCAGTCTTCCCTTGTTCATTACATCCTTCTCTCCCTATATTGCCACAAGTCCAAAGAGACAGATAAAGATTTTTTTCAACATATAATCAGGAGATCTACTGTCGGCCAAATAGAGAATAGTAATCGCAATTGATGAAAGAAATGCAAGCAGAACAAAAGCAATTTAAGCAGAAAGTGCTTCTGTATTTTGTCACTTACCCTTTTTTGATCTTCCAGTCCATGTGTCACAGGCTTTCTCTTCTGATGTTGACTGGATTCAGAGCCAGGTTCCATTTCCCAGCTACAAATAAATTCCTTGTCTCTTTAAGCTTGCCTTAAAAATCCATAGTAGCATGAACGACAACAAAAAGAAAAAAAAACAGGCAGCAGAATTCCTTCATGCTCCGTCCATGATTTTTATCATCCTTCTAAATTCTTGTTTGCCATCACCACTGGTATTTAAGCAGCCATCCTGTGAGCCTCTATATCCTATTTTAGCTCAGAGGTAGAGTTCCATTTAGGTGCCTTGCAGAAGGATGACAGAGCGGAGTCCATACCCAATAGTTTGTGCCACATTATTGCTCCATCAGCAGCCTTTTCAGTGCATTCCTGGCACGGATAATTTATATGTCAATAAAGGTGTAAATGTGCATTTAATCCACTGCGTTGATATTATCAGCATCCCTCTCTTGGGCCACCTTCCTCCCATAAATCAATGTAAACACTTCACCACCATAATTGCCTTTTGCCAATCTAGCAGGTGTTAATTACGTAAAATCATCCATGCAAGCTTGTCATCATCTTCTCCTCTGTATTCAAACAAATACCTAAAAGGGGCGGAGGGGAAAAATATGAGGGAAAAAAAAAAAAAGGAAAGGAAAGAAAAGAAAAGCATTTTACCAGCTTGAAAAACAGCATACAGAGCTATACAAAGCTATACTTTGCTCACCAGTCAGAACGGATACAGCGATTAAGCATTTTGCACGTACTATGCTCTTCAGGGTGCTTTGATGCCTATTTAATGCCTCCCATTGCCTTTGGGGCTGCTTGTGCAAAAACACCTTAGATTCATCTCAGATAGGGGATTCTGCCACTGCGAGCGCTGACTGAAGCCTGGGAGAACCACCTCGGTACAGGAGTACAGAAATCAACGTGTTCTTTGACAAACAACCAACTTGATATCTAAAAACCACAGCTTAACAACTCAATGGCCTCAAAACACTGTTCTTTCTGCGTTGGGAAACACAAGCTCGCTACGACACAAACAATTTCCCAAGTGGATGGGTAAGGCAGGACTGAGATCAGCAGGTTCCACATGCAGGCACCAAGAAAAAGCACATTTTTTCAATTAGGCTCCTTATATAAAAACGCTAAGCGCTACATCAGTTTTTAAGTGGCTTCTGCTGAGCACAGCATATGAGCACATACTTAGGAGCATGCTGTTGGTATAGGTTCTGGCCCTTCAGCAAGCACAAAAATAAAAATAAATAAATATAAACACACACTAAATCTCCTAGTTTAATAGAGATCAATAAAACAATAAAAAAAAAATCACCCAAAACATCTAGCCGTCAGATATTCTCCCATCACTGAAGGATGAGCAAAATGGAAAATAGATTTTCCTTAAAGGCAGCAGCAGCCAGGTATCTGTATCTCCCATCTTCCTGCAGCCTTCAGCACCAACTGACCCGAACCACGAAGAGAGGAATTTTAGGTAGGAGCTGGGTTTTTGGTCAAGTGCTCTCTCCAACTCCAACCATAATCCATAAAACAAAAGGAAGGTCGTTCTAGTGGCAAAGTCCCCTGTTTCTCCAAAGAAAAATCCCAGCACTACAGGTGAAAGCGCTGCCTCCCACACGCCACCTCAGCGCCCCTTTGCTGTTCGCGGTGAAGCAGGCGGTGACTAACCCAGCCCTTTTTCTCCTGCTGGTACAGGAACGACCACAAGCGCGTTGCTGCAATGCCGTTATATTTTGCCATTTCGGAACAACGCACCCAAGCCAATTCACTGCACAACGAGAGGTCCCAGCTTTCCGTGCCACAATCTCCCCCTGCTCAGCGGTTTCGCACCTGGTAGTATCAGTGGAAACCGCACAGGTGGCTTCAGGGCAGCACGCAGCCTTTAACCCCAGCGACAAATATCACACGCAGGGGGCCCTTCTCATAAACGTCGCCGAGTTCCACGAAGAAAGCGGCTTCCCCTGCAGCGATTCCGCTGCGACGCGACACCCGCGCCAGGCGCATCACGCACCGCCGCGCTGCAGCGGCCTGACACCGCCGGGGCAAGCGAGGACAACTCCTCCGGGTGGGAAAGGGGCCCCGCACGTGGCCGTGGGGACGGGGAGCCTCCCCACGAGTTCCCTGCTGGTCAGTTGGGAAGTTTTAGCCCTCGTGGAAGGCGACAGATCCTCGGGAACCTCCGTTTGCACTTCCTCAGAGCACTGGCTCAGTGCAACCTCCATGCGCCTATTACTGGATATTTAGTTTCGCTGGATAAGGTGGTTACAGTAATCTTCATGTCAACAGCGGGGAAAAAAAAAAAAAAAAAAGAGGTACTGCTGAGGTGAAAGAGGTGGGTCTGGGTGCCCGAAGGCTCCTTTAATGAAAATCAGCCCGCACACAAAGCGCCGGGCTCTCCAGCTCGCCTGCTCTTCCTCCCCGCCACAGCCGCGGCGCCCTCGGCCCCAGCGCGACCCTCGGCTGCCCACAGCGGGGCTCGCGGGGCAGCAAGCGCCGCTCCGGGGCGGCCCATAAACACGCAAAAAAAAATATATATATATATATACATAACAATTTAATTA
>JAUBNY010001150.1:658947-670389 GCA_032275445.1 Crypturellus soui
GGCCTGACCTGCTGCATTTTTGGGATTTTTTAAATTTCTCCGTTTTTCTGCAGTGATTTCCGGCCCAAACGGTGCTCGTTTGTGATGTGGCAGCTCTTTCCTTGGAGTTAATCCTTGCGCCAGTTTTCCATTTGCGTTCGCTCCGCCTTGACAAGATATTCCTCAAAGCAGCCAATGATGCATCTTATATCAAGCCTGATCCTCTTAGGCAAAAAAACCTTCTCCATAATAAAATCTTATCTTAAAACCACTTGAAACTGTGTTTTCTTTCTTTCATTTCCTCTGTCATCGCGCTTTGTCCCTGATTTTTTCTGTGTATGGGCCAAAGCATTACAGTTCTGAGTATTTATTTGCTAAAACGTGGCCTTTCGAAATGACACGGAGAAAACCCTTGTTTTGACCTCGAATAGCGACTACAAGGTTATTCAACCATTCAGTTTTATTTTATTTATTTATTTATTGCATCTTTGCGGGTTGCGGGTTGGGCTTTCGGTCTTTGGCTAAGGGAGATTGCTCTGCAAAGTGAATTTTAGTGCTGGAAAGCACTTGGGATAAGGGAGTTTAGTCCCGAAAGCAACGTATGAAGCTGTTTGGATTCTGCTCTCCTCTCAGAACCAAATTTTGATGAATTTGCCCCAAGATGGCAGGAGGAGCGACCGCTTCTGGGGCCACACGGGCAGGTTAGGGGCTGAGCAGCGATGTGGGTCACTGTGGGCAGCATGCGGAGCAACTCGGAGGCCCTGAGCACCCCGTGTCCCTCAGCACCCAACGCAATCCAAAAAAACAGCATTTTTGGGACAACCCTTTCCTAAAGGACTACACCTCCCAGCATGCCCCGCTCCCCACTCTGAGCCGCGGGTAGGACTACAACTCCCATCACGCACCGCGCCGCGCCACCCCCTCCCTCCGCGGGCTCAGCCGCCGCGGTGCACGCTGGGGGCTGTAGTCCTCCCCCTTCCCTCAGCGCGCTCCTCCCCGCGCCGCCGGGTGTCCCCCCCCGCCTCCACCTCCCCGCGTCTTTGCCTCCCTCCTCCCTAGACGGAAGCCGAGGAGGGACGGAGGAGCGAGGCCGGGGGGAACGGCAGGCGCGATGGGGGACTCCAAAGTGAAGGTGGCGGTGCGAGTCCGCCCCATGAACCGGCGAGGTGAGCGCCGCGCGCGGCCCCTGCCCCGCCGTTGTCCCCCGGCGGCCCTTGGCGGGGAGGGCGGCGTGAGGGGGAGAGCGGCGGGCCCGAGCGGCGGGGAGCGCGGGCGCCGCGCGGCTCCGGCTGCGGGGTGGCGGGCGCGTGTGTGGAGATATGCGAATATATGGAATATATAGAATATATATGTGTGTATTTGTGGGTAGGAGTGCGGGAGAGGCTGCGCTGCCCCTCAGGAAGCAGCTGTCCGCGTCCCCCCTCGCCCATTCCTCCCAACTGATCCCTGTTCCCCTCAGCTTTCCCCCCTTTATGACGGCATTTTCTTTTTCTCCTCTTCTTTTTCTTTTTCTTTTTCTTTTTCTTTTTCTTTTTCTTTTTCTTTTTCTTTTTCTTTTTCTTTTTCTTTTTTCTCCTCTTCCTTCTCTTTTTCTCCTCTCCTTTTTCTTTTTCTTTTTCTCCTTTTTCTTCTTTTCTTTCCGCCCCTCCTGCACCTGTTTTACAGCCAGGCAGTGCCCAGGTCCCTCCTCCTCCTCCTCACAAGGGCAGAACTCTTCCTCCTTCCTGCTCTGTTTGTTGTTTTGGGAGGGGATTAATCCTCCCTTCCCTGTTATTTTCCCCCTTCCCCTGCTCACCACAAGCCCTCGCTTCTCCGCAGCGACATAAGTGGGACATAAGTTCACAGGGGTTTTGTAAGGACAAAACAGACAAGAAAACATGGAAGAGCAAGCGAGAATTGACAGGCAAAGTTTATTTTTCTCCTTTTTTTCCTTTCTGTTTTTTTTTTTCTCTTCAGCGAAACTTGCCTCAGGGTTGCGTTAATCATACCATGGTCTGAGCATCTGTTTTAATGTTTATTACGCCGCTTAATTAGAAAAACTTGCCCGAGATTGTGAGGAAGCGAGTATGAAAAGGGAAATATTGGCAGGGAGCGAGGAGGTAAAGAAGAAGGCAAAAATCCAAGTTTTTTTTTTTTTTTTTTCTCTTTTCCCACAGAGGTATGCCAGTAATTCCTTTGGGAAGAGGGGATAAAGCGCAGGCGGTTTAATAGCTCAGCCCAAAGGGAGGAAAGCAACAACTCCTGTTATTTTCTACAAGGCCTGAAACTAAACAACCCTTCAAATTATTTCAAATAAGCAAGGGATGGAGGGAAGTAAAAACTTGTTAAATAAGGCATTTCCAGGTCTTCTAAAATAAAAGGAGAGAGATGTCAAGCTAAACTCATAGGAGGTCTCGAGTCCCAAACCCAAAACAGCAGAGATGGAGCTGATGCCCTTAGAGCCTGTGGGTTGAAGTAACCGAGGGCATTTTGACCCAAATTTGTGGTTTGTCATATTTTGGACAGCCGCCATCCCCAACCTGAGGTGTCTCTTTCCCATCACAGCTCATTTCCTTGGCCATGATTTGGACACCTCCTGGCTCCCTTGCGCTCTTTCCTCTTGGGATTATGGAATCGTATTCCATAATTCAAGATAATATCCATAATAATTCAAGTCAGAAGGGAATTCTGGAGGTCTCTAGTCCGTTGCTCAGGGCAGATCAAATTACACTGGGTCACATCAGGCCTTTTTCTCCAGTCAAATTTTGAATGTTCCTGGGTGGATAAAGCACCTCTCCCTCTTGGCAAATATCCTACCAGCCAGTTCACGGCCACGCTCTGGTCTGCAGCTTATCTGCAGGTAGGGGCTGAGTTCAGCGGAAAATCCCTGTGAGGAAGAAGCGATGGAAATAAAAAGGAGATGGAAAAAACGCAGAAGACTCTAGATTTAGAGCAGTGCATCTATTTGTAAGATCCAGTTAGTGACTGTTGAGCATCCTGGTATTTTTTGAGTGATGCCTGAGTCCATATAAGTCCGTCCTGAAAGATCAAAATCCTTTTCGTTCCCTGAGACATACCCTTGGATGTGTAATTTTTAGACAGGTTATTTGTCTCAATCCACACGCTTTGGTCACTTCTGAACACCTGATATCTCTATACAAATTTCCACCACTCCTAGAATTTATAGTAGCGAACAGCAAATATGATGCTGAGTTAATGTTATATTTAAGAATTTGCGTAAATGACTTCCTTAAGAATTACCCGCCTGTAAAACTTGTGTGGCTTTGCGTTTTTAGTAGGCTTTGAGGCAAGAGGCGGCTTTCTTGGAAGCTCCTTAATAAGTGCTTTGTTTTTAAATAACATTACATGAAAATCTGGGACTCTGGACCTGAAGCAAGTATTTCTTCAGGATCATGAGTAATGTTCTTTCCTTTCTTCTGCACCAAAGGGCTTAAAATTGCAAACCTGTCAGCTGGATACAACTGTGGAAATTTAACCTTTAAAGTATTCTTAATGTTTATTTGTGGTGGTGGCGGTTGTCTTTAGGGTTTGAATTATGAATTTCTTAAGGCAAAGGTTTATTAGGTTAATAAAAGCGGTATGTTTAACTATTACTAATTTATCCAGCTCATAAAAGTATAATAGGTTCTTCTGCGTGCAAGTTGAAAGGATTTCTGTAACAAATAGTTATTTATAGTACTGAAATTTGGAGGTGGTAGTATAGATGGTTCTGCTTCAGTGTCATTTGAGGAGGAAATCTGTAAGGTAAGCTGAAAATACTAATTTCTAATTGTGAGAGGAAGCTCTTGTAGTTTTACCTCATTTATTTGTGGATTTCTTTTTATGGATATTGTCAGTGTTGGATTTCAGTTGGCAAATATTTGTTATACGTTACCTGTAATGCTGCGCAAAGCTCCTACGTCACCATGAAGCGAAGCAAAAGCCACCTTGAAGCTTCTTAATTAAGGTTTGTCTCGCGGAGTGTTGTGGTTGCAGGTGATGCTGATGTATAGGCGCCCCATAAGTGCAGTACGTCGAAGTCCGTGTGTTTCTTTAGTGCCTCGGAATCAATTACTTCAAGTAAAAGATTTTCAGGGAGACTAAAAATATAAAACTTGCACTCAAAGAAAGGGCCTGATGCTTTCAGCTGGTTTAATTTCCTGGGGCAGGGTAAACTGTTCCCCGGATTGTGGTATTAAGGACCATTGAGTTCCAGTTTAAATACCCACGTTGCCTGTAATGGCACGTTCAGGTTCCTGCTGCAGGTGCTCAAAAGGAAGGAATTTGCTTTGGTACCTACTGACTGCTGTGTTAGGCCCTCATTTTCTGCCGTACTTTTATTGAGCACGTCAAGGAGGAGCTTTGCCTTGCATTCCTCAGTGATGCAATTGTATTTTAAGCTCTCCTGAGGTGTTACGAGCTCGTTCCTGACTGCCAGTCCAACGTGGAGGCCACACAAGCAAACAGTTGTGCTAATTACAAACTGTTGTGCTAATCACATCTGCAGAGCTAGCCTGAAGTGCGGCGTGTTGGCTTACCTTGCTGCTCTGGCTTCACGTTTGCTTCATTTTCCCCCAAATCAACAAAAGATCCAAGTGAATGGTCCATGATCGTGTTTCGTTCCTGTTGGCTTTGAAGCCTGACCCAAAGCAGCTTTGCTTGTGCATCGAGGCTCTCCAGAGCTCCTTGCTGCATCAGGAAGCTCCTGCGTTGACTCATTTACAAGCACACGGAAGCAGGGGCACTCAGGAAGGCTCCTGCCCACAAACACAGCCGTTTGCTGAGGACAGAATAAACTTTGGACGTGTTGGACAACGGAGTGTTAACAGTTGAGGAGAGCTCGCTGTGTTCATGGCGAGGTTGAGTTGCCCTGCACTTCATCATCCAGATTGGTGTTGTGTGCCCTTCCAGATGCTCTCATGCATATTTAATGGCCTTTAATTGCTGCAAACTGAAAATTTCATGAATGATATTTGCACAGTTTATGTGGTAGCAGGGAAGCTTGCAAGATACCTACTTAGACTACATGTTGGTAGATTGAAGAAACCAAATAACTGTATTTTTGTCCAGAATGTTGAAGTTACTGGGGCTTTAAATTAACACTCTGAAAATTCTCTTGCTTTCACTGTGCTTTTTTTTCCCCATAACCTTTACTTCTTAGCATTGTCATTTAGGTGTAAGTTAGTTTCACTTGCCCTTGCACAGTTTTCTCTTTGTTTGTATTGGCTTCTGTATAGCAAAGGGTAGAGAGAAAAGTCATTTTAAAGCAACAAACATTGGCAGGGAGACCTGAGGACTTGTTCTATTTGAACTTGCTTCTAGATTTTTTTTTTATTATTATCAGTATTAAAAAAAAAACAAAACAAAAATAAGCCTTTATTTTTTTTTTTTACTTGGTGTCCCTTTAATCCATGTGTGATAAATAAGCTTTTAAATATTTTTGAAATAATGTTTAAACATTTCTCAGTGTTCCTGCTAATTGCTTTTTCAAGCTGAGAAAGGCTCAAGAAGCTGAGGGTGCTTGCTTTTTCCATGCAACTTCAAAGCTGCCACACAGTAGGTAACGCCACAGTGTTCTGGAGCGTTAATCTCCTAAAAAATCTATTGGCAATTTAAAATATAACATTTCTGTTCTCTCAGTTGTTACAGGAGATCACGAGCTTCTGTATTTGGGGCCAGTTTGACTTGTGGGCTTGATATATCCACTTTAAACTCACTTTATCTCTATATATTTTAATACACTTCAGCTGGCTTTTTTGAAACCGATCTAAACTGTCTATCTAACTTAATGTCCTCTTCTCCAAATGTACCTTAGATGTCAGTGCAGCTGTCTTAACCCAGTACTGGGAGGAGAAAACCACCACAAATGTTGCTTGGGCTGTGAGATAACACCAGGTTCCCATCTTAGTGGAGTTTATGCTCAAATTGTATTTGAAAGGGCTGAAAAACTGTCAACTATCAGAAAAGAGCTTAAATTGAAAACTGAGGGGAAAAAGCTTATTTGGAAATAAAGGCTCTGGATGAAATGGGAGATATTTTCTCTTAATTCAGTATATAAACTGTGAGAGCATATGAAGAGGAACATATGGAAGCTTAAGAGCATTGCAGCAAGTATTTCAGTTACCCTGGTTGTTGGTATGAGGGCTGGTACGATACCATGGACCTGACTAACAGTTTAATTGCAGACAAGTTTATCTTTCATTTAAAGATTATTTTAAGCTGCTGTGTAAAGCCTATCAGCTGTGTCATTTTGTTTGGTCCTGAAATACAGCCGCATTAAAGGTGTGGTGACTTCTTAGGAGAGTGTCTGGAAAAAACTCCGTTTCCCTGTGCAGCTGCTCAGGTATTTTTGTTAAGCCACTGCTGTTCTTGATTGCATGCCCATACTGGGCAGGAATATAGTTTCAGCTAAGATCTTGACTTCCAGTTTTTATCGTTTTAGAAAAATTCCTCTTTTGTGAGGTGTTGAGCAATCAAAAGAAATGATCAGCAGTGTGGCCTCCCTCATTCCCCAGCTTCCAGTTTGACAAGTTAAAGGAAAAGTCAGCCTGCAGATTGCCTGTGAGTAGCTCGCCCATGTGTGACCCAGCAGCTTCGCTGGCTTCCACAGCTATGAAATATAAATTTGGAAGAATGACTAAGATATATGCTACCTTTTTATTATGGACATCCTGGTTCATTTGCTCTGAAGCTCTGAAAGAGGCTTTCATTTTCTGCAATAAATGCTTCTTGAGATGATGGTAGTTGGAGTTTTAATTTTCCCAAAAGCAATTAGCTGATTAGTTGCCCGATTTGATGAAGCAAAAAGGAGTAGTTGATTGTGCTTGCTTCATAATGGCTGAAAGTGGAAGCAACTTAGTAATAATAATAGGTATGATTTTAAATCTAGTTGATATAATGAAGAAACAAAGCTACAAGATTTGAGATAAATCCTCATAGTTTGACTGTGCCAGGCACTTCTGTCATCCTTTCACTTCTCTTAAATTAGCCTTTACTGCAGGATGCACTAATTGGCATTTTTGGGCTATGCACGTTTATCCTCTTACCTTGATGCCTCGCAATTTTGTGTGTCGTTTGGGGCAGCGCGTGCTCTGCCTCCCCAGGAGATGCTGAAACGAGTGAAAGTGCAGGCTGAGCGTGACTGTATCCGAAAGAGCAGGAGGATGATTTGTCTGTGAGGCTCACCGGCTTTAATACCACTAAAAACTTAATGAGGTGGAAATTATGGTGATAGGATTTTCAGTTGTGGGTAACGTACGATTCATCTCTAAACCCTACCTGAAGCGTTGGAGAAAACAGAAGTCAGCCAAAGAGCATGGTTTGTCACGGGGCCAAGATTTGCAGAAAGCATATGACGTGCTATTAAAACAGAAGTTGGGCTATTTTTAGGATAAAATGTGAGCTGCCAGGTAAAAAAATTTCTTTCCCAGGAAACTGGGATATGTCGCTTTGCCTTCTAGATGGATACCCCAGCTGAGAGATTGAGGGTAACCAGTTCTCGTGGCCTCTTTCATGAGACACAGTGAGTTGGGTGCCTTGGCCACGAGACAGCCTTGCTCTTCCACCTTCCCTCCCCTATTCCCGAACATGCAAGGTCTTCTCTTCTTTGCACTCTTTACTGCTCTCTAGACCTTTCATCAGACCAATTTATCTCACAAAAGTGCCCAAACACATCCATTTTTTAATGCTGAGTGGATCTTTGTCATTGAAGGAGCTTCAAGTGACTTCAGTGAGCACGGAAGTAGTGGAAGGTGAGCAACCAGCACTCTCAAAAGCTGGAGGAGGATTGACTCAAAGATGTGACAGAGACTGACTGCACTGCTTGTAAACAGGGTGAACATAGCCCATGCTTTGCATAAGGGAGGCAGAGTATAAAAATCTTCAGTAGTTAAAGAAAAGCAGGTCACTGCAGTGCAGGATGTTAATCACTAACCAGCCAGGCCAAGATAAAGTGGCTTGTCGGATCTGGGAAGTACGAAGAATATAATTTCATCTAAGCAAGCATGCATTGCATATTAATGAAAGGTAAATTGGTTTTCGGGGTGTGGAGAGGAATTAAAATAAACACCGGCCTCTGAAACTTGTCTGGCTGTTCCTTCTGCAAAAGCACACTTTAATAACAGAGCAGTAGTTTTGTTCAGAAGGATTTCAGCTTCATGTGACTGCTTGCTGTGGGCAGTAATCTTGAGCTTTGCCTTCCTTTGTTGTGTTTAAAACAGTGAATGACCTATAATTTTTTTTTTTTTTTTTTTTTTTTTTTTGCAAAAAAAGGCCAGAGAGAGAAACTTCCTCATATTATTTATTTATATATACATTTTTTTTAAGCCTGTAGGGTGCCATGCAGTAAATTAAGCTCTGTGGTTTTGCCAGGAAGAGCAGCAGCCAGAGTTTGTCAAGGTGCCGCGAGGTGAAGGAGCAAGCAGAGGTGACAGACACGGAAAGATCAGAGATGAAGGAGGACGAGGATTACAATTAATATGATTAGGCACGGGCATGTTTTGGTGATTCAGCTGTGGCGTCGGACACCGTGGGGAGGTTATTCTGAGGAGCTCCTCATCATCACAGCGCGCGAGAGCTTTGCACGGGTGCGATTAGTGTCTTGTGCACGTAGATATCGGCCTTCACGTGCACCTTCCAGGCTGTAAGAGCACGGGACTGGCGAGGGCTGCTTGTGCCTAGACCCCTACGTGTGCAGGCAGTATTTTAGTTAGAAATGGTTGTTTGCTTTTTCCCATTTTTTCTAATATCTGACTCACTTTGTCACTGGGTGTCAACTTGGATGCTTGTCAGCATTAGCCAGAGCTTCTATTTTCTTTGCCCCGCCTCTGCTGCTGAGAATTCTCATATATTCCAAACGTTCCTATTGCTCATGCGCTGTATCCCACTCCTTACTGTGAAGTTGGAAGGGCTTTCCAGAAAACTGTGGGGAAAGAATAAACCCTTTCCTATGTGCTCACACCTAAATTGGTTTTGATGGGACTTGAATTTCGCTGAGCAGGTGCCTTGGGACTGGCAGCTGCCGTGGCAAGTTGCAGCATCACTCCAGTGGCCACAAAAATGTGCTGCAGATGGTAGGGGCAGCTTTCCGGGCATTGAGACAGCAAGAAGAGCTGTCAAAGTAGCTCTGTGCCTAATGGTTCCTTCCTCAGAAGAAATTTCATACTGTCGGTAGGGCCTAAGTGCGCTTTCTTGCTCTGAAAAGAACTCCTGCCTTAAAGCTGGACCGAATCCATGCCAGCAAAGGGCCTCTGGAAGTGGAGTTTGGCAACAGTCCTGTTCCTATTCTGTGGCTGATGGGTGGCTGTCGGGCTGCATGAATAAATTTGGTGTCTGGAGGAAGCAATGGGGTATACGGTCCTCGGGAGCAGCGCTTGATACTTTCTCATTTCTTTACAGAGCTCGATCTGCATACGAAATGTGTGGTGGATGTGGACGCAAACAAGGTTATTCTCCATCCTGTAAACACCAACCTTTCGAAAGGAGATGCCAGGTAAGATTTTTGAATCAGGGGGGTCAGGCCTTATAGGTGATATATGAGGCTAGCTGCAGAGAAATGCAAGCTTTGCTAGAGGGCTTTCATAGGAAAGCAAAGCAAAAAAGAAAACATACTCCTGCAATTTGGTTACTATTAGCTATAAAACAAGCCTGAGCTTTACCATGCTGAGATGATGCTTTGAAAACCTCATGCTTACTGCATTTTAAAGTGAGCATTTGCCTCTTGCCCTAAAAAAATATATGTTACCAATTATTGTGTCAGTGCTTTAATTTCTTCTCGTGTGGTATTATGGGTCGGAAAAGATTTAAATCTGCAAAATCATTTGAGTAGGGCACAGTTTGTCGTTGTCAAGACTGATTTCGTTGCAAAGTTATTTCCTTACAATGGTCTCGTATTTGGTGTGTAAGGAGGAAAAGAAAAACCTGAAGAGCTGTAGCTGTAGGAGTAGCCTGCTAGTGGGCTATAACGTGAATAAATGATCCCTAGAAGGGCAGACAGTTTATGTAGAAGCTGACGTAGATCTGTTTAACTTCCTAGAGTGGGATGTGAGAAGGCCTGTGATGATTAATCCCGTTAGAGTTGTGACTAGTTATTTTTCTCCCTCGTTTGCAAGGGGAGGAAATGGAAAAATACATGCATTAAAAAAAAATACAGGGCATCAAGAAAAGGCAAAAATCAATACTGGACAACTACAATTATCTATTTTTTTGGAAAAAAAAGACAGGGAAGTAATCTTACAGAATGATGGAAATTTAGTTAAATACACAGAGAGATTCGTTTTAATGCAACGTAGCATAGTCTTGTTATGCAAAGCTGCACTGTACGTTACTGGTAAGTAAAAGCATTCTTTATCTGATCTGTTAAACAACTCAGCCTCCCAGCAGCATTAAGTGGACAAGCAAAGAGATGATGAAGTGCAGTGTGGGGTTTTGTTCAGCTCTCGAGTACCTGTGCTGACTCGAGCCTGTCCAACTGCTAAAAATGACAGGGCAACGAAGTACTCGGAGGACACGTTATCCACCTGTAGTAAGAATATGCTATTCATAGTTTCTCTAGAGCCTGATAACTAATGAAATGCTGCGTGGTTTGTACTCGCTAATATATGTTTAAGGAATGTTCGTACGTCAGCCACGAGGGAATTCGTGATGCAAATCGTACCCCCTGGCAAGGGAGGAATTGGGTGGCAATTGAGCTGGCTTCCCAGACCAGACAGTGAGCCTGCTGTGAGAAAGCAGCATCCCAGACTGAAGAAAACATCATTTAGTGCTGTTGCCAACCTTAGGAGCCAACAAAATAAACTGATATGGCCTGACAACACAAAGAGAGAAAAGTCGAGGCCCTTTAACTCCCCTAAAAATCACCTGTCTGCAATGTAACAGCCTTGAGATAGGGGTACATTGAATTCACTTTGCAGCTAAGTCACAGGAATTTTAAATATGAGTTCAAGGAGAAGATTAGTTTTACTTTTATTTTTTAGTTTATGCTTTTGTTTACGTGTTTCCAAGTGTGTGCTCAGTAACATTGCCTTGCGCTGTGAAATCATTTTGATTTTTTTAGATTTGTTCAGAATAAGCGGAAAGAATTCTGACAAATCTGGAGTGCTTTTATTTCCATAGAGAAAGGAAAAATAAAATGCTGTATTGTGAATAAACTCTTTAAATGCTTGCAAAGCAGGATGAGTTTGAAAATCCTAGGGACTTGCTCCCCTTTCTCACTAATGTGCCAGGATCAATTTGGGAACTGGGGAAGAATTTTAAAACTAGAGGTCTGATCAGCCCAATTTTCTCTTGATGTGATGCAGCCCCTTTCCAGCAGGCAGTGGCATTTGGAAAAACACCTATGAGTTCTGGAAAAATATATGTGTTTTGGGGGGTTTCTTACCATATCCCCACCTCTGCCTCTGATTTCCCCTGTGACCTTGAGGAATGAATGCATGGAAAACCAGAAGTTTCCACCATCGTGGTGTATTTCACACTTTTATACATAGC
>JAUBNY010001150.1:984231-1001190 GCA_032275445.1 Crypturellus soui
CAGTCAATTGCTTAGCTTTCCTTTCCAGCACGGAAAAAGGCTATTCCTGCTTCTTCTCCACGAACTCTTATGATCCAAACTGTGGCCTGCTGATATTTCGTGTCTTCTAATCTGGTGCTAGCTGAAAAATGGTCCTTGCAATGCGGATTGCACTGACACTGCACTGCTAATAGAGACTGAAAAAAAGCCAGATTGCTTTAACTTGCAACTAAAAATCTATGTTCCTATTTAAATATATATTAAGTCATTTCAACAATAAAGTGCCATGTAATTAATGCAATTTTTAAATTATACCTTTCTCATGGTATAAGTTGAACAAGCTAATCACTCTGCTACTCACTTTAAACCTAAATCCCCCTGTTTTACCTGGCTTTGTTGTGAAAGCGCAGCAATCACACAAACCATCCTAAGCACTCTGGTCTTCAGCTGCAAACAGACAGCTGAGGCTAATTTCTCAACTGTGGGAAAGAAAAAAAAAAAAAAAGGAGGATAAAGATGAAAGTAATTAAAAGACAGCAAGTGACATCAGTCTCTGTCTGCATGACTAAAACCCAAAGCCATCTGTTCTCTCTTCTTGTTCTTAAGAGAGGTGCCCTGCTTAATTTTTAGATTTTAAGTTCTTCCAGAAGACACCCAAAAGATGGCAGCCATCTGTCAGCCTGCACTTTTCCTAACCACGGCCTTTATGTTTTAGCAACTAACAGACGCAGATGGGTAGTCCTGGAAACAATTTCCATTTGCAAGAAGTGTTAGTTTTTAGAAGACATCAGAGATGGCTTGGACTTCCTCTTCCCCCTCCATACGCATCCTGTGATGGGCTTGGGAGAAATCCAAAGGATTGCAGAGAAATAAATACCTAGCCCCCCGGCCAGCGTTTTAGACAGTATAAAATTTAGGATTGAAAAAGATTTCAGACTGAAAAAACCACACTTGCCTAGACAGGCAAGAGACTGTTGGCCAAGAGCTGCACATCTTGATAGAATCAAACCTTTTATCTAAATAACATGTTTTATATCCTGTGGTTGCAAAAACAACCTTCCAAGTATGAGCTGAGCGCGCCCAGCGCTTTGATGTCTGCAGGAAAATGCTCCAGTGCTGTTGTCAGTGTGGGAAGGGGGAGATATCTGGGATGAGAAGTGGGGTGGCAGGGATAAGAACCTTTCCCTTCCTTCAGCTCTGCCCAGCAGTGACCTGCGCTCCGGCACTCGCGGCCTATTTCTGGCAGCGAGGGAGGTCGGTCTGCCTGATGGATACCAGGAGCGAAGAGCCCGCACAGTTCCCTGTTGGCGCGGCGCTCACAAACGTGTCTTGCCGAGGGGAGGAAGAAAAGCATTTGGTGTGAAGATTTGTTAGAAGACTTGGCACGAGCTTGGGAGGAGGAATTGTGTCAGGAACCAGATCAACTTCTTCCGCGTTTATGCAAAAAAAAAGATTTTCTAGATATAGGAAACAGGAGGTAAGATATAAAGAAGACATTGACAAGCTTCAAATTACCACTCAGATTTGTGTCTTTTTCATTTTTGCTGTCAAACCTTCTCATTTTACTGTCACCAACATAGAGAACGACGCAGCGTCTGCCCCACAGTAAACAACATACCCTGCAGAGCAGAACTAGTCGATTGGGATTTTTAAGACACAACGTGAGCAACACGGAACGTTCCTCCATTCAGTTCAAGTTTCTTACATCTCTAATGAGCCTGATGGCTGTTACTGTTCCACATCTGATTTGGCTAAGGGTGGTTCTCCCATGGGTAACGCTGCAGAGCACCTAGCAGAGCTCAGTGTAACAGGCCAATCCGTCTACCAGCTTTGACATATTTTCCCGCAGGAAGAGGATGCAGGAGAACTTGTGTTTTCTTTATTCTGGCAATCACACCAAAGGGCTCGACAGGCTAACCAGGGGAATCTGCACGTTACAGTTGTCATTTAAGGGACTCCAAGAAGTTCTTTGCTCTCCTCTTAGCAGCCAGCTTGCTGTGAAAATTCTCCAACTAGATTCCCTAAGTAGCCAAAACATCTGCTGTAACATATAGGAATTCAATGGCAGATTCAGGCATGATCATAAATAATTTTGCTGCTTGAAAAACAGGAGCTTCAAAGCTCTCATGTCTTACCTGGCTGCATTATGATCTGCATCTATTTGTACATAGAAATTAAGGTTCAATTATTTGATTTTGCTCTCAGGAAAGTCTGCATGAATCTAACCTGAAGATTTCAAGTGATAATCTTGAATAACCACCACGAAACTGTTTGTTAATTCAGTAATTGCATTCTTATACAAATTAAAAAAAAAAAAAAACTAGTGATGCCAAATGTATTTACAGATGTGTCTGACTTAATACTGGAATTTTTCTTAATACTGCCTAATATTTATTGTCCAAGTTGAAAACCACAAAGAATGCACAAATAATAAAGTATCACCTCCCTAGCAATGAAAAAGCCACAGGTTTTGGTTCATATGCCTGTAAAGCAGCAAGGCATCATACAGATCCAGCACAACCATCTACATAAATAATATGATGCAAACAGAAACATCATCTGTTGAATTCCTACTATGAAATTAATTCTGGATATCAAACAAAAATCTTTCTGCAAAATGAGTGCTAATATTTTAACAGCTGTGACAAAATATGACATTACAGGCCATCTGTATATCTATATACCAGCAAATATATATATATATACACACACACACAGACACTAACAGCTGGATAATAAGGAAAAATTGCATCTTCACTCTTTAAACTAAAATATAGCCCCAAACATATTTACCTACAAGCCCCAAACATATTGATCTACATGTTGGCTTGATGACTTTTTCTTTTCCTAGCATTTAACGCCCAGAAAGGCTCCTCTATCATTCCAATATATTAAGATGTTTTATTGGCATAGTTAATTCTAAAAATTCACTAAATTGTTTTCCATGCAAAAATAGTGCAGGACAGTTTCCACTCTAAAAACCTCTATACCCTATAAACCTTCAACCCTCGTCTCCTGCACATGTATTAAGGTAGAATTCAACTGAAATCAAACCTCACCATCTCCAAATCTCCCTTGAGCAGCATTTTACACTGTATTTTACAGTTACTCTGAGAGAGCCGCTATTTTTTACCCTCCCTCTCATATAACAACTAGAGTTTTCATATTAGTTTGATTGTAAGGATTCTTAGGGAACTATCTGGCTTTGTAATTAGTTTCACAATTTTCCTTAACCCAAAGAAAGTAAGTCAAGCAGTAATACTTGGTATGCTTCCCAATGCAATAACGGGAAAGATGTGGGTAGATGCTGATCTAATTTATAATTTATTTAGGAAAAATAGTATATACACCGGGAAGTTTGAAAACAAGCAAAGAAATGAACACTGCATCTTCCAGTGTCTATGAGAAGCTCTATGCAGCATTTTCCTATATTATTGGCTGTTTCCATGAGCAAGAAGAATAAATCCACTACCAAAATAAAAACTTACCTGGAGTTGAATCTGGGGAATATTCTTTTTTTATTTTGGTAAAATGTATGAATTTCTCTGTGTTCTCAGTGGGACATAAGAGCACTGTGAAAATGGGATTGCTTTTGTGAGAGTTTTCAGGCTCTGAAATGGACTTTTCTTTCATTATTATAATTCTACAGTGAGTATGGATGTTCTGACCAAACACTGACTCTTTTTTTTAGAAATTTTATGAATTATATTTACAAATTATAAAAATTAAAAAGGAGAGAGACTCTCCATCCCCACATAAGTTTGTTTTCTCTCATTATTGAGCTCTAAGAGGATCTCTCTGCTTCAGCAGACAGGAGCACAGAAGTGTGAAGACTAAGGAAAAAAAATTCCCAAATTATCCTAGCATATTAAATGAAAATCGGTTTCTCGTTCAAACAGCAGCTTTAAGATAATTAGTTGGTGGCTTTAATTTTAATAATTAACCGCTTTTCAAAAACATGCCAGAACACAGCAGCGGTAAATTAAAATTTAAGATTGATCAGGGGATGCCATTCCTCTCATTTAGGGCTAAGTTAATGAGGTCACTAATAAACTCGACAGGGGAGGAGAGGGAACAGGAATTTAAAAAAAAATAATTGCAATTGCACAACATTTTTCCACTGGACAGAAGGCAGATATCCACAAGACGAACATTCAAATGACCAATTCCAAAAGCCTCCAAAAATTGCCAACTCAAGACCAAAACCAAGCTCCTCAAGTTGATTTTTCTTCCCGATAGTTAATAATTCACAAGAAAAATATTTGACAGGAATTCCCACGGTGCCTCTGCCTATTTATGTGGCACCCTAAAAGCATGTTTGCACCTCTCAAAATAGATTAAATAATATTCTGCCCTTGAGGGTCGCTCTATTTCTCCATAATGAGGAGAGGGGAAGTTTGTGATTAGTTTTTTTCTAACCCAGGCTTGAGGAAAAACAAAATGCACCCACAGCATGTAGAGCGTGTCCTTGAAACACTCCAGACAAGCAGGAACGATGGGACACAATAGCGGGATTAGCTGGATAGCAGGAGGAGCAAGGGGACAACGGGAGGAGACTAGAGGAAAAAGATTAGGAAATAAATGGAATAAATAGAAGCAAATGTCCCTGGCTGGAAGATGTACATCTGCACACCCCATGGATGCTGGAGTATTTAGGCCAGGGAACTCAGCTAACAGGTCTGTTGATTCTGAAATACAATGTATTCATTCATTCCTTCACAAAAAAAAAAAAGGATGTTTGGACATTAGAGAATTGATAGGATGACTGAATTGCCAGCCTAATAAAAAACAACATATATGTAATGCATATAAGTTCTTAGGAGAAAATATTAAAACCTGAATCACATTTTTGGATTGCAGAGAGGGAAAAGCACTAACTGGATCAGAACTCTATCACTGGATTTAAGAAAGATGTTTCTTGCTGCTCAATGCCTGCAGCATGACAACTCTTGTTCTATAAAATCAAGAAACAGGCAACATACACAAGCCGACAAATTGAACGCAACTTTTCAAAGATAAATTTGGGATTTCTGGCACACAAAGATGAGCTGCAAGGAGCCTTCCTCCCTAGTTCACATTCAAATCAAGCAGGTCTTTGTGCTCCATTCACTCCTCGCCTCTTTTCAAATCTCCTTCCGCGTAGCCATGGGAACCCCCTTGCGGAGAAGCCGCCGAGCGGAGCAAGAGGCCGCGCTTGGCCGGGGTGTGAAAAGGGGAGAGAGTCAAAGGGCACCATTTGGCTCCTGAGAAGGAGGATTCCAACCTCTGGCACCCTGCGAGCCGGGTAGCCATAGGAACAGGGCACGGACGGCGAGCAGGAGCAGCGAGGCTGGACGCACAACCCGCGGGAGAGCCCGTGGGATGCACCGTGCTAGAGGCCACGGTTTCAAAATTCATGTATAAGAGCATCAAAATACTCATTAAAATAAAACTTTAAGGACCAAACACCCAAATTCCTCATTTCAAGTCCATATAAATCCATGATGGTAATCACAATAGACCCCTGTGAAACTGAGCAAGGCTGATTCTCAGAGCAGACACAATATTTCATCTATTTCCCCTGCAAAGATACTGATTTGAGAGGATCCAGAGAGGTGCTCAGAAAGCATCCCAGGTAAGTGGATGTCATGCAGCTTTACAAAGATTTCCATGGGACTAGTTCAAAATTTGCACTGCCCAACAACTCTGCAAAACATGGTACAGGGAATCAGCACTTGCTCTAGTTGCTGCAGATCTGGCAGAGCGGGTGGATGTACAGTGTGGTAATCCGGATCTCAACAGCCAGTGATTCATAAACTTCATCAAAATTTAGCTATGGTGTTTTTCTTGCACCTTGGAAGAAAAGGCAGCAGGAGGATGAGAGATGAAGGGGATCTGTAAAAGCACAGATGATATGCAAAGCAAAAATATGGGTTAGTTTTTCACTCTTTCTTCAGGAAGTAGGAGATAAAAGCAGCAGGTGGCTCTCTGAAAAAGAAGATCCCCCCTGCTCACTAAACTCTGCACAGTAAGTTAAATTAAAGGTGTTGTGGGAAGCATTTTGGAACTCCTCACCACAGAATCTTGTGGATGCTAAAAGATCATGAGAGCTCAGCAAGAAAATGGATAAATTTGTGAAAAAAATTTATATCCGTACACACATTACTAACACAAAGACATAATTTACAAGCCACAAATTGTTGGATGAGGATGTGCAGCGTGGAATATTGTGACACACTCGCCTTGTTCCAGCTCCCACACTTAGCACCATAGAATCATATAGAGTACATTCTTTAAGGCAAATTCCATAAAATTGTCGTTGCCTTTCAGGTCAAAACCACTGAAGGATTGAACAGAGAATTCAGAATTCAAGAGCACTGTGTTCTGCAGTGTTAAGGGTATTTTACAAGGCAGGGGTACTTAGCTGCAGTCCCAATCAGTGCTGTAGGCAGGATATAAACAGGCTTGTTTTCCTTCAAAAAGTCACAAATCCCTTATTCACCTGCTTCCTATAATGACCAGGATACAAAATCAGGAATAAGGAAACACTCCTTTCAACCTTAATAACATTTCTATATGTTCTTCCTCTCAAACCACAGAGCACAGCAGCATTGCAGCCACGCAGGACTATCCCATCAACACAAAAATGATTCAAATGCATAAAAGCCACTCTCGCTTTTTTTAAAGTCACCATGAATCTCTCCCAAAACAAAGCAGAAAATTGCAGCCGTGCCAGCAAGATGATTGGTACAAGCTCCAATGACTGCTTCTTGCTGCTTAAGTTGTTATTCTCTTGTTGAAGAAGCCTGTTGGGCTTTTCTTTTTCAATTACAATATTCTAAAATAGGAATCAACACTACATTAAACAAGAAAAAAAAATGAAAAAAAAAGAAAACCCACACATCATTTCCAAGTGACTAGCAAAATAAACAGTACTTCCTAGCCAAGTCAAAGAACTTTAAAGTCCATGGTTATTGAGATCACTGCTAACTTTTTACAGGAAAGAAGCTCTAGAAGAATGACAGCTGGAAAGAAAACTAAAGACATCTTAATCTATTATGTCAGCTAACAAGTTAAAAATATTGTTTCTAGATAATAAGAATATCACAAGTATGTAAAAAGGGAAGAGAAAGGTCTTTATCTAGTAATTTGGACTAAACAGGAGTGGTAATTAATACTGAAATAGTGATATTGCACCGCACACACACACACATTGGGCTCCATCCTTGTTTGGGCAGAGTTCCTGAGTCATTTAGCACACCTACACCTTTGCCCAAGTTGCAAATCTTGCTAGAGATAAGACCAAGGCATCAAAACAAATAATCACCTGCAATACTACGGCATATGATAGAAAAGAAACAGAGGGTTTTGCTCCATAGCAGATGAAGCTAAAAGGGAATCAGCTGCCTGATTTTGATTAATCTAGAGAAAAGATACATTCAAAAAGATAAGGATTGATGAATATATGCTTGAGGAAGGTAAGGGAGAAAATAAAGAGCAAAAGCAGTATTCGCTGCTCTGGCAGAGTGCTCTTGCTTCAGAACTAACATTCGCTGGTAAAGAGCTACAACAGACCACAAAATACACTGGGTTGTCATTGACTACACATAATAAATTCATGTGTGTTCCACCTTTCCTAGTGATTCCTCCTTAAGCCTCTCACAGATGCTCCAGCATTAGCCACAATGCAGAGCCATCTGCCTCCACGACCCTGAAAACAGGCCCGCTGTGAATAAATGTTGATTAAGATGTACATCAGTTACTTTAATCATTACATAAAATGAGTGTTTTTTTCATATGCTTGCAATAAACCATTACAGTTAAGTTTTGTTTCCACATTTCCAAAAGAATAACTCTGAATGACAATTCAAACGGTTATGAAAGTATGAACAAGGTAGCAGAGTTCATTTTCACCGTGCAAGCAGCAATCTATTTAACAAAAAAAAAAACCCCAAAAAATTTTTTCTTTTTTTTTTGGTCTCACTAATATCTGCATTTTGAAAATATTCATGTGGTATTTTGTCCTCATTAACAAACATAAAAGATGAGGAAACAGTATTTCTGAAATGACTCTCCTGAGGAAGCCTGTTAGGCAAGCAAGGCAAATTAAAGCTTTCTAACACCTGCCATCCTACTTGGCTATTTGAGCACCAAGGATCTACATGTGTAAGATTTAACCTCGTGTTAAACAAAAGTGCTCTTTGCTACTCTGTTCTTTTATGGTGTGGTGCTATAAAAGCTGCATCCAGTTTCCTGGAGAAGAGTGAGATGGTCTATGGAGGGAAAAAAGAAATCCAGCATGCATTTTCTGCTAGTATTACTGCTTTGGGGAAACTGCTTCAAAAGATTTTTGGAAAAAAAAAAAACAATTATCTTTCCTTTTTCTCCTTAGTTAAGCCCCTAGTGCAAAAAAGTGTGACAAAAAATGCAAAATGGAAGTACAGATTAAGGTGGCTATGGGATTTCTACTGTTCTCTTGTGGAAACAAGACACAGTTGCAAGACTTCACTCAGATTCGTCCTGCTTCCACACCAGGATTCACAGTAACTATCAGGCAAGCAACTTGGAAGCTAGTAAATATGCATATCCATATGGTTTATCAGTGCATAAATTACACAACGCAGTCCTGTTGCTGCTCTTCCTGTTAGATGATTCTAAATGCTTTAATATTCACTGGATGATTGAGATTATCTTGAATTTTGCTGTATTTCAGTGTGAAAAGGATAAAATTGATGGGCCTAGTATGAGATGTTCAAGAATGAGCTTCTTTGGAAGCCTCATTTAAAAAAAAAAAAAAAAAAAAAAACTATCACAACAACAGCTCTAAATTTTTCTAATATACTCAGGGCTTCTAGCACCTTTGCACAACATTTGCCTCTTACAGGTCCCTTTTGAAGCTACATTTCAAATGAACAAGCCTCAGGTTCTGTTAAAGCAAGAATTTCTTGGTATATTACCAAAAACGCCCTTGGTCTGCCTGCATTCTGCAGAAACAACTCTGTAATTTTAGTATCAGGACCTGTACAGTGGTTTTGCAATTGAATGATCGAAAAATCTTTACATGGACCTGGAATTTTTACCTTAGAATTACTCAGGCTGTGTCTAAGATAGAAATTTAGGGTAGGTTGGAGTAGGAAAGTATAAAATTAATGAAGGAGTAGGCGTTAATCAGGTGGTGCACAACTTGTTTTCCTAAGAGCATGTACATTTGCACTGGTCTGCAAGCATCTTAAGTTTACACACTAAATAGCAGATTAATACTTACTGCAAATTAAACTCGAAAACTATGATGCTTTACACAATGCCAGCTGATTAAAGCTTATTTTTGCACTAACTATATTCTTATATATCTACAGCTTTTTGGTGCAGAACTGAATATCAAAAGCCAAGGAAAACTGCTAAGATTAGGATACAGGACACAGAGGAGGGTAAAAAACAGATGGAGGAAAATGGGTGAAAATGAAATAAAGGTGACAGAGTTAAGGATCTTCTTACATTCTTCCCATTTTTGTCTTCTCAGGCGGAAACAGAAAGAGGCTTCCCATCTATAATACCAATAATATATCAAAATCCCATCTCATATGCTAATATGAGGATAGGAACAAGATAACTCCATCTTCTACTGATGTTATTCTTAGTTATGTTACTTTCTCACCCAGGTCCTTTTTCACTTAAATTACAAAAAATAAACTACTTCTAAGACTCCAAGACTCTCCAAAGGGAAGAGAAAAAATATTGCCACAAATAAGAAGCTATGCTTTATAAATAAAAACTATATATGTATTTATAAGTATATAAACAAACTTATATATAACAATCAGGTGGCAAGAATACAGATATCTTGTAGCAGGCACTTTTCCCTGCAACACGCTTTGTCTTTTCTGCAAAAATCGGTACACCAGTAAGTCTAGGAAAGAATATGGAAAAAAAAGAAGTGAGGTGTCTTCTCATTTACAGCTGACTATAGGCGGACAGAATCCCACCTATGACAGAATCCATGAAATAGTAACTTTCCTTTTAAATGTTTGAGGCTCTGTGACGGGATTTTTTATATTAATCCAATGATTCCCAGCAGGTGAACCCTGCCCCACTGACAGGCCAGTTGCATGCAACTGTTATTGCTCTCCCCTTCCAGCTCTCTCACACTGCGGGAAAGAAGAAATAAAAGAAGTCACTGTGGGATAACACTATTTTTTTAGTTCCCCCTCTGCACCTCCCACCTGCACATACTAACCACCCTCACCATGGTGCATCCCTAAGTCTATCATTTCTTTTTTGAAATGCAAAGTGGAAGTGGAAGTTGTGAGTGACTCTGAAATAATGATGTGTTATCTCCTCTGTCCAGATGGTGACTGTGCTGTCTCATCTCCAGAGCCTTTGACCTCCACCAAAATCCCCAAAGAAAAAGCTTCTGGATTCACCCAGAGGGACCCATTTAGTCCTCCACTGTATCTGCCTGCAGTCCTTTAAAGGCTCTTTGATCCCTAGTATCATCTGTGAGATCCCATAAAGATCAAGGTAAGGAGAAGGGAGAGAGAGCAGCACATTTAACTGCAAAAGCGTTGGCAATCACCATATCAAATCCCCTTCTTTTCATCAGTGACAAATGTTTTAATAATGTGCTCACAAGCTCCAGCAGGCTACTGCTAATTACTTACTCTCTGATAAAAATATTTGTCCACAAAAATTGCATTAAGGCAGCTAAAACGCACTGCTTGCTAAGCTTACATGTAAGCAAATCCTTCAAGACCAGAGAAATACTGAATTTGTGAGAAGGGGTGTGAAGATAAATCTTCACATTGTAGCGATGATCATCCCCGAGAGGGATGAACAAGGTCAGATTCCTCAGGGCAGGAAGAGCTGCTCCACTGTCACCATCCAGCCCAGCACGTGATCTACATCACACGAAGGACACAGGGCAGCATCACAGTGTGCTGTCTTCTGCACAGTTATTATCCCCAACACATCCAGAATAAAGTGTTAACAGCAGAGCGCACGCAGACTGTGCTAGTGTTAACAGAGCGGCCTGTTTACAGCTCATGGAAAGTTTTCAGAACAGCGTAAAGCACGGATCAGCAAGGGAGGAAACGCAGGGCGCTGAGGCTGCTGCGGTTCCTGGCGTGCAGGACTGCCCTGCAGGACAGCTCCTGGGCTCCCGGCTCCACGGCTCGAGCGGGAGCAGCGCTCCAAGGAGCGTTTGCCCTCGAGCTCTCTGATACTGAGAGCCACCCGTGTGTTAGTCAACACCTGGCATCAACACCCAGCGCTGCTTTGGGCAAGGAATGGATGTTGTAATCGCTCGCGTCTTGGTCTCGACTACAGACGGGCAGATGTTGGAGGTTGTACCAGTGCAACTGGTGTTTGGTCACAATCAGGAGGAGTAATTCCCTTAGGAAATACTTGGGAACAAAATAATGCTGCAGGACCCCAAGTGCACAGATCCCTCCCTGTGGTCCTCCCGGATGAAGGCAGCCCTTTCTGATGCAGCACAGCAGGAAGCTTAAGGCATTTTCTTCCTCCTAGGATTAATAAAGGCAGACGTTCGGATTATAGGATGGACCGCCAGACAGCAAGAGGTAGCAGTAATAACCTATTCTCCTTCGCTTAATTAAGGTGGTTAATACCAATATGGCTGGAACTATACAAGAAACCATTGATAAAGTGGATTACTAACCTTTGTTTTAATTTTGAAGGAATCATATTAGTTTAAAGACTCAAAAAGGTGACTACTGGTATTTCTTGCAGTCTTGAGTCATCAACAAGTGAAAAGTTTTCAGCAGTTCCTTCAAAACAGCCATGGGCAGTATGGAAAGAGATGCACGTTTTACTTATTGAAGGCAAGACAACAGCTGTAAAAGTTCTCTTTTTGCTTCAAGTTTACTCTTTATTGTAATAGAAGCTCTTACAAAAAATCATTTAAAAATATGTAAAACAGATGAGGAAACTCATCTAGCACCTTTTATACTAATGTAGGTGTCATAAATTATGTTTTAAAGCACTCATTATATTGAACTTCAGTAACAGGCTTTTTCCCCCTGCAGTTTATATGCTAATCTTGGCTAGTGGCTCAGCGTGTACACCCACAATCAAAGCAAACAAATTTTATTATGAACTGCTGCTGAAAAGTGCCAATGAAAACTTAATTACAGGACTCCTCTTCCCCAGTACACAAGATTAAATCACACTGACTTTGCTGCCATGTTTTTTTGTGTGTGGAGAAAATTAAGGAGGGCTAAGACATGAGTGTTATTTACCCAGAAATATGACCACGTAGGTCTTACTTGACTTCATTCAGTTCACAAATTGAGTATTCCCTCCATTTTACTGCAACTTGAAATATAGGCTAAAATGCTAAACCTTCTTACTACAAAGTACGGGAAAATCTAGGTTAATTTGAGGAGTTAGAATATATTAATGCAAACCTGTAGCTTTTCTTTCTTTTTCTAGGGCTTTGCCTCGGGAAACAATCCTGGAATGGAGGTACAGGCCTCTACACGGTGAATTTAAATGTACTGACAATAGCCTTATATTCCTATGCAGCATTCAGGAGTAGCCTACAGCACATCCCCAGGCTGAAAGCACTGGCCTATACACTAAATTGGCAGCAGGGAATACTACATATGCTCCCATTAGTGTTTATAGGATATAACACCAGCTGGCCTATGCTACATTTAAAAATTACCTTGACATCAAGAAGATCCCCATTGCAATTTTTTCTCTCCTTAGCAGAAAGCTACTCGGAGAAGATAAGAACAACTAATTATAACAAGCACTCTGGTTCAGACCAAGGGTCTATATAATCTACCTCTCTGCTTCCAGCAGCGGCCATAAACAGACTATTAGGGAGAGTGAAAGGGATATTTTGACAGTTCTCTGAAATTATTTGGCCTAGCAAGCAACAAAAGCCAGAAAAGATAGTGTTAGCCATTACTAAGAAGTTATTGGCAACAAAAAGCATCATATTGTTTAAATCCTTAGCGTGCTTACATGGGGAGTATTGTGTACCATTCTCATCCCTGTACCTCTGCCAGGACAGAGCGCTGGAAACAGTTTGGAGAAGGATAACTAAAACCATTCCTGGAATGAAGCAGTTCAATTGCAAGAAAAAAAAATAAATAAAAAAAAAAAACAGCTGGGACTTTTCTAATTGGAGAAGAAAAGCCTAAGGGATAGAACAGAGGTTTCCAAAATCACAAATGCAGCAGAGGAAGTCAATGCAGAACAATCTTGCACAACGCTAGAACAACATGGCTTTTAGTGAAACTAGCAGGAGATTGGTTTAAAACAACTTGGAGAATAAGTCCTTCTTTACACCGTTGCTAGTGAACTTCTGGAGTTTGCTTTCACTAAAGGGTTAGGTACGTAATGTTGCATTCAAAAAATAATTTTGACAAATTCAGCAACAACAAGCCCATAAAATCATATTATAAAGGGAACAGATGTGGATATATCCTCTAACACTCAGAATTCAGGAACTGTGGATACTGGGGAAGCACAAGAGAGGAAGGAACAGAACAAAACATCCCAAGTCCAAGAAAACATGCTGACCACTACCACTGGTATGAAGATTATTATTTCCTCCTCACATATCTTGTACTTATAAAAAAACCACATATTTACCCCTTTGAATTCCCTCCACTGTTTTAAGGCTCAAGGTACGAAATAATCTCAAGGGGATCTTTACAATTCCTCACTCTGGTTTGGCCTAAAATTTAAGGTGTTCACAATAGTCCCAATAGACTTTCTCACCTACTGCTAACTGTCTTCTGGATCATTTATGCATATAGCTCCATGAGATACTTCTAATCTTAGCAATTCTCTGTTCTTGCCATGACACTCTTATCTACATACAGGATGCAAATTAAAAAAAATACTTTTGGTCAGTCAAGTAGACTCTGTTAGCTGGATCACCGCTATCCATGTTTGTTGAATCCCTCGGAAAATTCCAAGAGATTTGCAAGGCAAGACTTCTTTTGGCATAACCCAAACTCAACTTTCCCAAGGAACTTTTACTGAGCAGTTTTTTCAGTGGGCAAAACCAAAACAAAACCCCCAGGTCCCTGAAGTATTCGGTTAATCTGGTTATCTGATTCTTTTAATGCCCCAAGTTCTACATTTTGAAAACGAAATGAATCATTTGTTATATGTGCACAACTTGTTATATACCTAATTAAAAAGGAAAAAATGATTATGTGTAAACCCAAGGAAAGCTTTTGGGGATAATGGTGGCTAATAACAAAATTATAACAAGAAAAGCACAAGCGTACCAGCTTGCCTGCCTGATATAGGACAAAAACAGGTTAACTAAATCAACTTCAAGACATTAGATTTACTTGGAGTTGAAAAAACCCAAAAAGCTGTACTAGCAAATTAGGCATCTCTTGTTTGTATTTCATCCAATCTTCGTAGAGTTAAAAAAAGGCCAAGTGCTACAAAACCACTGAAGAACATAATACTCAAAAACTACAAATCTTTTATTGATCGTTCAGAATGCATTTCTTCCTGGTTTGTAATTAGCTGACAGAGCACTCAAAATATTCATTCGTCATTTGTCTAAATATTTAAAGTAACAGGCTAACATACAAGCACATCCAGAGTATTTCACATTCGGTTATACCAAATTAGGCAAATTCTGCAGTCATAGAATATTTTAGTATATATTACAATACATCTTTTCTAAGTAGTATTTGTTTATATATTGAAATTATGTAAACATCTTTTGGATTTCTGTTACAAATTAGCCAATTAAAGGTTTAAAACAAGTACTGGTGTAAAAAGTAGATGAAATCTTACCTCCATTGCTAATGCAGCTGTTTGCTGGTCGTAATGGTTCAGAAGGTTAGGCATAAAGGTAGTGTTGTAAGGCAGATCCTGGCACATCCGTAAGATGATCGGCTCGCATGAAAATAAGCTGTGCCCCTTTGTGTGCCCCACCAAAACATCCAAAAGCCAAAGGTAACAGAACATCCAGCGAGCAGCCATCCTTCCTCACGAATGGGGCCAGTTATTGAGCCCAGTCAGAAAACTCTTTTAATGCCTCATGTACCTTCAGATTTCACTTTAATGCCAATATTTACAGTCCTTCTTTAAGGCTCTTCAGAACGTGGATGCTCTTTGTATACAACACTGTTTGTGCAGTCCCGGTGATGTGTTGGAGGCAGAGGCGTGAAACATCTTGCTTTTTCTTTTCACATTATTATAGAGCAGGTATTAGGTTAAGGCATGAAGATGTTTATCCACATTCCCACACAATTGACTCCATCCTGACTGAACAGCAGCAGCATTAAGTTCTTCTTTTGTCAGATGGCCTGAAATAAAAAAAAGGAATACAATAAAGAGTCCTGTAATTTATTAAGTATTTAATGCTAGATCATCTGCCAGACAAATTGCTTGAAATCATCAAGTGTAAGAAACAAGTGAAAGATTAGAAGGTCTCTTGCCAAGTCTTAATTCCAGTTGTAGATTTTTTTTCTTGTGAGGGGGAAAAAAAAAAGTGGTGTGCTGTAAAATGTATCTAAAAATGGATGGGGAAAAAGAAGAATGTATTTACTATGAAGTAAATATTTAAAAAAAAAATACTCAGACTTTAAATTTAACCAAGTGATAATTACAGCTGTTGACCACATTGAAACCACACTATTTATAATTCAGCATCTCCACGAGTACGTTCACCACGATAGTATCTTTAGTTGCATGGTCCCATAACTTCTGCTGAATAGTTATAAAACAAAAACAAAACACTCGTCGCCAGCACCAGTACACAAGTCACAACCTGCAGCACTGAAGACTAGTGTTTTGCCCAGCACGTCGCATTCACAGCTTGGCTACCTGTCCTGAAACACGGCTACTTTACTCACACACAAATCCTAGACACAGGTTGGCCACAAAATATTAATCTATTGGCCCCCTCTTAGCACTTTCTCTTTGCTATCAGCACTATGGTACCTATAGAGACCCTCCTAAAGCTGAGGATAAATCAGAAGACAGCAAATTTTGACCATCCCTTTCTCCACACACTGTAAGATGGAAACTGCAAAGGTGGCTATTTATGGTTGTTCTGCCAGTTCCTTAATACCTATAGAGCCAATTTAAACAGCAATCATTGCCTAGGGCTGGATCTGCACTTTCTCAGCGGTAAGGGGCTAGAGGTAGAACAAGTAGAACAGGGACTCAGCATATTGCACCAGTCTGCTAGAAAAACAAACTTGGGAATCAGAGGTGAAAGCAGCAAGAGCAGCAGCCAGTGCTGAAAGAGTACAAAGAAATCCTTTTCTTTAACAGCTTTGTCTTATAGCAATGAACCTGCAAAATTCAGCCAGCTGCTTTGAGAAAACAAAATAATGGGCTGCATTAAAAGGTACTAGATTCGGAAATTCTGTTTGAACCAGAAAACCCCAAGCACTCCAACAATATTCCCAAGCGGAAGCAACAACTAAATTGAACAGACTTCCAGTCCTGAGTAATTGTTCTCCTCAGATTTTTGGGAAAAGAAAAATTCTGCAAGTCAGAAAAGAAAAAAAAAAACTCCTTTCCTTAATGCAAATTTAGTAAGACATACAAGGGTTGATTGTCAGACTCCTCCCAGAAAAGTCGTATCAGCTGCCCCAAAAAAGTTTTGTATATATATCTATATATATAAAAAACACTTTCATTTACACAGCAATTCTCATGGTGAGGAAAGAATACACACCAGCCATTTCTGATGGAATGTGTGGCAATGATTTTGACTGCTACTGTTTGAGACTGGCTGTCAAAAACAAACAGAAAACAGGACAAAGACCAAGGTGCTAAACATAATGAAGGTAATTTACGTTCATTGACATGTTGCTTCCAGGCTGCTTACTCCCTCTCTGCTATCCACAGGGAAATGGCACTCAGGTATATAAAGGGAAGAACAAGGAATAAAAACTGTCCCAAACCTAGGAAAAATATAACATTACCAAGAAAGCAAAAATAGAACTTTCTAAACCTCAAGCTAGGCAGTAAAATCAAGTAGCACTG
>JAUBNY010001150.1:1156925-1168941 GCA_032275445.1 Crypturellus soui
TCCTGCCTGTCCTGGATCCTCATCCACCCTGGATCCCCTCTTTCCGGGATTCCCACAGGTCCTGGGCACCCCTCCATGCTGGATCCCCCTCCATACTGAATCGCCTTCCCCATTTGTAGGGCTGGAAAGAGAAGAGGATTCCCAATCCCTTATGAAGGCTCCGAAACCAAATCTAAATCCACGTGTGTATTTAAAAGCCCTTAAATTTGTCACTGAGGTGCAGGCTGGCTGCCTTTTCCTTTCCCCTTTCCGTTTTCCCTTCCCTTCTTTCCCTTTCTCTTCATTCTGTTCTATGCCACCCCACACCACACCACGCTGTCCCGTCCCGTCCCATCCCATCCATCCCTCTCATTTCCCAACGCTCTTTGCTTTTCCGCTGTTCCAGGCTGTTCTTAGGAGCTCTCCGAGGCCTGTGCCCTGGCCCGGGATGCGATGGGGCCGCTGCTTCCCCGGCAGAGGTGTCGGAAGGAGCCGCTGCCGTGAGGACCGTGACCCTTGGGAAGGGTTTCGGGCCCGTTCCCAATCAAATCCTGCTTTTCTCAAATGCCGAGCTCTCCGTATTCGCTCATTCGGCCGTTGTCCTTTAGGCTGACGTTTCCCGCGGCTCTGGGCTGAGCCACCTCCTTCTCCAAAGTGCCCGTTCCCAATTTACCGCATCCCAAGCCGGACGGCTGAGGTGGCTCTTGCCAACACTGCCCCAGCCTGGGGGCTTCCAGTTGCTCCCACCCGGAGGACGGGAATAAATCCGTGCTGGCGCTGTGTTCATGGCAGAGCCCGGCTGATTCCCTTGGCTTTCCCGTTTTCCCGCGGCTGCCGGCGGCACCTCCTGCCGCACGTTCTGCAGAGGGCAGCACGAGCCAGGAGATGGGCCGCAGCCTCTGCCGCCGCTTCCCGGCGCCTGCTGAAAACCGCTCAAATCCACGTTTCCTTCGGCAAGAAGCCTTAAGGAATATCCCGCTGTGGATGAAGCCTCTTCCTGCCAAAATGCTTTCCAGTTATTTTTTTTTTTACAAAATTCCACATTTTTCTGCCCGCTCGTGGAGCACAGCAGAAAGCTGCATTTCTACGAGAAGCCTCTGAGCGTTTCCCCGCTCCCTGCGTTACAACCGCCCGGGAGGCTGCAGGGATTTGGGAAGGTCTCCGGAGCTGCCGCCCCGTGTGGCTCTGCCCCTGCCCGGGGAAGCAGCCGGCGCATGGGGAAATCAAAAAGCAAACAAGGCTTTTTCCCTGGAAACCTGATCATTTCAGCAGGTTACATCAAAGTTTCTTGGATTCTGGAATATAGAGTCTCCCTTCTACACTGTGGTTTAAGGAGGAACTCACAGTTTGGGGTCCTTCCGCTTTCCAAACCTTGGAACCCTTCTAATGCATCAAGGTCTGCCCCGACTGGGCATGGAAATGTCAGGAATAACCATCGGGAAGAACTTGAAATAAAGTCCACAGCGATGAAACTGCCCAGGGCCAAGGCAGCCGCTGCCGATGCATGGAGTATCCCAGCACCTGGAGAGAAAAACACGGAGTCTCTTGGGAATTCCCCTGCTGCCTCTTCCGAATGGGAAGTTGTGGGGAGTGAGCGCAGGAAGGAAGCGGAGCCCCCGCGCTGGACCCGGGTGGAGGGAAGCGCCTGCACGAGGCACGAGTCTCCCCAGCTCCGGAGCGTTTTGAATTTCCCTCAAAGCGACGTCTCGGGTCGCTGCCAAGTTCCCGTCACTCTCCGGAGTCCCAGGGCGGCGCGGGTCCGAGTGCCGCGTTCGCTAGCGGAGGGTCTCTCCGAGGGAAACGCTTCCTCGAGGATGGAGCGGGAGCGAGCGCCGGAGCGCGGCAGGAGGCATCAGGAGCCGGCACACGCTGGGGCTGACACAGAGAAAAATCCCTTCCGGAATGAGGAAGGAAAATGTAGCAAAAACCTCCCCCCCCAAAAATGATAATTGCTCTTATGCGAGCTGCCAGGGATCTGCTGGCGAGGGGCTGAAACTGAGGCGGAAAAGGAGAGGAAAGGGAACAGGGGAAGAAATTAATAGCAGCGGTGCCGATTCACATTTAGCTCTCTTCTGAAATGCACTGCTAGAAGTGGCTGTATTTTTTTTGGACTTCACCGACGGCGACACTTTGCAGTTTCCTCGACAAAGTGCTGTTCGAAACCGCTCGCCTTATGAGGAAGGTAAATAACATTATCCCCCTTTCAACATGAGGTCGCGGGAGCAAAGCCGCAGCCGGGCCCGGGGGCCGAGGAAATTGGCCGTCTTATGGGATTCACTCCCGTTTGCATCAGCCGAGGATCTGCCCGGGAAAGCTCAAGGAACAGACTTGTGTGGCGGGAGATGAACCAAGGAAATCCGAGTGCCGGCTTCATGCTGCGAGCAAAACTTCCTTGCTTTTTGTGGGAGCGGGCTCCGGAGCTGCTCCTGCCCAGGATTTCCAGGAGCTCGTCCCAAGCCTTTGGAATAGAGAACGGTGCCACCAGGAGCAGAAAACACTGTGGGAATGTGGGCCTGGTGAAGGGGTCTGATGCGGTTTTCTCCCTGCCGGGACCTTGTCACGGGGAGATGCTGCAGCACGGAGGGATGAAAAATGCCCCAGAGGGGATTTTGTACCCGCTCTACATCATTTCACACCCAGGAGATGGTGCAAATTTAGGGGACTACGGAAAAGTTGGGAAAATGCTTCCCGGGGAGGATCAGGTGTCCCAGCAGAGCCTTCATGCGGGGTGTTCCATGGGAGTTTTCCCAGCAGCAAAATCCATAACACAAATAACGAGAAACTTCCCTGAGATGGTTGCATCCCACCAGTGATCCCGGCACATATTCACTGGCTAAAAACACGTTATTCTCCATACCTCCCCACAAGAATATTCCAGCAAATCTCCATGGCAGGGAGCTGTGCGTCTTCCCACGTGAATTTTCGCTTTTCATCAGATAAACGCAGAAATGAGCATGACATTTCTTTTGTCGAGAGCATAACCAGCAACCCCTAAAACACCAGCCAAGTTCTGGCAAGGCTGCTTGCCAGCGGTACAAGGGTTCAGTCCCAGCAATGCAATTTTCTTTAGGGAACACAATTTTGGGGCTTTCACGCCGCTATCCTACAGGTGACACAACCTTAAGAGCCACCGCGTGGCGTCTTTAAGGGGGAAACCGGCTGCATTTCCAACGCACGGCTCAGTCCGAGGCCGCCTGTCTCTTCACTGCACCTAAATCAAGTCTCGTGTAAACCATTCCTAATCCCCAGGATATTCCTTCCTTTCTTTCCACTTCACTAATGATTTTAAAGAGCTGAGCTCTCTGGCCTGAGCGTTTGCCACTAAAGAAACGTTCCTGCTCGTTGGCCAAGGTAGCAGAACTGTGTTTGCGACAGGATCACCGGTGGATGGTGCACAGGGGTTGCACCAGTATCCACATTTTGCTATCCCAAGTATCAGTCGGGAAGTTTTCTCATCCCTTTCTCTTGCATTGGGCTCCAAGGGGCGCTCAGAAGCCAAGGAGAACTACGGAGTTATCTCGGAACACTTCAGTTAGGATCACACCTCGGTTTGGGACGCGGCATTTTTTGCTGCTTGTCAAGTTGTTCGACCATGCAGCTGCACGGCAAGGTGAAATATTCCATATATTATTTGCAAAAGGGTATCATTCCTAAGGGCAATTCTGCCCACACAGCTTTGCCCAAGAGCCAGGCACTCTTCCTCCCCTGCTGGCTCCTTTCCACATGGAATTCAGCAACTGGAGAACTATTACTGGATATTCCAAACATAGCAGATGGCTCTGCATTTGCCGAATCCGAAATGAAAATCACTACAGCCAGCAGGAAAATAATATTCCATTTTTTTGCTGTCCTTGTCCTTGCTGGAGACTCCCCGGGAAGAAGCCAGGGCTTCCCTGGAGAGGCCGGACACACAGTTTGAAAAGTGCTGCGACTGCAGGGGAAAAAGGGAACAGAGAAATAATTTCTCGGATGTGAAATGTTCATTTAATTTGTCATCTGCACGGGTGCAGAGTGCGCTGCACGGCTGCAGCAGCGCTTCTCTGATGTAGAAGATCAAGTACAAAGACAAGAATTGGATCCTCTAAGGGAGCAGGGAGGTAGAGTTAAGAGAAATGTTAAAAAAAAAAAAAGGAAAAATCCAACAAAAAAAGAATGCAAAATGTGTCACAGAGAAACCCTGACACAGGGAAAAGAGATACGACGTGACCCTGCAAAGCTGCATGTTTACTCATGGGCCCTTTCGTTTTCTGCCAGGATCTGAAGCATTTGGCAAATACAAATTAAACTCCGCAATCTTCTGCTTCGTCAGGGATCCTGATGAAAAATCCTCATTTTTATCAACGGGGAAATGGCTTTGGCGTCACGTCTGCAGGCCACGTCCAGCCCTGTCTCCAAAGGCCAAAACTGACGGTTTTCTGGGAACAGACTTATATTTTTCTGTCAAGAAACTATCATGAGGCTCTTCCCAGAGCAACCTGGCCGGCAGCGGAGATGGGATCCCTTTGCCTGGTGGACATTTGCCCCCCGAGGCTTTCACTGCATTTTGCAAAAATCCGCAGGCCTACAATAAATAAATAGATGAATGACTGAGTACCCCAAATGCCAGAGGTATAAATATAATTACCAAGTAAAAATAATAATAAAGGTTGGGCAATAAAATACTGGAGCTAAGGACATGTCCAGTTGTTCTGCGCAGGGTCTATAATCGAGTCTTAATTTTATCTGACATTTTGTAATACAATTTTTACTTTGTAGTACCACAAACGCCTCCCTAGACCAAGACTCTGCTTCCTAAAAAGCCCATCGACAAATATGGAAGCAGCTTCCACGGCCCCTCGGCAGATTTCCCCATTGGTCATTCAATTCACCCAGTTTTCCCAAGGAGAGAGAGGACGATGCTCCTGGCACTCCTCACCTTCTGCAGTAAAACCACTCATAAACCTGCATACAAAAAAAAAGGTAAAGAAGTGGAAACTCTCCATAAAGATTAAAAAAAAGAATCACTTCAGGCTTTCCTCCTTTTTCTATTTTCCACTTTTGCCACTGTTGCAGTTTTTCTCATTTAATGTGTTTTCCTCAGACTTGTTTTCATCCCTGTGTCATTAGTCAGCCTTGTTTTCGTGCCCGTGTCATTAGTTTGCTGCTTTAAAATGCTTTCAGTGAGCGGCAGTTCTTACCTGTGTGGTCTCTAATTCTCCTCATTTCTCGCTCTTTCCCTTCTCCCACCTCTTTCAGGCCTGTCCTCCTTCATGTCTCTCCCAGCAGTGCTCAAACGCCCCCACTCACTGATTAAGTCACCCTAGAATTAGAAATGAGAGAAATTGGAGACATTTTGGAACAGAAATGAAGCATAGAGTTACTTATGAACCTGCAGTGTGTTCTGATTTTTAAAATCTAAAAATCTGATAGATGAGCAGTAAAGCTAAAACTTGCAGGTGAGGTGCGGTTTGAGGGAGAACCAGAGGCTTTTTACAGGAATCTGTGCAAATCACCTGGGTGGGCAACACAGCGGCAGGAAGAGCTGGGAGGGAACTGCCCTTAAACTGCATCTTGCAGGGACAGGAGTGCTAGAAGAGCTCTGCTCTGGAAGCTATTTCGTAGGAACAAGCAGGCAAGTGCTCTGGATACACAAAAGATGGTTGTGGAGGAATCCCACATTCCATCTTTGTGGAAATTCCCAGCTCTAATCCCACCTCAGGCAGGGTAGGACAGAACTGCAGGAGATTCCCAGCCAGTGAGTCCTTCTAGCCGTGCTCGGATGTGATAGAACTCCATTTGTTCAAACCAGAGAATAGATCAGTGAGGGGAGGCTGATCAAAGTGTGTGAAATATTAAATAGCGCAGAAGGGCAGGCTGACGGCTTCTGTTCTCCCTTTTCACAGCCCCAAATCCAACACCTCTCCAGTGCTTCCATTCCTCCTGCACTCAGGCCAATCCCAACAATCCTGCGAGTTTTCTGGATTCCTCCTGGCCTCAGGAAACACTCACGTTGTGTCAAACCGAATCTATAGATTATGTAACTGTAAGAGGACCCTGCTACCTTGTTGCCACTGAGGGGAAGTCTTGCATTGCTCAAACTGTGGCTTTCGTTCTCCCAGGAACCATCTCTGATTTCTCTAGCAGAAATGCTCTAAATGTGTCTCGTTCCTGGTTTCTGTTTCCAGCCTGTTCTGGCTCATACATTCGCTTTAACTTTAGATGTGGGCACCCTCCCTGCACGTGTCTCAAGTCACCTGGGTGTCCGAGCTCTGCTACGGCCCCTCTGGAGCACGGGAGGAGGAAGACGTGGCCAGGTCGGGTTTTGTCCGTGTTTAACCCCCTCATCGCGCACTCGACCCACTTCAGAAACTGCCATCTCAGCACCTGGAGCTGTCAACAATATCCCTGATCCACTGCAGCCGCTTCCTGACTTGCCCAAAGCAGCGCAGAGGGGTCAAATTGCCCATATTCGGAGGCAAAGCCACACCGAGGGCAAGTTCCCCGCGTTCGGAGCTGGAAACGCCTTCAGGTCGGGCCCACGTCCCCTGCTCTTGCTCTGCTCCCGTCCCTCTCTTGCTTCTGACTTCAACCGTAGCAGCTGACCTAGAACGAGAGGAACAAAAAGAAAACCACCAAAGCAGAGAAAAGCAACGCACAATAGTCCAGAATTGCTCGTTCTTCTTCTGTGCTACCTGCGGGGGAGAAAATGGAGCCGCTTTTGCTGCTGGTGCTCTACAAACTGCAGCTGTGACGAGGGCGCCCCGTTCCACCCGGCACCGTGCTGATTTGATACGACAAAGACTTCACCCCGCTAGGACTACAAACGCGCTCCCTGTTTAGCCTGCTCGGCGCCTTGCTGAAGCGCTGCTCACGCTTTGTCTCTCCTGGATCCCTTCCTCTGGGTTTTTCTTGTATTTCTGATTGCTTCTGACACGCCGGTTACCCAGGTTAAAACGTCCCCTGCTGCGGAGGTGGCTGCTAGGAGCAAGGACTGAATTAACTGCAGGATTTCATCACGGTCAGGAGTCCAGCAGACCCCGAGCGGGTGGAGATATTTTTACGAACAACAGGGACTCAGGATGGGCAATAATTTGGGGTCTCTCCTGCCTGGATGAGGGCCAGGAGGAGCAGCCGAGTGCTGTGGGAAGCCGGAGCAGGACCGGCTGCCTTGGCCGAGCTGTCGAACCCCAGCGACTCTCGTGCAACTACTCATGGGTTTAAAAGTAAGTACTTAAGTGCCTATCGGCTGCACGAGGGCTTTAGAGCTCTTCAAGCTAGTGAAACGGATGATACTTCAAAGGCATTAAAAGTAGGTTAACAAAGAGTATTTGAGAGACCGAGGAGATAACCTGGATGAAACTGACAGTCTTCAAGTGCAGAGGAGTAAACAGAGGGTGTTCTCAGTGGGGCTGTTTCTATAGGGTTAGCGAACAGCTCTGGTTTATTCCCTGCTCAGCACTTGCTCTGCTCAGCACGATGCCAAAAAAGGACAAGTTGCACCAAGCCTGACGGGAGAAATCACCCGCTGGAGCCGCGCTGAAAACGGGCGTTCTTCTCCCACGGAGCACCTGGGGGCCAACAGCAAACACGGACGAGGAGAAGACTCTCTATTCAATATTACTGATATCAATATTCAATATAAATGATCAATTTCTATTAGCCAAGTATATTACAAGCAGGTATCTGCCAGAACAGCAGATACTGGCTATTAAGTAATATAATATAATATTTGGTACTTCATAGATTGGTAATACAATGAATAAACCCGCAATATATATATATATTTTCACCCCCACACACCCTTTAGCCTTTTGCTCTGGTGAGATAAGGAAACGAGGTTACTTGATTTCCCTTTAGAGCTTATAATCAGCCACACTATTTTAATAATCTTCGCTTGGTTCCACTTTCTGTTTCTTCACTGTTCTACAGTACGGCAGTGTTTTTGTTGCACACTCCACAGGGAGAGGTTTCAGATGCCAACAAACACAATCGGAGCGATTTATCCTTTTCTTCTTATTATTACTCCTTTTAGAGGCCACGAAATATTCCCACCAACCTGAAGCTTTGTTTTTTGCAAGGCCTTGTACTCCTCATGGTAGTAAATATATGGCCTTGATATCGCTAACTTTAAATCAACACGGATCAGCATAAAGAGCTTCCAGAATTAGGATACCTGCACATAACAAGCAGCATTTCCACTGCTTAGCACAACGTGCAACCTCCTTTCTGCAACCAGCTGTGTTATTAACCTGTCCAGGGTCAAGAAGAATGGGGTATTTACCCCTTTAAAGATAGGAATTAATAACAGCAACAGTAGTAACTTTAGTTAAGTATACAAATATAAACACGTTATTAATCATTAACAGAAATCAGCCCATTAATAACGTTGCAAAGCTCTCTAGGAGAGGAACTGTGGCAAACCGAGATTTCCTCTGTTTTGTTAAATTTGGCCTCTCATTCTCTTTATTAAACAAAAAAAGTTATTGTTTTGGAAAAAAAATCTGTTGCTATTTTGTTTAGCTGTCCCTCTTTTGACACCATCTGTGGTCAGATTAAAAGCCGGGATCTGAATCAACATCTCTGTGTTTAATCTCTTGTTGATATTTCTGTAGATTGAGAAGTTAAAGAAAAAAAAAAAGAAAAAAGATTACTAGGGGCCAGCCAGTTTTTCAAGTTTGAATTATGCCCGTACAATCTTAATGAATTTCTTAAGTTGAATGTAAATATGACCCTGGAATGTGGAAACATACATTTTTTGCTCTCTGAGGTCTAATAAAAACACAAAAGCGTTCTGTGTGGTTCCACGCAGCGCTGGAAATGCTTTGTAACATACCCTCAAACCCGAGGCAGCTCGAGGGGCCGAAATCCAAGCGCGCGGAGCTTCCTGCGGGACATTAAGTGTTTTCCTCCTAATTGTTTACAATTTGCTCTCTGCTGTGCCTGCGCTTGGAACCGAGACCATAAAAAGCCGCCGAGAAATCCGAGGCGGCCGCTCCGCGCCAAGCCGGGGCGCCCACGGAGCCTCTTCCCCGACCGGCAACAACTCCGCAGCGCGAGACGCCGCCGAGTCCCCAACCACAGACTTTTTGCCCTCGCGTCGAGCGTAAAATAGGTCACGGCAGAGGGACGCTGTGTCTTTAAGTACTGCCCGGCCGGAGCCGGATTATCATTAGGTTACGTAACCGCTGATGAGCTGCTTTTCATTAAGGCTCCCCGAGCGGGCGCGCGGCGCTGGGGATGCCTTTCCTTGCGGGATGCTGCGCTCTCCTCCCAGCTCCGGAGGCTGCTCCTGGGCCGGGGGCTCGCGTGGATCGCCGGGATGCCCAAAGTGTAAAGCGACTAACAGACCTTAACGGGGTTACGTGTTAATTTTGGTTAAAGTACGTGTGCGAAACTGTACAAACGAGAGGTGTTACCTGAGGGTGTTGGCAGAGCTCTCCTGGCGCGGAGCTGCATTCCTGGAGCGCGTCCTCTGCTGAGCAAAACCCCCAAACCATCCGGATTTTCCCCGTTTGGAGCGCAGGAAACGATGGGGCAACAACGTAGCCGGGACCCTGCAAGGGGAAGGAAATTTGAGGCAGAGCTGATGGCAACCACAGCCTCACAGCCGCAACCCCCAGGGAACAGGCTCCCCGCGGGGTCCCTCCTGGGGTCCCCAGGACACTTGTTTCCACCCTTGGTCCTTCTTCGCATCCCGTGGTCCCATTCATGCCCCATTCCAAGATCCCGCTGCATATTCCCTGCAGGCTTTAAGGAGCTAACTCCGCACTATCAATCTTAACCTCCTGGACTAGCAGCTCCGCCACAGATACTTGCAAAGTACCAGCCGCTCTTAACACAACAACCTGCTTCACAAACCCAAAGAAAACCTGAAAATGCCCTTTAGCCCAAGCAAGTTACATGGAACGACAGGCTAAATAGTGATGTGTAAAACACGGGGTTTACGGCCACGGAGGAGCCAAGCAGGAGCCCTCAGCGTTGTTTTGCTTGGTGATTCCATCGCTCCCTCGACGCTTGACCTCCTCATAAACCTCGAAACCACTGCTTCAAATCTGGGAATTGAAAACAATCGTGTCAGCTGCTTTTACGGCTCGGATTAGCGAGATAGAACAAAAGTAAGTTACTTGTCATTGGAAATGAAATGGAAATTAAAGCTGCTCGCACACTAAGTCTCACTCTCTGAAGTTACAAGGCAGGAGAGGCCTCTGGATTTAATTCTATGAAGTTTGGAGATACTTTCATTTTGCTGATGGATCCCCTTTTTGCCATGTGTATTTCAATGAGACGTCTAATCCTTCTCCTGTTTTAAACTCTGATTTAACTCGCCCCAGCCTGACAGCACTGTAACGTACTTAAAAACGCCATCGTTTACACCTGAGTTCCATTATAAAACGAACGTGAGGATTAGAAGTAATAAAAACGTCTTTGCACTTCTCCGTGTTAACATCACTGAGAACTGCAAATGTTCCCTGTTGCCTGAGCTTTGCTCACACAGGGAGCAAAGGAAGTCACGGAAGGGAATGTCCTAACATCCCCCCCGACTTTGCATGAGTTTTGCCACTTCTGCCCGCACCAAAGCGACGCGGGCGCAGCCGGGAGAGGCAGCGGCGAGCCGGCAGCGTGGAAAAACTCCGGGATTTTACCCGTCTCCCTTCCCTCCGAGCGGGAGCAGCAGGAAAACATTAGCACTTCCACGGCGGCGTGTTGCAACGCGGGTCGTGCAGCAGCACGCAGCGGCGGCGCTGCTATCCAGCCCCTATTAAGGCGGCAATTAAAGGGGAATCAAAACTATTTCTTTGTTCACCAGAGGGAATTCGGTAGGGCCGCGCGGTCCCGCGGAGCTGCTCTTCTCCATCTTGCTCCTCTCGCCATCCTTTTGGGGCCTCCTTTGGGGCGGACAGACCTGAAATTACCCTGAAAAAAAAGAAAAATAAATAAAAATCCGTGCAGTAGCTATTTATCTAGCTGCAGGACAGAATATGCAGCATTTTGCATATGAATCCACCTACTAAGTCAGCTACGTTGCAGGGAATACAAAACAGCCCGGGAAAAGCCCTCCTGATTCCCGAATAACCAACCCAACAAATATCAAATATTTCTGAAATTCCTCGTGCTCTATAGCTGCGAAGCGAAGGGTTAAGCCAAGCTCAGCTCGCCCATCCCCTTCGCAGGTGCTTGAGAGATAATGAAGCAGTTATGAAATCCACGCCAGGACGGATTTTTTTTCTTTTTTTTTACAGTTGGGAAGCAAGAAATATCCATTTGGAAGCCACCAAAAAGAGGGGAAATGTTTGTGAGTGAGAAGAGTCTCACCGTGACCGTGTTGGGTGGGTTTGAGATGCCGCCCGTTTGAGCAGCCCTTCCAATCCCAATTTGTGCGGCTGGAGCCAGGGTATCCCATGGGATAACGAGCCCCATGGGGACACCACGTCCAACCGTGGCTATCCCATGGGATGAGACCCCACGGAGCCACCTGCAGCTCCACGTCCAGCCGTGGAGTTGGTTTTACCTCACGACGCACGAGGTGTCTGGGGACCCAGCGGCTCCATGGAGAGGACGAATAACGTGGGGATCTAGTCTGGATGTGGGATAGCGTAAGGGAAGCCGCTCTCCTTGCGGGATTTGAATGGAAGCGGGAGGAGATGGCGGGACCACGCGCCGGCCTAGGTGCCACCTCATGGTGCCCATGAGGCCGCTGCGGAGCTTCGGCCGCCTCGCAGGGGACACCCATTGCCGGGACGATCCCGAGCTCCAGGCGGGATCGGGATAACCCAGCGAGGGGCCGCGGGGGCCGCTGCGACACGCGGGACCCGCGAGGAGGAGGAGGCGGCGCCGAGTTGGGACGCGGAGGCCGCGACCAAGATGGCGCCTGAGGCGCCTTCCTCCTCCTCCTCCTCCTCCTCGTCGTTCCCCGCGGCGGCGGCCGCAGGGAACGACGAGGAGGAGGAGGAGGAAGGAGGGAAGAAGGCGGAGGGGGGGGCAAGGAAGATGGCGGCCGCGGGCAAAGGAGGAGGAGGAGGAGGAGGGAGCGCGGCGGCCTCCCGCGCCCCGCCCCGCT
>JAUBNY010001156.1:76739-87191 GCA_032275445.1 Crypturellus soui
CGGAGGGGATCCGGAATAGCCGCTTCCATTAAGCGCTTCCATGTTTTGGGTGGCTGGGAAATGCCGCCTCTGCCAGCGGGAGACGGGCTGGGAAGACATGGGATGAGAACCAGACAAACCGGTGTGGATCGGGAATGTGAGTGGGAAGGCTGGAGCGAGCGGGAAACCTGCCCCGTGGAGCAGGGAATCGCGGTGTCCATGGAGCAGGGAATTGTGGCACCCAAAGAGCAGGGAATCAGGGAGCCCACGGAACAGGGAATTGCGGTGCCCACGGAGCAGGGAATCACAGTGTAAATGGAGCAGGGAGGGAATTGTGGCACCCGTGGAGCAGGGAATCACAGTGTCCATGGAGCAGGGAATTGCAGCGCCCGTGCAGCAGGGAATTGCGGCACCTGCGGAGCAGGGAATTGTGGCACCTGTGGAGCAGGGAATTGCAGTGCCCACGCAGCAGGGAATTGTGGCACCCATGGAGCAGGGAATCGCGGTGCCCTTGGAGCAGGGAATTGCAGTGCCTGCAGAGCAGGGAATTGTAGTGCCCACGAAGCAGGGAATTGTGGCACCCATGGAGCAGGGAATCGCGGTGCCCTTGGAGCAGGGAATTGCAGTGCCTGCAGAGCAGGGAATTGTGTGACCCGTGGAGCAGGGAATTGCAGCGCCCATAGAGCAGGGAATCACGGTGCCCTTGGAGCAGGGAACTGTGACACCTGCGGAGCAGGGGATTGTAGTTCCTTGCAACAGGGAATCCCAGTGCCCATGGAGCTGGGAATTGCAGTTCCCTTGCAACAGGGAATCACAGTGCACATGGAGCAGGGAATTGCGGCACCTGCAGAGCAGGGAATTGCAGCATGCGGAGGCGGCGCGGGAGGCTCGAGGAGCCTCCAAGAGCCTGGAAAAGGCGGGATGCGCCTCGCTCCGCCGGCTCCCGGCGCCGTCTCCCTCCGCACGCGATCCGGCCGCTTTTCCCGGGGCCTCGGCCCCGCTAATGAGGCCTGACTCTCGTCAAGGCTTAATGAGCGCAGGCAGGACCCGCGGCTGCTCCCGGGAAAACGCGGCGGCAGCGCCACGGGAGCCGGATCCGGCGGATCCGCCGAGGGCTCCGTCCCCGCCGCTCCGTACGGAGCGGGGAACACGCGGGAACGACGCACGGAGCTGCATGGGGAATAACACGACAGGGGGACCATTCCCAAAAGTATTCCCGAGGTCGAGCAAGGCGCTGGAGCAAGGCGCATCCCGCTCGGCGCTCCGGCAGGATCCTCTCGGAAAGCCGCCTCCTTCCTCCAGGAAAACACAGGCGGGGAGGTCACGCAGCTGCCGTGCCCAAATGTCCTTAGGGAATCCAGAGCCGGCGTCCGATGACGCTCCGGCCTCCTCCTCGGAGCGCGTTATTCGGGACATCTGTAACGGTGGAGCGGGAGCGCCGCGCCGCCGAGCGGCCCTTCCGCCGGCGATTGAGCCGATAAATTCCCTGTATTACTTCGCCCGGATCAATAGCCCGGCCGTTATCCGGGGCCGCTGCCGCCGAAATTGGTTTCAGCCGATTTGCGAGCGTAATAAATGTCCGTTTATCACGCGGACCCGACCGAGGGGCCGGGATTGCTCCGGGAGGCTCCCGCGGGATCCAGCGCGGTCCTCGGAGCTCCGGAGACGCGCGGGAATCTCGAGCTGGATCCTTGGAGAGCCTGCTCTGGGCTGGGATGCGCTCCGGGCGGATAAAACAAGGGTCTCCGTGTGCCAAAACATCCCAAGGGGCTCCCAAAGAGACCTGTCCCTTTGGCCACAGGGAATCCAGGTCCCTTGGGTCACAGAGAGCTCCTATCCCTGCTCATCCGCTTCCCTTCAGCTCTGGAATTCTCTTCCCAACACTGGGAGCGCTCAGTGCATTCGGCATTTGGAAGCTGATCGCGGCGGAGTGGATTTTCTGCACTTTATTCCAGTTCTTTCCATGAAAATCTTTCCATGTTTTTTCCTCCCTTCCTCCTTCCTCAACCTTAGGAAGCGCCTTAACCCGGAATCCTTCATCCTGAAGGACTCGGAAGAGCAGCGGGGAGACGCCGGAGCCCCGCGTGGGATGTTCCATGCGGGAAAAGGGAGGTTTCCTCTGGCACGGCTTGGATAAGAGACCATGGAATCGAAGGATACGCGTTGGTGGGATGGGAGCGGGTGATTGCGCCAGGGTTTCCCTGCCCTCGGCATCCTCGGCCGCCCTGGGGACCGTTCGGAAGCGCCGCGGGCGGCCGATTAAATGGGATTATTCCATTACGGATATAAATGAACCGTATGGGAACCGGGCGGGAGAATCAACGAGGGAGCCCGCAAACGGCAGCGAAACCAGCCAGGACCATGGAATAACCCACAGGAATGCTTGGGAAGAGCAAATCCTGCCGCAAAATTCCCCCTTCCTGCAAGGAAACGGCGGGAATGGCGCAGGAGGGAAGAGGGGATGGAGAGGCCCTGGATACGGAGGGCTCTGCTGCCCTGGGGCTGCGGGGTATTGGGCACGCTGGGCGGAATTCCATATGGGAAAGGGCTGGAATGCAGCGGATCCGATGTGCGCAGGAGCAGGCGCTGCCCCGGGGAGCTCATCCCGGGTTTTCCTAGCGGGATGTGCGGGATCAGCAGGAATCAGCACCGGGATGAAGGGGCTTGCACGGGCCAAGCCCCAGCCCTGCCGGGCTCCTCCTTTGGATCTTTTAATGGGTGAAAATTGGGACTTGAAGCTCAGGGAAAAGGCCGGAAAATGCCCCAATTTGGGAATACAGGCTTCCTGGCAGATGCAGGGAAGGGAACAGGCGGGAACGGAGTCTGCAGCGTGGGCACAACCGGAGCAGGGAAGAGGCCCACGGGACTTCCCAAGGATTTGGCTTTAGCACCAAGCACGGGCTTGTCCTCTGCTCCGAGAGCCTCCAATTTCCACGGGATACGGACGGAATTCCCGGAGCACTCGGGACACAAGGGCATCTCCACGTGCCCTGCTGAATCGCTAGGGAATTATTAACCCAAAGGAGCCCTCGGAGCAAAGGTCCGGTGGGACCGGGTGTCACCGCGCTCCGGTGTCACCAGGTTCAGCCTGTGCTCCCGGTCTTTGGGAAGGCTCCGTGTCATTCCCGGCGGAGCGGGCGCGGGTCCTACCTGCTCCCACGGTGGCGATGGCGCTCTCCTGCCCGATGATGTGCTCCTTGAGCCGCTGCTCCAGCGGGAAGCGCCGGCGCTCCTCCAGCTCCCGCTTGCGCTGCTCCTCCTGGAACTGCGGGATGCGGGAAAACGTGGGCATCCGAACGGGAACATCCAGCCATCCCGTTTTCCTCCCTTGCAAAGCCCTCCAGGAGCGTTTGCGAGCGAGAAACAACATCTCCCAAATTCCCTAATGAGACACCGACTTCCCAGGAGCTTGGGAAGAGTTGGAATTTGCCTGGACTTATTTCCCTCGTGCTTGGTGTTTGTAACCATGATAAAATTCCCGAGCTCCCTCTTTTCCAGGCTCAATCCATGCTGTTTGCAGAGCGAATCGTGCACACAAATGCTCCGATCATTCATTTAAACTTAAATTTAAACTTAAACTTAAATTTAAAAGGAGAGGAGGCTTCTCTGCTGCAAAGACCCCCCTTCTCTCCGCACCCTCATGCTCCAAAAACGCCTCTTTTGTCAACTTTTATGGGGCAAAACTGGCATTTTGGTGAATTTCAGGGATGTTATATGGGATTAGTGGTGGTGCACGGTGATCCCTCCCAAGCGTGACTGCATTTCCAGGGAAATCTGCACGGGGATGAGGTGCAAAAGCAGCAGCAGATCCCAACGCCTGCAGAAAACCCACATGTGCAGAGGATGATACAAAAACGCCAAAGGAAAACGGGATAATAACTTTACAAAATCTGCAAAACCTGGGAATAAACCAGGCTATAAGAATACGACAGTCCCCCGGGATTTTGGGAATGGCTCTTTCTCGGGAAGGGCAAGAACTGCCTTCAGTTTAGCACCACGACCCAGCTCAATGCCAAAGCCAGGGCTGCCCATTAGAATTCCCTATTTCTCCTTTTCCAAGAACCAACGCAATCCAAATAAATTAAAAACACACACGAAACCCCCTTGTTTTTCCGTCCGGGGCGATATGTAAATAAAATCTACGCCGTGTGCCCACCCAGTCCTGCCAATTCATTCTCTGGCAGTGATTAAAATGAGCAATAAATTCTCAAAGACTCTCGGTGGGACGCGCATCCCGGGCTGGATGCAACCCCTGCAGCTCCGTATCCCCCCCAGCTGCATATTCATCACAAACTGCCTCCACTCTCTTATATTTTATATACCGGCACGATCATTTGCCTCGGCAACGTCTCCAGATATATTTCCTTTCTCTCTTCCATCTATTCGTTACGCATAAAAACCCAACGCAGCTTCCCGAGCTGTTCGGGGCAGGTTTTCTTGCCGGGCTCCTGAGACCACTTACCCGGCAGATCATTTTTTTCCCCCTCTTCCTCGAGGATTTTGAGTGTTTTGTCCCAACTTCCCTGCCTTAAAACTTCTTCAAACACGTCCAAGCCAAGAGCAAGAGGAAGGACGCGGATTTTGGCGCTTAGGTTTACGCATCCCGTTTGGAATTGCGGCTCCAGCAGGGATTCTCCTGAGGAGACGGTGGTTTTGCCTGCCCAGCAGACGTAATTTTGGGTGATATCAATTAAATAATCCTAAATAATTGCTTGGGGCTTCCAAGCACGAGCAAATTCCAAGCCTCAGGTTCCAAACCTGCAGAGCTGCAACCAAACCTGCGCCTGGGAATTGCCAACCTGAGCCACAATCGGAACCAGGAGCAATTTTGGGACACTAATTGGGGCTGCGATGGGGATTTGAGGCCGAAAACCCTTGAGATTCCCGCAGCGCCGGCGCAGGAATTAGGATTGCCTCTCCTAATGACCGCTAATTAATTGCTCTTACCTAAACGAGGCCTCATAACCCGGGATTTTAAATACTGCCAAGCGTGTTTATTCCCGAGGTTCTTCCTGGAACCACTATCTGCTCCTTTTCTTTGGAAATACCCGGCAGCAGCGACTCGAGAGGGATAAGACGACTATTTTATGAGCAGGCAGCGGAGATCAGCGTCCTTTTGGCTGAGATAAAAGTCCATGAGTACAAGGATAACCCGTGACTGGATCCGTGATTCCAGGATCTGCTTCTATTTTCCAGGAATTTCAGAAAATAAAGCCCTGATTTCACTGTATTTTTGCCTGGAGCTGACAGAATTGTGTTCCTTGCCCCATGTATCCCACTGCCAAGGAATAAATATTAATATGGGAGAGGAGGGAACATAACCCCAGGAGTAGCTAAAGGGACTGCAAAAGTTGAGGGTTTTTTGCAATATCTTGTGCTTGGAGATATTGCAAAATGGGTATAATTTGTAAATACTTCCTGCAGAAAGCATGGAATGTTGGAAGGGCAATAAGGCAATTATTGCCCGCGTGGAAGGAATTGCAGCAGCTCCTTCCGGACGCGGTCCCGGAGTCGGGAATAGGGATGCACGTGGGTTTGGGGCTCACCTTGGCCTCGGAGGCCTTCAGGAGCTCCGTGACCTCCCCTTCCCGCGCGTAATCCAGCGGCGTGTGGCCCATGTCGTTCTTCTGGAAGGGGTTGGCACCTGCGGGCAGGGAATAACATCACGGAATGAGGACGGGAACGGGGGCACCGCGGAGGCACCGCTCGTGTCACCCGCGCCCTTGGGGTGGCCTCTCCCAGCCTCCGCTCCCGGGGGGGAATCCGGGTTGTGGGGAAGCAGGGGGACCTCAACCGAGCCCCGGAATTCCCGAGGTTGGGAACGGCGGGGGGGGGGTCTATATTTGCTTCCAGGATGACAAATGGGCTCCATAAGCGGCCGCCGTGGAGGCGTTTCGCCCGGGAATGAAGAGGCCGGCGGAGGCCGGTGAGCGGAGGCCGCCCGGGAACGCTTCCGAGCGTCCCCGCGCGCGGCCACGTCCTCGAGGCCCCGTCCCTATCCATAACGGCGCTCCAATATCGGCCTAATCATCCCCCCCGCCCGGGTTCGACGACTTTGACTGATCGCCGCAATCATTGACGGGAGCCGCCCGGTACCGGCGCCCGGTCGATCGGCCACCCCCGAGGACCGGCGGCGAGAAAAGCCTCGAGGCCGCAATAAATAACGGTGTCAACGCGGGCGGCCTCCGCCGCCGAGGCCCGGCCTGACCTCGCGGGGCAGCTGGCCGGAGCGGGGCCGCCGGGAAAGGCCCTCCGACCCGCGGGGGACTTAATGCGAGGCCATTCGTCACCTCCCACGAGCTGTCGCGGCGACGGCGACCGGCACCTGGGCGGCCCGCGGAGGCTCCGGCTTTACGGGGAGGTTGATAGATGGAGGCCGCGGCGGCTCCGCCGGGGGAATCGGTCGCTGTCGGGAAGTCGAGCGGGGCGACGGGGGCCTCCATTTTTCACGTTTTATTAATCTCACCGGCGGAGCGGGGAGCGCGGGCGACGGGGCCTCGCTCCGCGGCTCGCGAGGGAGGCCGCCCCCACGGTCCTCATGGCATGAAGGAGGCCGCCCTCATGGTCCATGGTGTGAGGGAGGCCGCCCTCATGGTCGTCACGGCATGAAGGAGGCCGCCCTCACGCTCCTTATGATATGAGGGAGGCCAGCCTCATGGTCCATGACATGATGGAGGCCACTCTCATGCTCCAGGACGCGATGGAGGCCGCCCTCATGCTCCATGGTGTGATGGAGGCCACGCTCATGCTCCTCATGGCATGAAGGAGGCCGCTCTCATGTTCCATGATGTGATGGAGGCCACTCTCATGCTCCAGGACGTGATGGAGGCCACCCTCATGCTCCTCATGACATGAAGGAGGCCGCCCTCATGGTCCATGACATGATGGAGGTTGCCCTCATGGTCCATGACATTATAGAGGCCACCCTCATGCTCCTCACAGCATGAAAGAGGCTGCCCTCATGCTCCACAACATGATGGAGGCCACTCTCATGCTCCAGGACGTGATGGAGGCCACGCTCATCCTCCTCATGGCATGAAGGAGGCCGCCCTCATGGTCCATGATGTGATGGAGGCCGTCCTCACGCTCCAGGACGTGATGGAGGTTGCCCTCATGCTCCTCATGGCATGATGGAGGCTGCCCTCACGCTCCACGACATGAGGGAGGCCACCCTCATGGTCCATGACCTAAGGGAGGCCACCCTCAGCATCATCATGGTGTGAGGGAGGCCGCCCTCGTGCTCCATGACATTACAGAGGCCGCCCTCATGCTCCTCATGATGGGAGGGAGGCCGCCCTCATGGTCCATGACATGATGGAGGCCACTCTCATGCTCCATGGTGTGATGGAGGCCACCCTCATGCTCCTCATAATGGGAAGGAGGCCGCCCTCATGCTCCATGACATGATGGAGGCCATTGTCATGCTCCATGACATGTGGAGGCCGCCCTCATGCTCCTCATGGCATGAGGGAGGCCTCCCTTATGGTCCATGATGTGATGGAGGCCGCCCTCATGCTCCTCATGACATGAGGGAGGCTGCCCTCATGCTCCAGGGTGTGATGGAGGCCGCCCTCATGCTCCTCATGACATGAGGGAGGCTGCCCTCATGCTCCATGGTGTGATGGAGGCTGCCCTCATGCTCCTCATGGCATGAGGGAGGCCGCCTGCATGTTCCATGGTGTGATGGAGGCTGCCTTCATGCTCCTCATGACATGATGGAGGCTGCCCTCACGCTCCACGACATGAGGGAGGCCGCCCTCATGCTCCATGACCTAAGGGAGGCCGCCCTCAGCATCATCATGGTGTGATGGAGGCCACCCTCATGCTCCATGACATTATAGAGGCCGCCCTCATGCTCCTCATGATGGGAGGGAGGCCACCCTCATGCTCCATGACATGATGGAGGCCACTCTCATGCTCCATGACATGTGGAGGCCGCCCTCATGGCATAAAGGAGGCCATCCTCATGCTCCATGATGCGATGGAGGCCGCCTTCATGCTCCTCATGACATGATGGAGGCCGTCCTCATGCTCCAGGACGTGATGGAGGTTGCCCTCATGCTCCATGACATGAAGGAGGCCGCCCTCATCATCGTCATGGTGTGATGGAGGCCACCCTCATGGTCCATGACATGAGGGAGGCCACCCTCATGCTCCGTGACGTGATGGAGGCCACCCTCGTGGACCACGATGGGATGGAGGCCGCTCTCGTGCTCCTCACGGCATGAAGGAGGCCGCCCTCGTGTTCCTCATGACGTGACGGAGGCCACCCCGGTGCTCCAGGACCTGATGGAGGCCGCCCTCATGCTCCATGACATTATAGAGGCCGCCCTCATGTCCCTCAAGGCGTGAGGGACCCCAGGTGGCCAAAGCCACCCCAGGTCACAGCACCAACCCAGGCTGAGCAGACGGACAAAAAAAATCCCATTTTTTCCTGGAAAAGCCAAGTAAATCCAGAAAGAGGGGCCTGGAAAGCCCCAGTCGCACACGGAACCTCCCGCAAAAAATCATAAATAAATTAATTGTATCAACTGGCACATAGTTTTAAATGCAATTAAATGCATTTAAATTAATTTTATCAACTGGAACAGAGTTTTAAATGCATTTAAATGCATTTAAATTTTGCTTCTGATCAGCGTGGTGACAAGGATGCGACCAGCTCTGGAAAACCGGGAAGAGCGAAAGCGCAAACGCCACGATATTAATTATTTAATTAAGACTACGAGCGACTTCCTAAAGCAACTGGGCAGAAAAGCCACCGGAGGCTTCATTTAGCCCCGGCCAGAGCAGAGGAGCTTCTTCCTAACATCATTTCCTTGGAATGAGCAACCGGGAGCACGTGGAGACGTAACTTCGTTACAGGGGAAGGTCAGCGGAGAATCCAAGGTTCCTCTTTGGAGGAACGCAGGGAATCCTGGTGGGAATGAAGGGAGGAAACCCGGGAGAAGGGGCAATGTGGATATTGCAGGCTGAAAAAAGCGGCATTATTTATGGAAAGGGCTTTATATGGAAAAAAAAAGGATATTGAAAAATGGGGAAAACTGTGAGTGTCAAGGGGAGATGCACGGATTGCACCAAGGTTTTGCAAAGGGACCCCCTGCACCAAGGGTTCCTCTTGCACGAGGTGCAGGAAGGTCCCCGGCTGCAAAGGAGGCAGCAAAACCAGTTTTCAAACAGAAAAAAAGGATTAGAAAAAAAAAAATAAAGCAGAAATGAGGATTAACGAGTGCCAGACCCGGAGAGGGAACGGTGCAACGGGCAATGGGATGTGCAATGGCCAAGCTGCCGGGTGTCCCCTGCTTGTCGCATCCTGGGAAATGCATGGGATTTCCCCTGGGAATGCCATGGGATCCAGGATGGGGACATGGAGCCAGGAAGGACCCGGAGCTCCCCATTTGCAGCAGGAATTGCTTTATCCAGGGCGGGATGCACATTTGGGAGCCCCGTTTGCAGGTTTCGCTCGCACAGGGCACGGGATTTGCTGCATCGGAATCAAAACAGGTTCCTGCACGGCTGCGGCTGGCACTTTGTCCCCTCGTTCGGGTCACAAAAGCCTCTTTGGCACCGGGGTTGAAACCAGCCCCGAGTTCACGCCGTTCCCTGCAACGGGGCAGATAACCCCCGTTATCGGCGTCTCCAAGGCCGTAGCGCAAGGGGGAAACCTGCAGCCGCTGCTTCCATGCTCCCTACGCCTCCATGCGTTAAATCCACGCAGGAATTTATGTCCCCGTACCCCAAAAACACCGAGAAAGGGGCTGCACGACGGGTCAAACCCGCCTCAAGCGCTGCCATAACCGCGCTCCGATCCTTATTGCATCCCCGCGACGTCGGGAGGTGATTGGCTTCTAAATCCCGGTCTCCCAGGATTTTAATCACCGCTCTGGAGCGGCCGGGAGAGGAACTTTGCCGCCGTCGGACAGAGGGGGTCGATACGGCCGGGCCGGAACATATCGAGCCGCGGCGTTCGCAGACTCTATTGCGCTATTTAATCATCTTTTGCAAAATTTACAGCGCAACAGAAGGGATCGATAGTGAATTTATCGCGTTGCCTCGTAAATACGAGCGGGGAGAGGCGCTCCCGCCCGCCTGCAGCCCCGGGGATGGATGGGTTGGAGCAGGGGCCGTTATTGGGCACATCTGGAGGGGGAGCCCCCGCGGGAGCCGGCGCTCCGGAGCGCCGATCCGACCCCACCGCTGCCTCCGGGAGGCTGGAGGGGCCGGTGAGGCTCTGGAGGGGAGTCTGCGCTTCCCGGGAATGCCGTGGGCACTTGCAAGGAGGTTCCCATGTTGGAGACGGGATCCCGGAATGGTTGGGCTTGGCAGGGATCCCCCCAGCGCAGCCCCTGCTCCAGCAGGGACACTCCGGGTGCATCCAGGCGCCTTTGGAGATCTCCGGAGCAGGAGCCTCCGCAGCCTCTCTGGGCAGCCTGGGCCAGGGCTCGGGCACCCTCCCACCAAACAAGTTCTTCCCCA
>JAUBNY010001156.1:889265-899293 GCA_032275445.1 Crypturellus soui
TCCAGGCTGTGAAGACTGAACTGCTGCTCATCCCAAATGGGACTTTCTGCTCCAGGTTGAGGAATACAGGTGTAATTTCCAATTTCCCACCCATTCGGTAGTGATTTAATCTTGAGGGCTGCATACAGACCCACGAGGTTGACCCCAGTCTGAAATATGCCACATTTTGGAGTCAAAACACCGAATTTTGCATGTTAAGGATGTAGCAGATCATGGAGGCAGGGAATTAAAGGCGTCACGTTTTGAATATGGAAGCGTCTTAAAGCTCACCTAGGGCTGGACAAAACTGTATTCCAGCAGGTGCCTGGAAAACTTCTCTGGATGTGGAACAGCTTTTGACACAGCATAAAATCCTAATGTGCAATCCAATATCAGCTGCACTCTGGACTGTGGTGCCTTTCCCGTGAGTGCTGCGTGGAAGTGAATCTTTATGACTTGATTATAATAAAAAAACCAAGGTTTTGAGCTAGGTTTAAAGCCAGTAGGTTTAAAGACACCCTTTTTTGTTCCGAATCTCCGTTTGGGGCTTTGTATCACGTTCTTGGTGAGCGGGGAATTTGTGGAACAAGTGATTTGTGATGCTTCCAGGGTCCCTGGCGAAGTTTTCGGCACAGCCATATGTTGAGCTTTTGTCCTTTGCTAAAACTACCGCGTCCTTTCACGCTGGCATTGCTAGAAAAGACTCTTTCTGCAGCCCCATTGGAGAAAGGGCTGGATTTCCCCCCAAAAGGTCAATTTAGACTTTGATGCAAGCCAGAAATCCTTAAAAAATTCCCTACATCCAGTTTTGGGATGCTGCTTCGCTCTGGCCAGACCTGGCTTCTTGCAGGCAGCAAATTCCCTTTATTTTTTATTTTCCTAGCGCTATGAATGGATGAATTTATCAGAGGTGCTGGCAACCCTTCGTGTATTTTATTTTGCTTTTAAACACTGCCTCCTTCGAACGGTGGCCGTAAAGAAGTGCCTCATTGTAGTCTGAACCTGCCCTTAGTTTGCCAGGATATCGACGCGATTTCCTTTCTGGGCGGCCGCAAAACTGCAAGGAACTTTGTGTGATCCACATGTGAGTTTGATTTAAGCTTTCCCTCATGGATTTATGTGCTGTGGACTTTACAAACCTGCTCCGTGACAGCCCTTCCACCTTGGACGTTGTCTCCAAACGTGGCTCGCGAGAGAATTTCATATCTCCCCCTTACAAGGTCTTTTTTTTTTTTTCCCCACCCCGTGTTTTCTAAAATGCCTGTTGTTATTTCTTTTGCTTTTATGTTTTGCCAGCGAGAATGAGGTTATCGTTACGTGGCTCTTTGAATCTGCCCTCAAAGCCTGCACCGAAGGACTGTTCCCACTTGCCAACTATTTCTGCCGTAAGAACGCGAGGAGCCGTGGGGCTGGGTGAGACACGGGCGTTTCGGGCAACTCGCCCACCTCAAAACAAGCCCTAAAACACCCTGGAAAAGGGTATTTTTTAGATTGCATTCCCTGATCCTGCTTGTATTTTTGCAACCTTGCAGCATCCGCTAGCCTGAGCGGTGCTTGGGCAGGATGGGGAACTCAACGGTGCAACCCCGGCCTAAATTCTGCTGCAGAAGACCCAGCTCTGGGCCTGGCATCGTTAGGAACAGCTCCCTGATTGGAGTCTTGACTAATTTCCCTCTATCTGTGTTGGAAGCAGGCGTAGAAGCGGCGTGAGCTGTGGTGGGGATGGAGCAGCTCCGCAGCCCTTTCATTCGCTGTGTCCCTGGTTTATTTTGTTGCTCTCTGTGTAAAAAGGAGTTGCCAAAATCACAGGCTTGTAATTTCCATGTGTTTCCCAGCTGTGCATGCAAATAAATGTAGAGGTTCCTCCTCCTGCTCGTCTCGCTCTTCTGTCCTTCATTTCTCCCTCCTTTATCTTATTTAAATATCTCCCTTTAAAGATATATCCTTCGGGACAGGATATGTTAGCCCAAGCAGTAAGTCCGAGCTTGTATCCTTTCTCGAATCCTTCAAATTCATCCTTCTCTTTCTCCTAAATCCCCTTTCTCTGGGATTTTTCCCCATCATTCAGGCTCGATGGAAGAATATGAGTGAAGAAAAGAGGCAACTTTCTGGGGATTTTCAGTTTTGCATCCGGTGCGAGGCCAGGATACTCGCTGGCAGCCTCTAATTTGGAATCTCATTCCTGTAGCAGCAAGTCTGAGCGTACAGATGCTAAGGAAACAAAAAAAGGAAGCATGAATGAATATGTATCTGTGCATATCTGGTTGCTGCCAGTTTTAACTTGTCATTTTACGTCTTGAATTATGCTCTGGGTAATAAGGTTACGTGTCACCTTTTGGTGCGAGGATACTTTGTACTCTGGAATTTGCCTGCGCTGCCTCTAATCTCCCCGATTATGTTGGTAGGTTGGAGATAAGGTTTATAGCAACATTGGCCGGGAGTCAAGTTGCTGAAGGAGCAACTAGCTGCAGCTCTGGTTTTAAATACAGCAAATTTCATACTGCAGCCACTGCTGCAGAGGGGGAAAAACGCCTTGTTCTAGCATGGGTAGTGCTGCAAAAGGGTGAACACGGGCAGGAAAAGCTCCAAAGAATGTATTTTATGCATCCATCCATATATTTTATATACATAAAAATAAAAAACCCATAAGAGGTGCTGAGAACATGTTACTTTTCCTGACCTGGGGCAAAATAGCAGGGAGAAGTTGACCTCTCTTCCTGCTCTTTCCCGTCTCCCGCTGCAGGGAACGTGATTCCTTCTTGGATATCTTGGGCTCTCTTGAGTTCTGCCCTTCAGCTAGTGAGTCTCTGATAAGATCTTTTGAAAATTCCTTTTCAGGAGGATTTTTAATTCTTTTTTTTTTGCCTTTATGTTGCTGCTTAGAAGTTTGTCCTTCGCTGTCACCTCTTCTTTTCCCCTGCCAGGTTGCTCCTGCCTTGGTGCTCGACTCTGCTGTTTGTAGCTTCACTCGGGTAGGAGCTGGTCCCCCCGTGCCTCCAGCTTTGGAGTTTTGCAACCTGGAAAAGCAGGAAAACAGCAAACACCTTGGAAAAAACTCTCTAAAAATGCCTGAAGTGAATGGCATTGGCTTAGGCTGGGCAGTTGCGCAAGGAGAGCCGTTTAATCTAGAATATTAATATTTCTTCAACAGTAAAACCTGCAGTTTTCTTAACTACCTCCCTCACCAGCTAGTCGCTCTCACCACTATTGAGAATTTATTATTTTCAAGGCCTGTTTTAATTCATTGAAGAGGATCAGGGTTTTTCTTTGCTGTGATGCTCAGCCTGCAGAGGATCCGTGCTTCTCCGAATAATATTCGTTATAAAGATGCCACAGAATATGTGGTCTGGGCATGTTACCTATAATTAGGCAGTCATTAAACGAGATGCTCGCATTCTTGGAGGAATTAAATCCTGGTGATGTTTTGACTGGAGCTGTTTGCGGGAAGCTTGGAATGTATTTAAAAAAAAAAAAAAACCCTCTGCCTACTGGGTGTGGAAGTCCAAATTTTCTGCAGAAAAAATATGGCTCGGGATAAACATAGGCACAGTGTAATGATTCAAGCCCGCTTTGGCACAGCGGAATTCAGACATGGGCTGCGCTTCTTTGTGTCGATGCCTGGCAAATAAAAAGCAATGGATTCCCCCGTCTCAGCATTTCTGAGTGGCCTCGCGCTCCTGGATTAACTCACAAAGCTGTATTTTAATTTAATTTCATTTTTGGTAGTGGACGTAAGAGCTGAAAACAAGAAAGCAGCAGCCCATTTCTGGCATTAATTGGGAAAAACATTTCTTTTGGCCTTTACTTTTTGATTTTTAAAGGAGTTTATGTTTATTAAAGCAACTCAGTACATAAAGTTCCAGCTCTGGAGCTCTGAAATGAAAAACTCCTGTTGCCCAAGGTACTTCCAGGAGAATTCAGCCTCGTGGCCTTAGCTAGAGAGCCTTGCATCTTCCCCAAATGCTTGTGCTTTTATTGCTTGAATACAGCAAAAATACAATTTTTACCAGTTTTGTCCAAAAGCCCCCCTTTTTAGGTGTTTAGCCTGGAAAAACTTGTTTATTTTTTATTTTATTTTCATTTTTTTCATTCCAGTATGGTTTTTTCTTGAGCTAACTACTGTTTTTCTGCTAAATGCTATTTGGCCGAGCAGTTGCAACCTGGGTGTGCAGAGCTGCTCTGTCCCAGCGAGAGCTGTCCCCAAGACAAGATATATTTAACTTGCCTGATTGTCACTTGTGGAAGTTGGGATGTGGTAGAAGCAATTTTAGAGGCACAAAAGAGTAGTTTAGTTTTTGTCCTGCTAAAATACCCACCGGAGCCTTCTGGATTCCTGGTGATGCCGCCGTTCTGACCCCAGAACTGAAGTGAAGGCAGAAGTAAAACCTTGTCCCCAAACCCACAATGCAGGCAGTGTCATGGGGCTCGTGTACTTAAAAAAGCTAATAATAATAATAATATTTTAAAAAGTTTCTGGCTCAGAAGCTCATGTCCTTGAAAATGTGATCACGTTTGTGGAATCTGAAGCAGTTTTTAGGGTTTTGCCTAGATATGATTGGGACCAGTGTGTGTTTTGTCTCAAAGTCCAGTTGAACTTTATCTTATCACAGATTAAGGCTGAAAATCATCTTAAGCAATGCTAGATTTCTATAATTTAACTTTTCTTTAGTGTTCTGATGACGCATTTTGTGAATTTCCTTTTAATACCTGAATTTCAGGATATGGCTCAGGTTTGCAACCCAAGGAGAATGGGCTGGTTAGTAAGTTTATTTTTTCTGACAAATATGCTTCCGATTTTTTATATTATTATTATGTTTCACGTTGGTCAAGTGGACTGACGTGTTCAACTTTCTCCATTGGACTCGTGCAGGAATATGAAGCAACACATGGAAAAAGTTGTTCTACGTTCCTATTTAAAATTATATTTAAATTTCTTCAGCCGGGACCAGAGTTATTCCCATCAGATATTTGCAGTAAGCGAAGCCGTGTTTTGTGCTAGCTCCAAGTAGCGCCTCGGTGTCGGGTTTTATGAGAAGAGCTCAGCCACACCGAAGACTTTCCAAGATTTACGGTGGCGAAGCCACTAGCTATAATCATTCCTAGCTCGCGCGTCGCCGAAGAACATTTTGGCACCCGGCGCCGTGTTTAAATGCACACAATACCGGGCATAAATAGGTTGTTTCTTTTGGCCCTGCTAAACCCTGCGTGTAGGCTGAAAAAACTACAAAACCAACCCAGATGCCACCCCAAAAATGCAAACCGCGCTCTTCCTTGAGCGTGTGGGGCACTCAGGCTATCTCGAATCAATAGTGCTTTGACTATAAGCGTAAAAATGATTTTTTTTTCTTATTTGACATGAAACCGCCCCAGATGTTTGAGGACTTTAAATAGCTGCATTTTCTGGCAGTGATTGGGAATTTCTGCCTTGAAAAAGGCAGAGCTGAGGCTTCCCTCTATCAGGTGGTTGTGTTTCTCGTAAGGCTTCATCTAAAACCCTTCTGTGTTTGTCCAGAGAGTGCACAGAGGAAACATTCATATTTTCTGTCCAAAATCTGCTACAATATGTGTGTGTGTGCATATATATATATATATATTTTTTTTGTATGCATATATATATGTATGTTGTGGGAAGCCAAACAGGAAACACCATTTCTGGGAAGATCAATATTACTTTCAATTACTATTCATGTAGTTTTTCATCCCAATTACAGGAGCAAGAGAGAAGAAATGAGGGAAGCAGCGGGAACATCCCAAGTTTCTTAATGCAAGTCACAGTAAAGCCTGGACCTTTGGGCTTCCATAAACCGATTCCAGCAGCTCCACGGTGCTAGTAAAAGGTTTAAGCTTAGTCCCAAGTTGCTCTACCAGCAATACTGGAATACATAAGAGCTCTTTAAATAGAGATGTGACTCCCAGGTATCTTTTTCCCTAGGGAATCTAACCTCTATCAGCCATGAGTTTGGTTACTGTTCCCTTGCTAGAATTGGCTTTTTTTTCTGTTTATTTGGGGAAATGGAATTCAGTGGTTGCTCCTCCTGTGTCCAGTTGAGTTTATTCTCATCTCTGCGTATGCTAAAGCTAATTAAAAGTATTTTAAAATCATTTCTTGCTCTTTGCTGGTACTCTCCTTGGGTTGTTGGCAAAACTTTTGGTACCAAATGGCCTTTCTTCTCTTCCTCTGCTTTAAAATATAAAACTAGCACCACCCTGAGAATTGGCACAGGAAAAAACAAGGCCCCTGCTGATTTTGAGGGTTTTTTTTAGCTTCTTTCTTTTCAGATGCACATAAGCAGGATAACAGGAAGATGTGAATTTGAAACAGTTTGAACTTGAGGCTTAATTTCCTTCCTAGATCTTCTATATCTCTGTTCTTTGCAGTTAAAGAGACCCTCCCATCTCTTTACAGCAAATATTACAATTTTTATTTCTATTAAAATTAAGTTTTTATATTTTTTAAGCTTCAGGAATATTTGGTACAAGTAATATCTTGGGGTCTTCACGTAGTCTGTCATTTAGACGCGTCTTTTGTTAGTCCATCTGCAGCGTTTTAATGCCCAGGGCCAAAAACTTGTCTGAAGTTGGTACCTCAGTCTGCTTCTTGTCCAAGGAGAAGTTACCTGATCACTTCTTAATATCAGGGGAATTAAATCCTCCCTCTTTATGTCTCTTCTTTAGCAGCTAATGGACATTAGGTGTTGAAGAAGGGTTTTAAAGCTCTGCCTGAAGTATTGGAGCATCCTCACTGTGTTGCTGCAAGGCGACGAAACGTGTCCTGCAAAGGCCTTTGCTCTTCCTGTAGCTTTTCCGTCCAGAAAAAAGCCAGATGCTTCCTCCTGCGCCAAAGAATCGGTGCCGTTTCCATAAGTAATACATTTCCAATAGAATTAAATCATAAACTGCCTCTTAATTGCTAGTTAAGCTGAGCTGCGTTTGCCCTTGGGGAAGATTATCCTCTGCCTCCTTCCTCTTTCGAGGTGTCTGCAGTAGCTGCTGCTCTTGCAGGTAATGAAAAAGACCGAGAAAAAAACATTGGCAAAGGAGAAGACTTCTTTTGCCCACTTGAATAATTTAATATGTGTCAAAAATGACACCAAATTGGGTAAATGTAGTAAAGACGTCTGATTCAGTGTCTCTTGCACCTGCCTCTGAGCCCAACCTGGTCTGGGGAAACCAGAGTTGAGTTGAACTAAATATATATTAAGAATATATATGAACAGAAGAAGCTCTACAAGCCATGTGTGAATAGCAGGGATATGTTGTTTTGACTTGTAGCTAGTGTTCCTGCACTAAAACTTGACAAGGAATGCTCTGACTTCTGCCTACAGAAATATTTTGCAGTTTAGACAACAGATTTGAATGACTTTTATACCTTTTGCCTTAAAATATTGGAAGAATCAGGTGTATGTACTCTTTAGGTCTAGTGCAATTGTGCTCTGTGAGGAAAGAAAGTTTGGGTAATTATTAGTGGCATAATGGATAAAAAGGCAGCTTTTCACTGTGAAGGCTTTAATGCAGATGCTTTTGGAAATAAAATCATGTAAAGAGCATAATTTAAATATGAAATACCTATATCATGGGAATAAAACACAGTCATTCTGCTGGGGGGCACTGTCAAGTTTCCTAAAGGTGACAGATGAATAAATAAAAATTGTAAGGCTCTTATTGCCAATCACAGGATATTTTGTAGATCTGGGATAAAACAAGCTGTGTTAATGACAAAAAATGTTTTCTCTCAAGCAAATGGGAATCAAAGTAGTTCCTGTTATACTCCTGTTTTTCTAGGGCTCCAAGCAGACTCTGGAAATTAGGATATGTTAGTGCTTTTGTAAGTAGGACCTATCTTGAGTGTGATGAACTAGGCTTGGGTAAGCTATGAAAAATAACTTTGTACTTAAATTGTGTCTCCGTTTTGGTTTCCATTTGAAGCAAAACCTCATTTGTAGTCACCTGAGATGCATTTAAATATCAAGATTGTTTTCTAGCTTACTGCACGTGCTCATACTAGAGTGAGTTTGTGGTTTTGTGTTAAAGGGAATGAGTCAAATGCTGGAGTTTGCAAGAATTCTCCGTGTCTAGTGACAGAATTGGTTTTTATTTTAACTCTGTTGCTACTGGCAACTCATCCTGATCCCAAACTGTAACGTGATTTATGGTGTATCCATCGCTCACTATTTAACATCGGCTGCAATTTTTTTCCGGTGTTAGAGGAGCGTAGTTTAGACACGAGCTAGGAATAGTTCATATTTTAAGCAGGAATTGCTGTTTCCAGGCATATTTGAAAATTGCACAGTCATTTTTGATAGTCTAACGAGGAAAACTCCTGACTTACTGGAACTGTGAACGTCCTGGTAAACACGACGCCTTCGCAGCACGTTGTACAAGGAAGTCTTCGGTTTCAAGTACATCGCTTTAACTCTTGTCATCAGCGAGCAGTCTGCTCTTAAAAATGTAAACAGGGTTTGGAGGGAGGAATATAGTTTTTTTAAACAGCAGGAAATCATTCCGGCGTGGAAATGTCCAAAGTCAAGGAATTTCGAGTTGGCTTGTCTAGATGTTGTGTTTCAAAGCAAGGTCTTGGTTAGCTGCTTGGTGTGTGTTATATGCAAAGAAAACTCTTTTTTTTCCTCACATTTTTTTCCCCTCAGTTCTTTAAATTGAGCATGTTTGAATGAACCAGAGTGTGGAGATTGCCAAAAATACTCACTTGGATCGTTTTGAAACTGGTGGGCTGATGCAGCGGCAAAAAGGTAATAGTAGAATTTAAGAGTCTTGAATTTTGTCCTGAGGTTTGGGTGGCAGTAGCCAAGTGCTGAGAGCCCGGGGTTCACCAGAGAGTTTCCATCTGCAAAAGACAATGGGAATTACTTGATTTTTCACCCAAATCCAGGGAATAAGCATTGGCCAGTGCCAATTCCTCCCTCCATCACTAGTCTCATGAGTGGAGGGCAAGAAGATCAAGGTGCCGAAAAGTGAAAACCGAACCAAAACCATTAGATATGAGGGCAGCAGAGTAGTTTTAACACCCTGTCATGCAGCTTTGATTCCCCGATGCCGAAAAGTAGGTTTTTAAAGAATAAAAAGCTTCCTAAAAGCGTGCACAAGGTGGTCAGCCAGGAAGGGCGTCCTGATTGAGACGCTGAATCAGAAGCAGCTGGTGAAAATCCCTGTAAATCCTCCACGGAGGAGGACAGGAGCGGAAGGAGGGAGCGGGATTCTTTACAGTTGTAAAATGTTTTATGGCAGTTGAATCAACACCAGGGGAGTTTTATATGTTTGACTATAAAAGGATTGGGGAGGGAAAATTGCGACTCTGGCTTGTTGGGGGAAAGAGGCCGTTGGAAAACGTTGGAAACGGTGACGCGTTTTGCAGTAAAGAGTTTATGGATGAGGAAAGAGCTGCAATATTTTACAGGATGTTTGATTTGTCGCCTCGCGCCACTCTGCAGGAACATTTAAAGCTGTTTTCAGAAGGCCTGCTGGCTTATAATTGAAGATTACAAAAAATTACCCAAAAATACAAATTAATTGCAAAAAATACACATGAGAAGTAGCCAGGAATGGGAAAGATAGCCTGATTAATATTATTTTCCCACTTTATAGCTGTGCAGCTACCTCGAAAGAGGGGGAATTTGCTGCTGGGGACAACCCTGGTGTTCTCAGTGACAGCCCGGAGCCTAAATCAAATATAACAACTAAAATGACGCCAGTATTAGAGAGTCCAGTGGAATCACTTAACTGATCTCCCTGCTATTGAATTTGTTCTCCTGTTTTGCACTAGCTGCAGATTATTCGAAATCCGTTTCGGACTTTAATATCCCGATTTATTGCACTCGGGATGCTGCTAAGACTTCTAAATGTGCGTATAGATAAGTGTGAATTTTAAATATGTACATAAATAACTTGGGAAAATAGAGGCTTCCTGTAAAGCAGTTCAGTCGCTTGGGATTTAATGCGAAGCACTTGAAATGCCTCCGTTGTGCTCTCCTTAAATGAAAAGCTAGATAAAAGCACTTGTGGAATGAAATAGACTTTTGCTTAAGTCGTGCTTG
>JAUBNY010001156.1:927700-942544 GCA_032275445.1 Crypturellus soui
TTTTCATTCCTTTAGGCTGAAAGATCAAAGAAACTTCTGTCGGAGTTGTGGAAAAGAAAAAAAAATGCAAAAACTTGAGTTGTCCCAAGGAATCAGCAGTTTGTTGTTCTGATGGACTCAAAGATAGAAATTTGGAGGTCTGGAAAGGAAAGTATTTACATTTTGTCCTTCTTGGCAATATCTTCCAGCATCTCTTGCTCGTGGAAGAGATTCCAGGGTGAGGAGAAGGAGATTGTTCATTCTTAAAAGGCCGATGAACCCTGTTGTCATCTTAGGAATTGCAGAATGTTCTTATGAGCGGACCAGTTGGAAGCTGCAGAAGTTTGTTCTTGGTTGCATTTCTCTTGAAATCTTTTTTTCTTTTTCCTCAATATTTTAATTTCTCCCGTGTTTCTCTGCAGGGCACAATCATCTCATCAGTTTTTAGTTCCTTTTATGAGCACAGATTCTGCAGCAGAAGCACTTAGGCCGAATTCCCATTACCCAGGTTGGGTTTTGAGGTTGTCCACCACGATGCAGCATCTCCAAGGACACTGCTGAGAAGTCGTCCGCTGTTCCCTCTTTGTGAGTCAATTCTCAGAATTTGCTAAATGGGCAGAAGACAGAGGAAAAAAACCACCTTTGCCATCAACTGGTCTCAAATGTCAAAAATAATTAGTGTATTTAGGTAGGACTTGACTCATCCTTATCTGCTCTTCTGGCTGCCTGATTAATTCAGGTGTTTTAGTGATGCCCCTGAGGCTTTATGTCAGTAAATGCATCAAGGGCACCAAGACTTATTTGCACACATAAACCCACATGCATTTTCTTTACATTTCCACAGCACCCAGCTGAGGTGAATCTTCCTTTCTTCAGAAACTTGCAGAGCGTTGCCTCTTTTTGCCTTTTACTCAACATTTGCAAACATCCATTTAGTCTGTAGATATTCATTAAAATTTAGGCAAAATTAGCACATCATCCTTCAAATTTACTCCTTGAACCAACCTGTTGTAGCACGCAGAGTTCAATTAATTCTTTTACTGGTCTGTGCTGAGGATTGATGGAGAGAGCCCATCATCCTGGAGACGATTGCGTTTTGACCACTGAAGTCAATCGAGTTGGCCTTGTGACACAACATTGAGGTTTATCAGAGAAAGCAGATAAGTGCCTGAATTTAATATCTATATTTCGTTGTAACGTTGTTGCCCTCTTTATCAGGATAGTCTTTCCCAAAGATACCGTATTCAGTACTCCCCAAACCCAAAGGAAGTCTAGCAGCAAGGAGCCTGGAGTGGAAAACCGCAATTTTCCAAGGGAAAACTCTGCAGAAATGCTGATTTGATGACTCTCTGCCTAATCTGGTGATTATTGCTGGTGGTAGGTGGAGGTAACGTGCTGGAAGGGTCATATTGGCAATAATTGCAAATAGGGGACAGATCTGAACTGTTGGCCTTGGAAATAGCTGTTTTGGGGGGCTTGTAAGGGAAAGATGCTTTGTTCCATGGCCCCAAACTTTCGTAACTCACCAGATATGTAGCTGTGGAAAGTGTCTGTCTGGATCCAGTCTTTTTTATTCTTCTGTATAATAGGGTGAAATACAGCTGAGGTTGATCAACAGGCCTAAAAGCAGCTTTTCAGGGCTTAGCGTTAAAAACTCTTGAAAGACAAATGACCAGAAATACAACCCCAAAATCCCGCGGCGCAAATCCTGCGTGGGGATTTTAATGATTTTTAGAGTTAACTTTGTTTAAATAAACTTTCCTGAAGACATTCCGAATTTATTAAAGGTTCCACATTGCATCTTCAGACAGATTCCCCCTCTCCAAGCATTTTCCCGTGACAAATGGGCACATTTTAACTAGCATCACTCCCCAATTTCTAAAATCCAAATAAAAAAGATGCCTTAATCGCAGCTTGTAAAGACATAACAAACCTTGACGCTAATTACCAAATACAAAATTAATGTTGATGCTGCAGCAACTGACGAACTTCAGACTATGAACGCTCAGGTTGTTATAAACTGGTCAATAAATATAATTAAAGTGCAGCAAATTTAATACCTCTTTGCCAGCTGCTGCAGAATAGAAAAAGAAGCCCCTGGTTGTGCTCCATAAAACATGGGGCTGTGTAAATGCTTTGGAATCATGTGAACCTTTAATCCAGAAGTTCCCATGTGAAACAGCAACCTGCTCAGCTGTGAAGACCCCAAACTCCGGCTAATATTAAACCAGCTCCAGGAGATGCCGGTAACTGCACTGCAGAGAATAAAAGAAATCAAAACTCATTTATTTCGGACTAAAATGACTGTCAAATGTATTCCTGTGCAGTTTAAGAATGCAAAGAAGTGATGTTTTGCAGTTTGCTTGTTACAGGGAGAGGAAAGGCCCTTTTAAAGGATTTTGATTATGTATGAACATTTGGATTTGGTGATTATTAGCACTAATAATTTGGGACTTGCCCTTCCTTACCTTTGGAGATTGCTTTTGCAAAATACTCCTATTTCCCAGGCTGAGGGTTCCAAAAATGCATTCTTGCAAATGGCATTCCTGCCTTTCTATCTTAAACACTCCTAACACTGCCCTGTTTTTGAGTTCAAAGTAATCTTAAAGAGAAGAAATAAAAATTACGCAGCACTTGTATGTGGGATATTTTAGTAAGGACCTCAAGTGAGACAATTTGCATTAGGATAAGAGTTGGCAAGTCCATCTTCTTGCATACCAAATAATAAATAAGTATAATTCCCATTTATTTATTCTGACACCGATTTATTTATTTGGATGAGCACTCACTGCTGGCAAGTGGCACCTTTTCCATTAAAGCTCCACTCAGCAGGGTTAAACTCCCCTGTTTTTATAGAAATATCTCTGGGATCTTTGAGGTTCTCCACATTTCTTTTAATCCCTCCTGTGGAGCTGAATAAATCTCCACGTTTGATTCCTTGCCCCGTGCGACACTTTGTGCTGCACTGGATGCTTCCTGGCTGTCCCGCAGTGTTAAATTATCCCAAATTTGATTGCTGCACTAGAAATGCCTTCAAGGGCAATTCCTAATACATGTTTTTGGCTGAAACGAGGTGCTGAACTTCTGTCCCCCATTCTTTTGTATGTTAATCTCTGTATTTTTTAATAAGTGGATCAGTTTGTGGCATATTGCTGCACATTTCTTTAATCTGTGGCTTTTTGAGTGATAATAATAATAGAAATGTTTAATTTTAGCTGATGGTATCACCCTCTTGGTCTGCTGTCCCGAGTCTCATAAACTCCGATTCGACTGCGCGTGTTTTATAACCTTGTGATTAAGAAAGAGAAGTAAAAAAAGGACCGTGGAATTTTCCACACTTGCACCTTGCCGGGTGGATCTTACTCTTGATGTCTCATGGATAAAATCCACTTTTATGACTGAAAAATTATGGAAATAATCTAAAAATGCAGGAAAACTTATTTGCCCAATGAAGAAGAGTGTTTGGGCAGTTTGGCTGCCGTTGACCCCTACGTTGACGTCTCTCCATTGAGGTTTTGCCTGATGCAAGAGCGGGATTAGAGCAGATTAGTGGATATTGTGGTAAATCCAATGAATCTGAATGGGTTCTAGGTGCGGATGACCCAATTTGGGAGAATTTTCCCTCAAATAATTTCCTATCCTGAAGTCTTGAGCGATCGACCAGCTTGGGAAACTCTTGAGCAAAGGATGAGATGTGAAAGGGTGAGAAAGGAACCAAAACGCTGCGGGAGGAAGAGTTAACAAATAACATTAGGTTTGGGTTAATTAAAATGAAAATTCCTGGAAAATAAAACAAATAGAAGGGTGAAGCCAAACATCTTAGCACCAGTTTGATGTCATTTTGTATTTTTGCTTTATCTTTTTGCTGTTGCAGGTAACAGGTCTGTACGGAGAGAAGGCTCGGGGAGCCTTAATTGTAGGGAAAATATTGATGCTTTCATGCTGTGCTCTAAAATACATGTTAGGGAAACACAGTTCTGGATAAAACTACCTTTTTGTGCGTGAAAATCATCTGGAAAAAGAGGCTCCAAGTGGAGCTATCAGACAGCTCTGTGTTAAAATGAATGGAGGTTTCGTAGGGTTTGTCCTTAATCTGGTAGTGGTCAGTGTTATTGTGAATAAATTGGAGGTTGGAGCAGGTTATATGGGATAAATACATATATCTGTATGGAATGGGATAAACGCTTATATCTGTATGGAATGGGATAAATATATATATGTGTGATTTTTTGGAGGGTTCTTTCCATATGGCAGTTCCTCTTCCTTCTCAACCAGTCGCACGCTCAGGGAAGCAAAAATGGGATTTTTTCCAATTTTTCTGGCATTAGGCAACGTGCAGCTTTTCCCATGTTAGAAAACCTTGATCTTGAGGACCAGGGAAGCAAATCACCATGCTTACCTGGGGGAAAGAAAACATGTGGTAGAGGAGAAAACATGAGCAAGAGGTAGATTTATTTGTAAGGTAAGTAAATACATAAAAAGCTGGTGGCTTGTGCTGCAAAAAAGAAGGGAAATTATTGAATTGATGCAAGATGCTTCCTCGGAGGAAGGTGAAATCTTAATATTGGAAAAAATACACTCATTTTGTCCTCTTGAGAATTTCCAAAACTCGGGGTTACATTAGGTGGCTTCTACCTTGCGCCGGCCGTCGTCAGCGTCTTGCAATTATTGCAAACAAAGATCTTGGGCTCTTTTTACGCTGCAAAGACTGTAGAAAATCGCAGCAAATGGAGCTTTAGGCTGCAACCAGTTGGCCAAGGTGGCTTTGGTGAGACGTGGGGGTTCATATTTATAATAAAAATAAATGGAAGCTGCCCCCGACCCTCTGGAGCTGCTCTCCGCTTCGCGCCGCACGCGGGGCCGGGGTTAAACAAGCAGTTGCCTCCCCGGCTTGAGCTCACAGGGACGGTCTTTGTTCCAAGCAGCAAAACAGAAAGGGTCATTGAGCCAAGAACAAGCAGCATCTTATGCAAAAAAAAAAAAAAAAAAAAAGGAAAAAAAAGGGAAAAAAGTTTCATTCACCCTACGGTTTAAGAACGCCTACGGAATGCCAAAATACCTATATTGCAGCAGCTCCTTAAAACTGTATTTGATTTCTTCTTTATATGTCACGTTATCCGTTGACAACAGAGCAAAAATGCCTTTTTTAGGTATCTCTCATTTTTTAATGTTTTTTTCCCCTCTTTTCTTTCACTAGAGCATCCAGAAGCTGGCTAGCCAATACTTAAAGAAGGACTGGCTTGGAATAAAAGCGGATGAGCGGAGTGATTATAGGTAATTTAACAATTGGATATCTTGAAATAGCTGTCCTTAGACTTTCAATTTGTATAATTTTTCTACTCAGCAACGAAACAGCTCTCTTTGCACTTAAAAGGATTATTTTTTCTGTGTTGCACAAGTGCTGTCAGTTAAAACTGAAGCCTTGGATCCCTCTAGATTTGTGCAATAGGCTTAAGTCGATGTCTTATGACTTGAGTAATGTAGGAAGATGGGAAGAAAACCCAATGATTTCACCCTAAAATGTTTGCCAAAAGCTTCAATCATAGAACGGGGAGAGAAGGGGAAATCTTGAGTTTTCATAAAACGTCAAGATTTGATAAAAGGGCAAATACTGCCTAAGAGCAGCACAAGTGAATCTGGATTTTGTTTTATTTCTTAAGGGTGATCTTTAGAAAAATATATGCTGCTCTTAGATAAAACATCACCCCTTTCCAATAGTGATTGTGGCCTTTCTTCTCTCTTCCCACAACCTTTCTTCCCTTTTTTCAGGAGCATGTACTCCGTTTGGAAGTCGCTCCTGGAGGGCACGATGCAAGTGGCCCAATCTCGGCTCAATATCTGCGAGAACTACAAAAACTTAATTTCCGAACCAGCCAGGACCGTCAGGTGCTTCAAGGAACAGCAGTTGAAAAAGGTACTTGGGGTTTCTTTGGTTTCTTGCTTGTTTTTCCTCATCTTTTGGAGTGTTAAAGAGTGAGGAGAGTTTGCAGCAAATCATGGTGTGTGCAAACATTTTGAGAAGTTTTTGAGACCGGTTGCCTGGAACAGTGCTGCTTGTTTGAAATTAATTTCATGTGGAGAGAAATGCTGTTGGGACACACTGTAAAAGCACCCCAAACATATTCATAATCCTAAATTATGACATTATCATAAATTATAAATTATGGGAGCCTTTTTATTAAGCATTTGCTAATGCAAAATAATAATAAAAAAAGATCCCTTTTCTTCCTGCGTTTAATCTGAGGTAAGCAAGGTAAATGCCATAAGAAAGGACCATTTGGGTTTTTTTGCTAAAAAGAGCAACTTTGTTCTTTGCTTGGTCAATAACTTCTAGTTTTCTTCTTCCCCAAATGTTGACAGTTTCAAGAATTTCTGGACACCAGGTTGAAGGGTAGAGGATGTCTCATTTTAAATCCCTAGAAATAACACTTCTTCTCTTGCACATTAACAGAACAAACTATTGCAATTCTCAGTGCACTGCTTGGGACAAGGCATATCCTAAGAGCATGTGTTTCTTCTACACCTTGGAATAAATACCCACTGCTAGTATTAATTTTCCTCTGAAACACACTTAAATTTTTATTTTATTTATTATTTATTTTATTTCCCACTCAGAAATAATTATGAGGACCCCAACCAGATAAAACCATATTGAAATTTCAATATATAAATACCTAAATTAATACATAAAGTATTTTTATCTGCTCTAGGATAGATGTAGTGTCAAATATTGGTGCTTGGATGGGGCTGCCCAACTAAAATGAAGTTTCTATTGGAAGCAGCAGCTCTTCCAGGGTTGCAGCAGGGATTAAGTTGCTATTGATGAGATGTCAGATTAATTTTCCAGGCCTTTCTCTGAGCCTTTAGTATCTCAACTTGCCAGCACGGGAGAACTTTGCATCAAATTCATTTTCTGACCCCTTTTTTTACTATTGAAATGGAGCAGTTTCAGGCAACCTTGTCATATTTTGCTTTATTTCAACGGAGCATCTGGGACACCGAGGGAGCAAATAAGACTTTTGGGGGATGCAGGACAGGACGTGGGACCCTGGCCCTGATCCTGGGAGGGCAGATTTGCCTCTGTCCCTATCTTTAGGCTCTGCCCCTAAACATTGCCTGGAGCTGTGGTTGACCACAGTCAACCTATATCCCCCATAACATAGGGATATAATTGCCTATAAATGCTTCAGAATTTTACTCTTGTGTCTGCTTAAACTAGCTGGGGCAAAAGAAAGCAAATCCCTGAATGAATCTTTGTGAATGACTCTCATTTCTGATGCAATCCTATTTGTTGGAAAGCTCTCAAAATGCAGTTTAGAGGAAAAAAAACACTTAATATTTAACAGATTGTTCTTGTTGTTTTCCATAGTACATTTTATCTTACATCTTCAATTTTGGAGAAGGAAAGATGAAACATTTTGGTGTCACTTCTGGCAAATTGCCTCTGGGTTTTTCCTTCCTGCTTTCCAGTTTTTTCAACTTACTGGTCTCACCAAAAGTGTTCAGAAATTGACGTTGGATTTGTGACTTAGCCTTGATTTTGGATAGTTAAAGAGCTATTGAAAGGAAGAAAAATGGTTTTATGTTCTGCTCGCCTTTAAAAAGAAAGACATGAATAATTTACCTGGAGTCGCTTGGAGACCACATTGCTCTATATAAAATTTAATGCCGAGCAGTAAAATTATAACACTCCTATTAGATGCAAATATATATATAAATTTAATAATAAAAAATAACGTTTTGTTTCCTGCGTGCTTTTTTTCAGTGTGTGGACCAATTGACAAGGATCCAAGCTGAATTACAAGAGACAGTAAAAGACTTAGCTAAGGGCAAAAAGAAATATTTTGAGACTGAACAGATGGCCCAAGCAGTGCGGGAGAAAGCTGATATTGAGGCCAAGTATGTTTTTATAATAGCATATGTATAAATAATGGTGCATGTATAAAGCAGATTTGTATTTGTATTAGTTTTTACACTTGCTATTCTTTTAGAAGAAAGATAATGGCTCTGAATAAGCTTTTGCCAATTTCCCCCTTTGTTTATGTACATTTTTGTAAGCATTTCAAGCATGCTTTTATCCTGTGGTGTAATTTATTTACAATGGTTTCTTTAGAAAAAATACGAGCGAATCTAAGTGCTTTAATTCAGCCTTTTTAAAGGATAATGTGTGACCTGGCACTCCTTTGGATGTTAAAGGCCACTTTTTTTTTTTTTCTCTCTGCGCATCTCAATTTTGGTCTCAATCCACCTTGGGGGACCAGAGCAACAGGACACAGATTTCCACTGAGTGTGGGAATTGTTTGATAAATCTGGTTGCTCTATTTCTGCTGTGCTGTCTCCTCTTTATTAATAGTGGTTATGTTAGGAAGAAATACAAGCAACAAGTTCTAGACATCAGTTCTCTACTTTTGCTTTTTATCCTTTTTTTTTTTTTTGATTCTCTCTTGAAAAGCATCCCAAATATTTGTGGCGAGATTTTTTTAAGGGAAAGTCATACGATGGAGACAGTTTTTGCACAATGAATATTCAAAATACACTATATACCCCACCAAAATCAAGAGAATAATAAAGCTGTGCATAAACTCCCATGAAGAAATGCCTCCTGAAAGGCTCCATGATGCCAGACAGGTCAAAAGTAGATGCCAGCAAATGGTTGCACTCATCCTTTCTGCAACACGCTCTGCCTTAAGCTTTTCCTGCTTGGCAAATACATAAAGTACCAGTTAATTTGTGCCTCCATCCCATTTATTTATTAATTAATCAATTTATTTAAAAGCATCTTGTGAGAAGGGAAAGGACAAATCCTTCCAGGCAGAGGAGAGGAATTCAAGCCTTGAAATTCCTGCAGGGTCACAGGGTGTCCCTGCAAGCTGCGGTTTCCTGCAGATTCCTGTTTTTCACTGAGTTTTGGAAGCCAGTAGCCTTCAAGACCTACTTTTCACTGTATCTTCCAGCTTCTTCTCTTCTCCACTTCTCTTATCCATTGGATACTTGTTTGCAAATATATTTTACAATATTAGTAGATAACATTTTCAATGCTTGTTTTGCTCAATTTGACAATCCAGGTGTTGGATTCTTGTACATAAAGGATGGAAATACTTCCAATTATCAAGTACCTTCTTTGGCTCCAAAGAAAGAAACTTATTTCCTTGTAGAGGAATCTGATAAAGACAAGATAAAATCATTACTGCTATTTTCTGTATTGCTAAGGCTTTTCTCTTTGTCATAAGCTGCCAAGTTAAAAAGAGATTCTTATTAATTTTGTTTTCTTACATCCTTTTTCAACCACCATCTTTCAAATAGCTATTAGGTTATCTAATTTCTCTTCCAGTAGCCCAGATGTGAAAATGAAGCCAATTCTGCTTATTAAAACATTCACACATCTTTTTAGAGGAGCTAGGGACTCTTCCAGTTTTCTGGAACAGAATTCCTGGTGATCCATGGGATCCCAGCAGGTCATATTTGCAGCACTTGATCTCCTGCGAGTTATCCCCAAATCCCTCAAACACCAAAACAAACTTGTGTTTCTGCTGTCACCCCTGATCCTTCTCGTGAAGTGTTTAAACGTAGTCCAAAAATCAGTCAAAGCTCTGCATGACATTAGAGAACATGTGATGAAGGTCCTGAGGGATTTCTTTTTTTGGTAGTAGCTATCTTGATCTTTTAACCATTTCTTGAAACCACACAGACACCATTTTTGGCCTAAAAAGTTACCTCAGTTAAATTTTGCAGAAGTGAAATGTTGTAGGCTGCTTATCCTGGATTTCTGTTGAAAATATAAGACAACCTCTCTGTTAATTTGTATTTCAGGTCCAAACTTAGTCTTTTCCAGTCAAGAATAAGCTTGCAGAAGGCAAGTGTAAAGGTGAGTGTAAGAATAACTTCTATTGCTTATAGTCCTGCTTTGAAGCTGATTTCAGGTTGTATATAACAAAAGTTGTCGGGAGCCCAGAGGTGGCCAACATTTTAGAAGGTAAAATAAATGATAAACCCATTCCGAATGCAGGATCACATGTAACTGAATTCACAAGAAAACTTTTCTAATGGGAATTAGAGCTGTTTTTCAAAATCCACCTGTGAAATTACCTTCTCCAATTATTAAATCCTTACCTTCTGAAACTACCTCCTTAAGCTTCCAGCGTAGCATCAACAAAAACGTTGAGCCATTAATCCTTACAAACGTTGACTATATTGATACATACACACATGCCTGCTAATTAACTATTAATGTATCTTTGGGCATTTGATTTTGCATTAGCGCTTATCTTTTAACGTCGGTCTTCCCGTTGCAGTTAAAAGCACGACGATCCGAGTGCAATTCCAAGGCTATCCACGCCAGGAACGATTACCTTCTCACTTTAGCAGCTGCCAACGCGCACCAAGACCGCTACTATCAGACAGACTTAGTAAACATTATGAAGGTAAGGAAGCTAATTCACCTGTGGGAATCGGAAAGTGTGAAAATCTGGGAAGCGCAATTAATAAGACGCCAAGTCTCGGGGTCACTTTGCAGTTTTGTCTTTTCCAATGCACTGCAATAGATGGAGGGCAGGATATTTAGCACCAATTATCGAGCCCCGTGCTAAGCAGTCGTGATGATTTTGGTTCTTTTTTTTTTCAGAAAAGCTCATTTAGAGAAAGGAATTAGTTGTTACAACTAAGCTGACAGCAAGTTTGCCAGGAATGTTTTAGTTCTTCACTAGCACGTGGATTATTTTTTTAATATCTAGGCATCTGAATATTTATTTATGATATAGTTAATGAATACGTGACCATTAAATATCTTGGTTCCAAAGTCTGCAAATCAATTGCTTCACACATACCTGCTTACAAAGTCTGATCCGCAGCAGGTAGTTGAACTCCTAAGAAATGACATGCTTAAGGTTCAAATATGATTGCTCCCCAACTGTGTAATATCATTCTAGAACTCCTGAACTACTTAAATATACACTATTTCTGTAACTTGGGATGGATGCTGTGGATGAACTGTTGAAGATACAGGACAACCTCTCTGTTAATTTGTTTTTCAGGTCCAAACTTAGTCTAATTCACGATTTACATAGTTATATTTCATATATTGACATATTGAAAGTTTTTTTGTTTGCTCTCTGCAAACTTTTTTCTGAGTAATGGGATCAGGCCCAACAACCTAGTCTTAATTTTCCTTTAAAACTACGTTTTTTAAACTCAGATTTTGGTGCCCCTGGAATTGAGCGTGGCACATGAAAACAAAACAGGGTTTATTTAGATGCTGTGTGTATGTACATGCTTATGTATACTGGAAGGAAAAGTATATATTAATAGCTAAAATAGGCTGATGCACAACAAATGGTTGTTAGGAGGCCCCGTCTTGTCCGGTCCTCTCTTTTGTAGCCATCTCCAGGTTGCTATTGCTAATCCCACCGGGCTGGTCCCTGCTGCTTTGGCTGTTTTGAAGTTGTGCTTAGTGAGAAAGGGATTTTTCCTTGCGGAAATCCCTCTGGAGAAGCATTTCTGTAGAGCACTGTGGTGTACAGAGAACCAAAACTTCAAGTGCTTCCATTGAGCCAAAGTCCTCTGGAAGGAGAGGGCAACTTCCCAGGTTTCTTCTCCTGCATCTCTTTATTGGGTGTTTCCAGACGTTGGTTCCTTTAGACTGAGTGGCAACAAATAACGTTCCCCATAAATGCAAAAATGTTGTGTTTTGCACTGCTCTCCAGGAGCAAAAATACCCAGAGCACAAACAGGTCCCTACAAGAGTGCAAGTGTCCAGGGCAAAGGGAGGACCAAGTCTCAGGCATCGTCTCAAGCTGGAAGATCTGGATTTCTGACTGTTTTTTGCCTTCTGAAATGTGTGGGGCAACCAAGCTGTTGAAAAATACTGAGAAAATGATTATTAGATTCAACAGAAATGGTACAGGAAAGGAGCTGACGAGCCAGGGGATGACTTGGTGATACGAAATTGTGGAGTGTAAGCAAATGCAAAGCTTGTGGCCAAGAAGTATGGTGAGATCCTGATGACTTGGGGATGACGAGGCCAGAAAAGAGCAGATGAAATTCCTGTTAAAAGGGGAAGAGTTAGAGGTGAAATCGCTGACCACAGAGTACTCTGAAGAGCCATTGCCAGTTATAAACCAGCTATTGAAAATGGAAAGTGTGTAGAAATACATAGAAATAAAGGAATTTAGACTTTGTCCAATATACTGTTACAATCCTACGTGTAGGTAGCATCAGTAGGGAAGTGATATTTATTTTAAAGGGTATTAAAACCCTTTCTACACACAGGAACGCACAGTTCCTGTTTTCATAGGCTAAGTGGAGGTGTGATCCCGGTATATATTACCTGCTATAATACAGTTGTATTCTATAGTATAGAAATGAAACATGCTCATTTATGTGCTAAGTCCAGGATTTTTAAAATGCTTTGCTCTATTCATCCAGGAGGTTTAGGGAATGCAATCCCAAGGAAGCTCATTCTGCTTTCAGCTGTAGGACTGTCTAAATGGCTGAGAGCTGTTTAAACAGGACAGAAAAGAATAAACATTTGCAAGAATAAGGAAGAGGGATGATCTCTCAGTAGCAATGTTGCTTTGTACTGGCATCAAAATAACAGTGAAATTAGTTATTGCCAGGAAAGGATTGTGTATGTTGGGCTGATTCCATAGGTGATTCCACGTTTGGTGCAAGCCAGCATTGCTTGGGTGCCTGAGTCACAAATGCTGCTGCTGTGGTGACCTGTTCAGAATGACAAATATGCACGGGGGCTGTTTTTAGTCTTCTCTCACTGTTGACAAATTAATATTTTCCTTGGTGGAGCTGGTGGTGACGTGCAGCTCCTGGTATTCTGGAGAGTTTGAGGTATGGTGCTTCAGCTGGGAGAAGTTTATGCGAAGGAGACACGGTTTCACAACCCATTGCTTGCAGCTGTGCCATATATAGGTGATTAAAAAAAAAAAAAGGTGCAATTTCTAAGCAGTAACACGTGCATGGGAGTGTGAGAGCACTTTTAATTGTGCCTGTGAAATGATAAATATTGATGTGAGTTGGAGGTGCTGCTTTGTGTTTGCAATCTGAGCACGCCGCGAGCCTCCAAATCCCAGATTGAGGGCCAGCCTGTGCCCATCAGCTGCAAGCGTGGTTTCCTCCAGGATATAATAGTACCTTTAGTGCCAAAAATACCTCTCATACCTTTTTTCCTTTTGCTGGTAGTAGCAGATCATCTGCAAAGTTTCGACCTCCTTCTGCTTGGCCATTAGCTGTCATTTGCTAATTGCCCGTGTCTGAGACGCCTCCGAAAGGGTTTCAGTCCTTTGGCCTCTTTCCTTGTCTGTCCTTTATGCCCATTTTTTATGGTTTTAGTGTCATATCATGTTTTATCCTTTCCAAGCTTCCTCAGTTGCCATCACCTGATTGCCAAGGTACAGTCTGCAAACAGAAAAACCCTTTTAAGTTTAAATCTGCTGCCCAGTGGTGAGGCTTCTGCAGAAGCTCAAACCAAGGACAGAAGGAGGTGGAAGGGGATGGCTGAAACAAATTCCTTCCTGGTTTGACACCTGTCTTTTTAGAAGTTGCTGCTTTTCTCATTTTACTGCTCTGCTCTCATCCCCTGTGCAAGTTCCCCTTGTGATCTGCCTCTGGGTCTGACCGCACAGCCGCACCGATAAAGGAGGAAACGGGGATTTAAGAAATAAAGCAAATAATACTTGGATGATTTTAGCAGAAAGAGGGACATAAGACCTGAGTTGATTTCGAAATACAGGTTTTTGCAGGACCCAAATATCAGCTGGGTAATTCATTGCAGTGGATTGAGGATTTTAACACTAAGGAAAATATCTTAATAAACTTTCTTGTTGTTGTTCCAGTATATGTTCAGCATCTGTTGCTCTCATAAGCTTTCCCTTTTAATGCTTTTATTTTTAAATAAAAGAAAAAGCTTTTCTATGTTCACATTTCAGAGGCATGTTAGATATTTAGGCCTTCAGTAGAGCTTCGTGGTTGATGCTAAACATACAGCTGCCCTTGGAGCTAAATAGTAAGGATCCTGCATGGTATCACAGGGCATAAAAAACCCTAAAGCAATCACAATTAAATTTATCTTGATGTAGTAGGACCTCTTACAGATACGAGGTATTTTTTACCAAGATAGTTCGTCATAAAGTGGCAAATAATAGTATCCTGTATTTTTAAATAATGTTTTTTTGTGCTTCTAGCTTTGATTTCATGGTGCAGTGGTCTTTGGTGTTCAGAGACCAAGCTGGAGGAACAGTGTCAAAAGTGGCTTTTGCTTTTCGGTGTTTTATTCTTTTTTTGTCTTCATGGTTTCGGTAAGGATTTGTATATTACTGAGCATACGGGTCATCTTTTCCGCTTTTTTTCTGTACTTTCCCATCTGTCTGCTGTGAGGAGGTGCAGCTGCTCAATTTGGCCCCCTTGATCAGAGACCTTGCGGTGCCGTCGGGCTCAGACAGAAACTCAATTTTTTGTAGTTCCCCTGGAAGAGATCTTCACCGGGGGGAAGTCCTGAGACACACTGAGGTTTTGCTTCTTGATTTGAGATCTGCAAAGCAGGTTCTCCTTCTCGTGCCTTTTAAAGTGCTGCCTTAAAATGGTCTAAGAGGGAAGAGGTCTGTCTGCCCTACCAGGATTGAACTGCTGCTCACAGGGGTTAACATGAGTGCTGGTTGGGCCACTGAATATGGGCACCAAGGGTGGACACTGCCTGGCCCACATGATATAGCAGGAGATCTGATCAATTTGTACAAATATCTGAGGGGAGAGTGCAGGGAGGACGGGGCCAAACTCTCCTCGGTGGTGGCCGGGGCCAGGACAAGGGGTCCCGGGGACAAGCTGGACCCCAGGCAGCTCCATGTCCACGTGGGGAAGAAC
>JAUBNY010001156.1:1180293-1190994 GCA_032275445.1 Crypturellus soui
GTCTTGAAGATCTCCAGAGAAGGAGACTCCACAACCTCTCTGGGCAGCCTGTTCCAGTGTTCTGTCACCCTCACCGTAAAAAAGTTCTTCCTTAAGTTCCCGTGGAACTTGGTCACCCCAGGGAGTATTTTTTAGCACCCAGTGCTCTGAAAAATGCAACACAGAGCTAATGAGAGGCGAAGTTGCATGTGCCATCCCTCCCTTGGGGTTCTTGCCCATGGGAGATGACAAGGGCTCCCCAGTGCTCTGATGTGCACTGTGGCCCAGCTAAGCACCCCCCTGACTTCCACAAAGCCAGGTAGAGACCACCTTTAAGCCTGCTCTTCATTCACCATGGACACGGAGCTGCCACACGTTGACGCAGCCTCCACTTGAGAACTTGAACCTGGAAGAACTTGAGCTTGGAGATGACCAGGGCCTTGTGCACGGACCCACAGGGTATCCAATGGTTTGAAACTATCACTGGTTATAGAAACTATTCCCTGTTTTCTGTCCTCAAGATGCACTTTCAGTCTTTCAAGCCCACGTTTTCCTCCTTTATTTATATAGGTAATTATAAGGGATTTATATCCCTTACCCAGCGCCATCCCCTTGGTCAGGGTTTTTTGGTTCACTCCTGTTTTAACCTGGCCTATAATTTCCTGCTGATTGCATGAATTTGCTCTAACGAGTCCAGGCTTATTTGCACATATGGTAATTGTTGTTTTTAGTGCATGGAGATGAAAAAAAAATCCAGGATGGATGTGGCAGGGCATTGCTATGCTGCAGCCCCTGGAGACAGTGAATTTATCTTTGCATTTAGCTGTTCAGCTGGCAGGAGATGATAGCATCGCAGGACACCACTGCTCAGGGATGCAAACCCCATCTGAAAGGAGGAGCTAGCACTGATTAATTCAGATTAAGGGTCACAATAGCCAGCTGGGAACTGGTGGGCAGAGATAATAGCAGCTACCCTGGATGTCTCTAGCCTTAAATAATCCTGTAAGAAGAAAGTGGAGGAGGGGGAAATGTGTTAGAATTATTATAAGGTTGATGTGACTCGTTTCATTTTTTCCTTACATTCTAATAACGTCATCAAGGTCAAGCATAGCCACTACCAGGCTGCAAATTCCCATTTCATGTAAAATAAAGTGCCAATTTGGCATGATAGGGGTTCGAATCCTAGTTTTAGGACTCATGCACATGCAGCAGCTCTTGAAGAGTGAAAGCACGGAGTTGTGGTTGTGGACACAAGAGGGGTTGTCCAGCTGTTGGATTCCATTTTTGTCTCAAAAGTGCTTCAATGTCTCCACTGAGGGAGAATGCCCTGAAGACAAAGAGCAATTTCTCAAGTTACTAATCCCAGGACTAGTTCTCTGAGCTATTTACTGTTCTTCACCCTGTGGTTCATGTAATATCAGGAGGCAAACTAAGAAGGTAAGACTTGCAAAGCAGGGAAAAAGAGGTATTCCTGGATATGCAAACATCAGACTAAGCTTGTTGACCTAAAATCCTGAATATTTTGACTTGAAATTTTGAGCTTTCTGTTCTACTTGAACATTTCAACCCTATCGGAATATGCATTAGCTTGTTAAGCAAATGTTTACACTGAGCCAGCATAGACACAGTTGGAGGCTTAAATAGTCGCTCCCTCTCCCAAGAGCTAAGTGTGTCTTGGATTAACAGACCGAATATAAAAGGTTAATTTGACACCCTAAACAGTTCAGGAGATGATCAAAATCTAAAAGACTTTGCTCAAAAAATGATGCAGAATGAAGGGTAGTGTCTCCTGAATGGAGAGTGAGGGACTTGGTGTCTCGCTACAGAGCAGTCTTCAGTTGATGCACAAATTGCTGGCATTATTTAATGAAGGGGACCCAAAAATGAACCCTGCAGCGCAGAGTGTAGCACACAGCTCTGATCTGCAGAGTAGGGAGGTGAGGGCACATGAAGGAGACAACTTTCTCAACCAGACATTGGACTTGCAGCACTGCCCTGATGTGAACTTGTCATGAGCAACTTACCCCCAAACGCCACCAGCTGCAGAAGGGATGGTTGGAGCAGGAGATGGCCCCAAGGACAAATGGGTGGGGATTACCACACATATCAACCCTGAGGAAGGTTTTATTTTTTCATCCCAGGAAGCTGGCCCAGGTTCCCCCATCTCGCTGCATGGGAAGGTTGACCTGGCCTCCATCCAGCCCGGATGCTGCGAAACGCCGGTCATTGACAGTCTGCGCTAGGTCTCTCTTTTGGATTCCCATTAATCTCTGCAGAAAGAGGGATTCAGAAGCAAGCCTGGGGTGAAGCCAGCAGCCTTTGTGCTCGCCGCTTTTGGTGGCAGAGCCTGCTTTCAATGACTCCCCCAGAACTCAAAGGAGACTGAATGCCCCTGTGTGCCACCAGCCCTACCGTCCACAGGAAACGCCGGCCGCTCTGCATTGAGACGCCACAGTCTTTCGAGGTAGCTATTCCACCCACGTAAGCTGCTGCAGCGGCTCTGCCCTCTCGGCAGGCTTGAGGTGCTCCAAAAAGTGCCAAGGGCTGGATGAGGAGGCTGAAGAGGAGGGGGAAATGCAGGATGTGGAGCAGAGCTGGGGGTTCTTTGTCTTAAAGCGCAATAAAAGGTAAGTTGAGGCCACTCGGCTAATTAATAAAGTAGGTCTGTCCAGCTCACTGTGTGTGTCTCCTGCTATGGGAGTATCTCAGCTCTTTGGCACCTTCAGCACTGCAGTGAGATGAGAAAATTCCCTGGTCACCAGACCGGGAGCACAGAGCTCTGCAAAGTCATTAGGTGCCTCTAAGTTTCTCCTTGGTTTAAGTGATACTGACCTGAATGACTTTTCCAAGCACTTGGTGGGAAGCAGAGGTGGGAATTGGGGCTAGATCCATCTCCACCTGACTTGCAACCCTTGATAGAGAACCCGGGGTTCAAATAATCCTGGGGTCAAGAGAGACCATGAGCCGTGAATCACCTTCTGGTGGCACCTTTCTCTCTTCACCTGCTCTAGAAGGAGGCAATGTCAGATAAGGTGACCAAAAGCAACAGCAAAAATTCCTCTCTCCCTTTGCACTTGTCCTTAATGACAACAAAAATGATTTGCGTGTATTTTTAATCACTATTCCTCAAATCTCTTCAGTGTTTTTAAAATGTCATAGTTACATTTGTCCCCATTTGTCTAGCAGCTAAACTAGACGTGAGTGTCTTATGGCCATTTTGGTTTGAAAATGATGAGCTGCTTGTTTTGATGTGATTAATCCTAGTTTTCTGCCCATGGGATGGATCTGTTATACTCTCAGCTCTCCCTGAGGCTCATCCTATACCAAAGCAGTTTATCTCTCTTGGAGGGTTTTGATAGATGGATGCTCTGTTTAAAAATGTTGTTTTCTTTCTTTTTTTTTTTTTCCTTTTTTTTTTCTTTTGTTTTTCTTTTCTTCTGTTGTCTTCCATGTTTTTTTATTGAGTCTCTACAGAACGCTCTTCTGGCAAAGAGTAATCAAGCCATTTCCTCTATCAGATTCAGTATTTAACCTGCAGGAATCTTTTGGCTAGAGGAGCCTATGGTTTAAGCTACTTAGGCAGCATAAAAGACTGTTTCTTTACATTCATTCTGAGCACAATAAAGATTTGAGGGATGACTTTGATTTACAAGCATATTTTTAAGAGACTGTTATGCGTATTTTTGCCATTAGATACTCTTTTCTTGCAATTATGGGAAAATATATTAGTTAAATTTCATTCTTTTTTTTTGTTTCTGAAACGGAAACCCTTGGGGTGAAAGCCTACAGTGTCCTCATGTTTTTCTGAAGGCTGCGTAAGGTTTCGCTCCTGCTAATGGCAAACACAAGAGACAGAGGTGTTTATATGTAAGAGAAGATGTGGAAGGGTCCTGCCCAACACAAAAGAGCAACCATAGGCTTGTTTCATCCAAACTACAGCTCATCTTCATTCTTTCAACTGCACATGGTACAAAACCTGTCCCTGCCTTGATCCAGCCATGGACTAGATGATCCCTAGAGGTTCCTTCCAAGTTCAACCATTCTGGGATTCTGTTAAATACCAACCGGGTAGTGGAGTGGGGCATCCCCAGGGCTCTGGGCAATTGGCTCAAGCTGAATTCCTAACTATGCTGTGAGAGATCTGGGGAATTACCACAAAACAGCCTTCATTTGAGGAACAGGCAAGTGAAACACAAAATAGTACCCTAGGATAAAGCTCACATAATAGAATCCTCTGTTTGTATTTTTTGTGTACTTCAGTGAACAAGTAATTATAAGGAAAACTACTTGACAATCTATTTTGATTGCTTTATTTAAATTAAATATATCTTAAATAAATATAGGCAAATCTGAAGTGACACTGTAAAAATCAGTAGAATTAGCAAGCACGAAGAGCTGGAGAGAGGGCTACAGCAAACCTAGTTTGACAAGAGGTCACTATTTTTGCAGGAAAGGTGGATCGTCCCTTATATCACGAGGATGTAAGTAAGAGCAGAAGAATGTCGGTGTTGACATAGTTGTATAACAGAGCCAAACCAGCGCCAAGCGCAACCCAAGCCATCAGAGGGGACAAAGTCTTCTTGAGGTTCCAGGGCCAATGCAGCTTTTGCGACTCTGTCTGTCCTGAGGTGATGGCCAACATTTTCTTGCCTTTTCCGCCCTGCCATGAAGAGCCCACGAGGAGCCGGAGCTTACGGTCCTGTCTCCAGAGAATTAGCTGCTTCTCCGCCGTTTCCAGCTCTCCTTTCAGCTGCGTTATATTATTTCTCTGACACTCCCATATCTGGCAGATCTCTCTCAAATCCTCCCTTAATTGGGAAGTCTGCTGCTTTTCTCTTTCATATCGCTGCTGGACATCTTCCAATTTGCCCTCAAGGCGTTGAGCGATTTTTTTGATTTTTTGATCTTCCCTTTTTCCACCTAGCCAGTCTATAGCAGTTTGATACCCTTCATATGCAGACAGCTGGTCAACCATGTCATTGATTTGCGAGTGGAATAGTTTATTATCTCTGCTCAGGGTCTTGTTTTCATATTCTACTTGTTTGAGCTTCCATTCTCTTTGCTGCAATTGGTGTTGGATATCCTTTATCTCGCTCTGTAACTCTTTCACCAGAGTCTTGAAACAGCCAATTTTAGCTTGCAAACTTCTGTTCAGGACTTCCAGGTTTTTGGTTTCTTCTTTCAGCTCGAGATTTCTTGTGCTGAGGTCAGCAACCAGATCTCTGAGGTCCCATATTCGGTCTCTCAACACTTGGTTGAAAGCTGCCAGGTCCTGAAGTGCCATTTGCTGAAGATGATGGTGTCAACTCTTAACAGTGGAGATAAGAAGGGGACGTGAAGCTTTGGAGACCTGTAGAGAAAGGAAGGAAAATGGAAATAAAAGGTTTAATACCCCTTACATAGAATATTCCAAGCCTGATGTTTAGTACAACCATCTGTGACTGCCTTTGCTGTGTTCTTCACCAGTGTGAGTTGTATTTGCACATGTTTATTCCATTGAAATGTAAAACTACCAAAAGAAGAGAATTATTTAGGGATTCCTAAGGATCATATTTTATGTCTTAGGTAAGTTCACATGCAGCTATGACTGCTGGTGAGCACGAAACCTCTCACACTTCGTGTTTTTGGGGCTGTCTGGACCAGACATCCTCCAGGAAGCTCTGCAGTAAGGTTTGATGCTCTGGAGTCCACATCCCACCTTCCCCATCCCTCTACACACAATCTCTTCCCACATTTCCTGGAGGGAGGCAGCAAGGCTTGGGATAGTGAGCTTTTCCAACCTATCCTACTCCTAGTGACAATTCCTTTTGTCAATAGGGCCTCTATTTACACCTTGTTGCTCGTGTGGATTGGAAATACTATGAGATGGGAGATTGTAGGCTTTGGACCTGTCCCATGGGTGAACATGGCTCTGCAATCCATAGTCTGGGCTTTTTGCAAAGTGTGGCATGAGTTTCAGCAAAATACTCTGCAATCATTTTGAGATCTGGTTAAAAAACATAACCCGAGATAAATTTGCCCTAGAAAGTCCATATCTTCTCTAGAATATTGCACTTTCTTCCCTTCTGGAAAGACTATGGCTAAGAATATTTTAAAATAGGAGCCTAGACAGAACCAAGATCTTGCCAAGGAGCCATAAAAATAACCCCAACAGAGCCTGTTTTTCTGCAGCAGGAGATTTTCCCCTTTCATCCAGAGCAACTCCAGAGCCTCTGTCTCAAGCAGAGATTACAAATAATGGCAGTTTTATGCTTTTGAGAGACACTGCTCTCTTTTCCTCTAATTAAGGAATTCCAGAAGTTATTAAAGGAGGTGTTAGCAGTGGTATCAAAGCTATTCACCCCCCTCCACTCTTTCCCCTTGGTCCTGATGTGGTGTATGGGTGAATTAATAAATAGCTTGATTGCAGCAGACTCAAGGCCAAGTTATCTCTCAGCCGCTCCTATGAAGGGCATAGACAAGTTGTCTTTAAAATTCTGACTCTACTTTTATTCTCATAATGTATTGGGTTTAAAAAAAGGAAATAGGAGAGGAGAGGGAGAGGAGAGGGAGAGGAGAGGGAGAGGAGAGGAGAGGGAAAAGAAAGCGTCTTTATGTACATGAGTAGGTGCACATTTAGCTTGTGTGATCATGCAAGAACAGAGTCATTACTTGCATTATCAGGTGGGGAACTAGGTACGTGCTGCAGAAGAGCCTTTCTTGCATGCTGTTACATGTGAGACTCCTTTCCACAAGATACTGCAGATGCCAAAAAAAGCACATGGGTTCAGGGAAGCAAATGGACAAAGTTCACTGCAGGAGAAGAACTGCAGGGTGTTTTCACGCACATAAAAATACAATTTCTAACTCGAGAAAATCATTATCTGCAGCCCAGTGAGGCAAGGTGAACACAATGAAAGCATTAATATTTATTTGTGTCTTCTAGTGGTCTTGAAACAGCGGGCAGGGGGTGTAAAAGACTGGATTTACCAGCGTACAACATAGCCCCTGCTCCAGACTCCAAGACCCACCAGCATCCTCTGTGCTAACCCGCATGACTAGCAGCATCTACGCTATATACAGTGTGAACCAGATACATGAAAAATAGATCTAAAATGTTTTTCTCCACTGCACCCATCAAAAACAAACATCAAAAACATAAGTGAGAGCAATGATTCTAACTACATGCTTTTTATTTGGAGACTGGGGAAACCACACGGATTAATTCAGGCCAGGGGAATACAGAGCAGCTGATCGCGTGCTAAATATTTATGTGCAGCTGGGGGATTCCCCGGAATGGCTTTTTTTCCATCCATCCGTAATGAAACCGGCAGCCGACGCTCTCCAGAGCTCATTAAAGCAGCCGTAACTGGGTCTATAAATCCAGACGTTGGGACTGGTGCGGAGGGCAGGGCTGGATTTCCTTTGGCTGCGCATTAAGACAAGGGGTTGGGAGCTTTTCCAGCTATGAATTGGTGAGAGTTTGTCCCTTTGCCATGCAAAATAACAGCCTAGGACCCTAGGAAGTCCCCTCTGTCCAGGGGCGACCAGCTGTTTCCAGATGCTGATCTTGGAGAGACTAAGGATGCTCTTTCCTCAGAAGAAGTGGGATTTGGAAGGTGAATATCAGGTGAACCTCCATCTTGGAAGAGCATGATTAACCATGCTGCAATTGTCCTGTTATTTTCTTTTTTTTTTTTATTTTTAAATCCCCCTGGCTAAACCAGTTCCAGCGCAGATGCATTTTCCCATTTGAAAGAGCTTGAATCTATAGGAGACTTGGTCCTCATCCCCCTCCACCTACAGAAGCAGGAGCCAAATCAGCCAAACTGACAGCTTTTCTGCACAAAACCCAGCGTTAAATAATAAATATATGTCTGAATTAAACAAAACTGCTGCATTTCCTAGGCATGCAGATGAAGCAGTAAGAAATATTCACCTCCCCCTTTGCTGTCAGCCTTTGAGCAATTTATTCTGCGAAAAAATGTAGCAAGGGAGGAAAATGAAGTGAGTAATAAGACAGGAATGGAGCCACCCTGCTGAGAGCTCATCCTAACAGATGGGTTTCCCACTGTATAAATATTTGATCGCGTGTCTGATCAAAGGCACATAGAGTAATTCAGTAACCTGCATTCAGCCGAGAAAAAGCCTCTATTTTAAAATAAATCTCAGCCCTCGTCCCTTGAAGAATGCCAATTAGAGGCAGAGAAAAGCAATTGCAATAGAGAGAAGGAGTGAAAAGTCATAAAATTGTAATTTTGGTTGGGTCACTTGGCGGGCAGGGGCAGTGAATAGGAACAGATTTGAATCCAGCTGCCTCCAGTCACACACTGATCTGCCACCCAGCCTGGGCACGAGGACATTAGTTCAGTTTCAGCCTTTTATTCATTTCTACTTGCAAAAAGATGCTTATGTGGTTGCTCATGAACTTCATTTTGTCTGACCTTGCCCTCTTCTCCTCCCAGAAGGAAAAATCCAACCTTATTTTGTGCATATAATCCTGGGAGAAACCCCTGATGTCCTCTCATTCACCCAATGCAGAGCACTTATTTATCGTCTTTTTTTCCCTCTTTAAGCTATTATGAGCAGTTGGGTGACTCAAGTAATGAGCTTGCCATCTGATGGGTTCCCAATACTTTATTTCACAGTACACTTAGCTTCATCAGTAGGAAATAAGCTAATTTATGACTTGTAACTCTGTTTTTAGTCCACATGCTCTAATTGTACAATTGCACTCCTTAAATAATTTAAGGAGAAAAGCAAACAAATAGGAACCTTATAATGATGCAAAGCTCTGAACCTTACCCATACTGAATGCAGGGTGCATACTTTATATACATAAATGTTCTTTCAGAAATTAGTTAATATAAAATATAAAATCAGAAATTGTCAAGAGAGCTGCCCTTTTGTTTTGCAGAGGTTTGACCTCCGTTTCTACTTAGGGACAACACGTTAAAATGTTAAAAATCATCATGAAAAAAGGTTTCATGGATTTGGTTTGTGGAAATATTTTGCTATGCTGCTTGCACAATAATAATAATAAAAATAATCAATCCAAAGTCACTTGGGTTGTCATGATAAAGACCTTTCTTTAAAGTGTAAATAGCTAAATGGGTTATTCCGATATTATTGAAACCTTCCCTTTTCTTCAGAATAAAAGAAGGTGATTTCAGGATGTCACTGACTGAGAGCATATGATTCCCTCAGTAATTTTTGTTTCCTAACAAACATCTGCCTTAAACCTGTGCAAAGACCACCCTGAAACAGGGGTTTTATTGGCAGCTGCTGATGGAGGCAAATATTCTGTGCTAAGGGTGGACGATGCATTTATAATGCATCAAGGGGAGGTGAAAGACCCTCGGGAAGGATGTCTAAATGTCACAGTGAAGAAATGTCATCGAGTCTGGATCTGGGGTATTTGCAAACTACACCTGCCCTCTTGGGAGCCGCTTTGCTCCTCTCCTTGCTCAGAGACGCCCTGATCCTCATCCCATTTCCTAGGCGGAAGCGCCATCTGCTGCAAATTCCTCACTTCTCCATCCAAACCTTCAACATTTCCCCAATACCTGGCTGATTTGGGGAAAAAAAATGGGGAAAAGAAATGATATTTCCCCTCTCCTGGAGCATATGGGGACACGACGCCTTGACCAACAGACCTGGTGGAGGACGGACCACTTCAAAAATCACTGTGTTCCCTGGGGATGTGCGTCCCGCTCTACTTTGGGATGTCTTCTCAGGATGAGGGAGCTCAATGCCCTTTTTCTGATGCATGTAGGGGCGCCAGTTTGACCAGGAGGTCTGGCTGGTCTAACACCATGTTCATCCTATGTAGGGTTGAGGATCAGACCAGCTTTGCCCAAGAAGGGATGGAGGAAGCGCCCCAGGGAGGGCCAAAGTTATCTCTTTTTTGTTGTTATTTGCTTAATATTTGCTGATTTGGAGGTCCCAACATGGAAGGGATTCACCCCATTATACTATGACCCAGAAGGGAAACTGAGGCATGAGAGGCTCATGAGAAGATTAGCAAGAGAAGAGCAATAGCAGCTACATGCCAGACCTTCATGCCTGAGAGTCCTTCTTGACACTGTGCAATTTCACACCCTAAATTCCACCTAATTCTCCGTAGTACCAAGATCCCAGTGCCTTAATCTGCTGCTCCGATGCTGATTGCCATCGCCCTGCTCCTTCCAAGACACGGGGCCATGCAGGAGGGCACTGGTGGCAGGATGATGACCATGACCATGGGCTCAGCAAGGCACCTGCCTGTGACCTGAAGGGTTTTAAGCCCTTCTTGGACTTCCACCAGTGGGAAGTCCATGGTGGACTTCAAGCCCACCATGGACTTCCCACCAGTGCATTACCACTTGACCAGGAAGCCACGTTTGACTTTCGAGGCTCTCAAACATATAAAATCCTCACTGTACCCACATACAGAAGCTACTTTTGCTGGAAGCCAATAAACATTGTCCTTATTTATTTATTTTAATGGAACACTCTATTTCCTATCTTTCTAAACCATGAGCAATTGATTTTCTCTTTGATTAGAAACTCTATGGGGCAGGAGGCCCTCTCTATCCCGCACTAGAGATCATGTAGCAGGACTTCTCCCCAAGTTTGTCTATTAAACACTACGATGATGCATAAAATACCACTATAAAACCACCCCGTGCACTTTTGGAGCAGGGATGGATTAGGATTCCCCAGCAGCCATAGGCTACAGGTAAGGGTGCAGCGACTTTTTGG
>JAUBNY010001156.1:1412102-1425482 GCA_032275445.1 Crypturellus soui
AATGCAAATCTTGGGAAAATGTTGCTATTCTTTCCTCCCTTGGCAGTTTTTAAACTTCACGCATCTTAAGCACAATTAATTTGCTAGTCCCTGGAAGTGCAGCAGCCTGTGTGACTCCTGTGAGAAGAACACGCGATAAAATTAGGATTAACATGTGTAAGAGCAGTGCGATGGCTGAAGACGATACGGTAATTTTTTCCTTCTGAAGTGTGGGGCCTTCTGTAAAAGTTCAGCCATGAACTCTGGAAAGAAACCCATTCCATGCTGGACTTAAAAACAGTTCCTCACTTTTGCCTGTTTCTCTTCATAGCTATTTTTTACTTCAACAAACGACAATCAGTTGCTTTTCCTATAGACACTTAAGCATGCAGAAGTATCCGAGATGGAGAATTCCTCTGGGCATTTCCAAGTCTCCCAGAAGGTGATGAGGTTTTTGGTGGCCATACCATAGGTGGCCTTCATCCATAGGGCCATCATCCATATGCTTTGGGGAATTCTACTCCTATTTTTTCTCCAAATGGTGTGGTTTTTTGCACTCACATATATTGTAAACCCTAAAGCTCCGGAGGTGGGAGCCAAGGGCTGGTGCCACATTTCTCGGGTGACAGGCTGTGGGGAGAGAGATGGGTTGGAAACAGGAATCTGGTTCAGCTCCATGGCGTTTCCATTGGGTCTCGGTTTATAAATAGCTCAGGTCACCCCTTGTGCTTCTTTCTTTGACACTTCTGTAAGGCTGAAGACACTTGGCGTTTTATACTTAGAAACTTTCCTTTTCTGGCTTCTCTTGTCTTCCTGCCTGCCAGGAAAGTCCAGCAAGAGAATCAAAACGTTGCCTGTTCGGATTAACCAGGAATCTGCCAACACTGAGCTCTGCCCAGGCACGGCCTGGAGGACATCTAGGTGTTGGTGTGAGTGCCCGGTGCTGAACAGCCCTGAGTTGGTCCCCAAGTGATGGACGGGATGGGAACAGGGTCTCCCTTGTCCCAGGCATCCTCAGCCAAGGGGAAGCCAGCAGAGAAGTTGGGTTGGGGCAATGCTTGCTTAGTGATGTCTGCCATGAAGACTCCTCAACTTTACCTAGTCATCCTAGACACCTTTTAGAGCCAAGGGAGAAAAATGAGCCTTGTTTTGTGCATTTGGGATGCCTGCTTTGGGGTGAGGTTAGTCTTACTGAGAAAGGCATATATTTTTTTCTCTACGAGCTACAGAAGGAGCTCGAGAGGAGCAGCATGCATGAAGCTGCCCCTGTAGAGCCATGTCCCTAGCCTCTGGGACTGCCCTTTCCTTAGGGGAGTCACTTTCCTCCCTTCTCCATCATTATACTCTGTCTTCACGTGTCAGATAGCTCCTCCGAACGAGCCTCCAAACTCTGATGGAGATAATGCACCAGCAGAACCTGGAGGACACATTTGGTGACTGAGGAGCGGAGCTGCATAAGCAGCTCTCCATTTCTTCTCCATTTCTCTTCTCCTTGAGCTGATGAGCAGGGTGCCAAGCCAGCTGGGCCTCTGCTAGGACAGGCACTAGCTCAGTGATCATCTGCTCTCCATAGCACTTGATAGACTCACCCTTTCTCTTTGAAGGATTTATCAAGACCAGCTTCTTATATTCCAGGAGGCTCTGAAGATCTGGGCACTACAGGTTGTTTTGACACTTGTTGAACTTTTGGGCCAATTTCCTCCCCTCTTCACACTCCATTCTTCCTCTCCTCCATGTCTATCCCAACTGCAGATTCTTCAGGGCAGGAAAACATCATTCAAAGTTGCGCTACAGCTACCCAGGGCAGTGCTGACAGACTTATTTGTTGCCTTCTTCCAGGATAATCCTGCATGGGCTGTTTCAAGGGGGAGCATGAACATCTCTGCTCAGCACAGTGTTGCCTGCTTGGGTCTTTCATACTTACTAATTGACCATAACTCTAAAATCTGCGCAGCTCATCCTGCCAGCTGCCCTTCACTCCAAGCAATCCATCTCCGCATGGTGGGAAGACCTGGGACAGCAGGACCAAGTTCCTTTCTTAGGGTACCTACATAGGTGGAGTCCTCTCTTTGAGGCTGTTGCAAGGACTGTCAAGCACTAGAATAGCCCTGGGATCGGTTCTTTTCATTTTTAAGTTTAAAACCTTGCTTCTCTGGAGAACGCATCTTTCCTCAGTGAATTTTTAGTAGTGGTAGTGGTAGTTTTCAATCTTTTCTTGCAATGATGAGATGAGACGAGATGTCCCCAGTACTTGCTTGGGGCAAGCTAGTACATTTTCTGTTATTACATCCCCAACACACAGAAGTGGATCTTGTCTTCACCAGTGCTCTGGTATCTGTGTCAGGTTGCATCCCTCTAAGGAGAAAATAAATAAAGGTAAATTCAAGCTAAGTTCATGGCTTGGAGAGGGACAGGCTGGTACTATCACTAATGCCAGTCTAGAGACACAAGTTGTGGAAGTCAAGAGTAGAGCATGAATGGACTGATTGAGCCACCTTTAGTGTGTGGCTTCCCCGGGAAGTCACAGATTTCCTCTCCGGACAGATCAGCTCTCGGGTGCTTCTCCACAATCCCATGTTCCCCAGAAAGGTCTGTATCTACCGAGAAACCAGTCTGTCAGGCTGTAGAGATCATTACTACATTAAAAGCTGTACCCTTGGCCTGTTATTACTACAGGTGTGCACCTGCATGTGGAAAGAATTTAGGAATTAAAGAGGGTAATGTTACTGAACAGCGTGGAAATTGTTGTGGCCACCATGTGGAACAAGTAGAATAGTGAATTTAACCACAGACTATGTGGTAAACTGGCGTGGTTTTCCCTGTTTTCACAGCTTAGGGCTGGGTTATATGGGCTGATCTACCTTTTTTATTTTTCTTTTTAAAGACAAGGCTGAGCAATCTGATACATCAATGGAGATGGCCATGCTTTGAGGAGAAATTGGACCAGTAACCTCCAGAGGTCCTTCCAACATCAATTATTCTATGATTTATTTCTCATTGTGGTACTAAGGGAACGATGAGCATCAACTGCTGATACAAATATTTGGGCAGTTGTGGTCAGTGGAAAAGAGCCCAGCGGGTGGCCAGTAACTGGTGGCATCCCCCAGGAATCAATACTGGGATCAATGCTGTTGGTCTTCATTAATGACCTGGATGATGGGCTGGATCTCTGTAAGTTTGTGGATGATGCCAAATCAGGGAGGTGGAAAAATCAATATGCGATTCTGGAATCTCCATTCTTGCAAATGATCAAGATTCACCTTGACATAGACCAGAGTAACTGGACATTACTGCATGTGTCTTGAGCAGGGAATTGGGCTCTACAACCTCCGGGGGTCCCGTCTGACCCAAATTATTATTCTGGGATCTACAGTGTGGCTAAAGTTGTTGGATAATTTTCACTCTATAATGAATAACTCTTTCTGTATGATTATTGTGCTCCCTCCTTGAAACAAGTGCTGTTTGCTTTTGTCCCCAGGCCCTTTAAGAAGTCTAATCTAGAAAATCTTTTCTTAGCTGTATCCTCATTTTCCCCTCAGTTATAATGACATGAAAGGGTGAGAATATGGAGAAGGGAATACAGGAAGGAAGAGACTCTCCTTGTAATCATGTTGCCATGGACATCTGCGCATTGCAGACTCTTCTTGCCTCAAAGTGGTGAGGTTTTTGTGAAGCAGAAGTTTTAAGATTACTTTGGGTAAGACACAGAAAAATATGCCATGGGGATCATCTGGACAGCCTGAACTGTAAAGGAGGGAACAACTTTTCCCATCTTTTCCATGTTTTTTGAGTCTTGGAGCTTTCTGTAAGAATAGTTTCTTCCAACCCTACCTTTTTCCCTCCAAAGTAACAGGATAAATAAGACCTTGGGAAGATCTCCTTCATTGGGAGCACCATGGTCCCAGATACATCAAAGGTGGCCAAGCACGGACCTTTGAGCGCTTACACTTAATCAACAGCAGTGGGCAGGGTGTGTTATGTCTAAAACGGGGATAAACGCACGTATCTGGGTTGCTGTTAACCTTTGGAGCAGGCGGAGGTGTTTGCCAGCTTCTGTTGTACCGTGGCGATGCTGAGGTCTTCGCAGAGGGGTCGGCTCGAGTGGTCGTGTTGCTGAAATGCACGAGTTGCTTTCTCGGTGCCAGCCAAAATAACGGCCTTGGCTTCTTTTCTGTGGCAGCTGCTGGCTCCAAGACCCATCTGAGAACAGAATTGGAAGAGCCAACTTGTGCTGCCCACCAGTGACACCTCCTTGTTGGAGAATTGCAAAATGGCAGGAATTTGCTGTCCGTGCCAACCAAGATGAAACGTTCTCCCATGAAGTTTTATGAGGTCGCAGGCCCTGGAAATGCATGAAAGAGAGAAAGAGCTGATCATTGGACAGGGAAAAACTGATGGGAAGCAAATTAATGCCATGATAACACTATGGAAAAGTTAGAAACTCTTCTGAAGACCTGGGCTTGATTGTGACCTGACCCAGTGAGGAAACACAATGTCACTGAAGCCAATGGGTTTGCAGAGATGTCCACGGGAACCCCAACTGGTCAAAGTGCACAGGAGCTGCTAGGAAGCATGGACACAAAGTGCAAGGAGCCCCTGGATGTTCCCATGCGCTTTCCCTAGGAGGGATCTGTCCTGTAGGGTCTTGTGGTACCTTTGGGATCAACTGAACTATCTTTGCTCCTGGCATGCTGCTCTTCAGCGAGTGCTGGAGGGGACAGAGCAGAGAGCGACAGCTCTCCAAGCCCAAGTCCATGCGTCAGCATCTAATTTGGGGTGTTCTGGCTCCAACCCAGAGGCTGAGGAGCATGTGGGGACACCCCAGAGCTGGCTCTTACTTACAGTTTCCATCCCCAGCAGCCAAAGCTGATGCCCTTCCAGGGCTGAGTCTTTTTCCATCTATGTGACGTGTCAGGACCCAAATTTCCAGTCCTGGCTTCCATTCCAGAGTCCCGTTCCTGAGCTGCAGACCCAAAAGCCCATAGCTCAGTGTGATCTTGAGGTACCAGGTGCTTCCCGTGAGCTGGACAGAATGAACAGGGGCAGCATCTCAAGACCCTGCATGGCCAAATGAGAGTCACCAGAGCAATATCTCATCTGGGGCTATTGCTGCCTGGTTTGTACTTCGGCTGTGCCCCATTCCTGCTGGGAAATCCGAGGCACAAAGACAAGTAACAGTGCAAATGTGGAAAGAAAAATACAAAATGGAAAAAAAAAATGTAGTTTTTGGTGTTTGTTATGTTCAATTTCCCAGAATGCTGGAAAATACAATAATCTTACTGACTTTAGGCAATTTTTGAGGACCACCAAAAGAGCAACTTGAACATTGGAACAGGTTCCCTAGATTGTGGAGCTTCCATTCTTGGAGATATTCAAAAGTCACTTAGGGTCCTGGGCAACACGTTCTGGTTGACCCTGTTAGTGAAGAGGGTTGAACTAGATGATCTCCAGAGGTCCCTTCCAACCTCAACCATTCTGTGACTTTTAGAAATAATCAATGTTTTTCTTTAATAATGTTCCACTGGAAAATCACTGAGTTCTGATAGAAACATGATACTTCCTGAAGGATCCAGTTTGAGCTATTGGGAGAGTAGGGACGTGGTTTTCCAAATGGATGGCAGCCTCGGCTTTTTGCTGACCTGCAGCAAGTTTTACTCCCGAATTGAAGTGTATCCCTGCATAGTGGTGAAGTCCATGGACAAATCTCAGCCACAAATCAATCTCTCTAATGAACTGTTGTGTTGTTGACTAATGTTTCAATGTCTTGGAGAGCCTGCCTATGTCTTGAATGATTTTCCCTGAAGGATCAGGTTTATTCTCAAAAGCGAGATATATAGATGATATTGGGCTGCTTAGCAGAGAGGTTAATGCCTGCCTAGTTTGCTGAGACTCCCTTTATCACCACTGAAGACAAACAGATATTTTTACTCATTTTATCCTAATGTAATTGCTTAAAATAGGTAAGATGACCAATTTCAATGTATTCATGCCGTGTTTCTTATAGCTTCCTAAAGGGAAACAGTGGGAGTAGACACAACCGTGCATCTATGCAAGTATTTTTTTTTTCTCTTTAACTACATATGCAAGATGTAAATGTCCAAATACAGTCTTTTTCCTGTATTGGTATGTGTCGATGGATCTAGATAACCTTTCTCCATAAAAATATACACAGTTAAGGGTAAATTTTTCATTGTCATCTCTAGCTTGTATTTAACAATTTTTTCCTTTTTTTTATTTTATGAGGTGGGAGGAGAGAATTGCTGTGAGTGGAGAGAGCTGACCTGTGTCTAACACGATATTCTTGAATGTTTTTTATTATTTTTGAGTAATGGCACTGTTACTGCGCAACCTCCAGCAAGAACAATTTGCAAAGTGTTGCAGACTTCCAAATGACCTGACAACAGCTCTCCAGCCAAAGTGGTTTTGCAGGGATCTGTTCCAGCATTATGGGACTTGGAATAAGGAAGGCAAAAAGGCATCGGAGACCCACTCAAGATTCCCTAATCTTTGAGCTTTTAATGTTGGTAAAAAGGGGCTTGAGGTCTGGTCCTACAGCCTCTTGCATAGGAAAGACCTTCTCTTTGGGGCAAGAGAAGCTAAATGTGCTCAGTGCTTCTGCAAATGCCTAAAAGTGCAGTTATGAGCTCACTTTTATGATTAATTTTGATAGTTTTGCTTTTATCCTTGGCCATCTACTATAGAAGTACTGAACAAGGGTATGAAATTGGAGCAGGTAGACGTGCACTCAGCCCCTGAGTGCTCAAAAGATGGTCACACCAATGTATATATTGATGCCTCCTTAGTGGGCATCACTACAGCACTTTAGATATCATTCCTATCCAAAGTCTTCATAAATTCATTTCTTCCTCCTTTGCAATTGTCCTAGGAGTTCATGGGATTCAGGTCCCTTGAGGAACCAAGTGGGCAAATGTTGACATGAAGCGGGTAAATATATACGTGAAGAAGCTGAAAAATGTCCTGAACGCGGAGCCTTAGTCCACGACCAGGTTTTAAATCCGTTGAAAGCTAATTGTGAAGATTTATTGCAAAAGCCTCTAGCAGACAGGCAGGCCTAATGTGCAAGTCCCGTGCCGTCACGCCAATCCTGACAGAGACGGGAGAAATTGGATATGCTGTTTCAGTGAGCCCGAGTGGAACCCTAATGTTATATTAAGGCACTTTGATGGTTATCGAAGGATTTAAGAGGGTTTTTCTATGTGGGTGGGAAGAGGAGAGTGTAGGGGAGGGGAAGAGCAGGTTTGTGGTGAGCTGAAGTGGAGAGAGCTGGTGCTGGACGCACAGGAGTGATGGGCTGGTGATTTATATGTGTTTTTCATCTATAATGATGTAGTGATTAAACAAGTCCACCAAGGACCTGTGCCTGCATATGCTGTGTGCTGTAGAAACGCACTCTGGTGTCACCACGGGCTGCCATGGTCCTCCTGAGAGGTCTGGGTCTCCTTTTAGATGGCTACAACGTGGTGTAGGTCCCTCTCTGCGCCGAAAGCTGAGAAGCCAAAAAGAGACCAAAATTTCCCTGGACCCACAAGGTTATTTAAGCAACATCACTTTATTCTCCGCAAAGCAGTGCTGCAGGATAGCCAGATCCTCCACCAGTTTTCCTTGTGATGAGATCTTCCTCCTACTTTCCTCTGGAAGGAGTAAATCTGACTTGAACCATTATTAAAATACGAGGGAGGCCCAAGAGGATCTGTAACCGAGAAATCTTTAATAATTGCTGCCTCCTGCTACTCCACTTGAACCAGGGTTTCTCGTGCTAGCTGAGGGCTGGAGCAGAGCTCAAGCACATTCCCACGGGGCTAGAGGTGCCATGTGACTTAATTCTCCTCGATATTTTCCTAGCCATGTCAAGGGCTTCCTTGGTAATGTTATATAGCTGAGAAGGAGTTTATTATTTGCTGTCAGGGGGCAAATAACACCAGGGCATCTCTGAAGGCGTCTATAACGTATCTGTGCAATGTGAAGGTTAAAATAAATCAGTAAAGGAGTTACTCTCCTGAGGACAATATGCTGTAAAATATTTCATCAGAAGGCCTGGATATTATTGTGCTTGTAATTAATCTTCCTGGTAATAGCCGGGCTGGCTTCTTCCCGCCGTGCTATCTTGCTCAGTGTCTACGTTGGCCGCTAGATGTCGGGGGAAACCCTCTCCGGCATCGTTTTTTTTGCCAATAAGGAAGTTTTTCTTGAAGGTTTGCTGAGTTTCTTCATTCATTTGAGGGCCAAGAAAACGCCGGGTGTGTTTGGGAATCTCTGCAATCTCCAGCCGGAGGTATTCAAGCTGCAAACGTGACCTGTCCCCCCACTTCTGTCCTCGACGTGCAGCCCCGGATGACTTGGTGCATCCAAAGTGCTGACAAAATCCCGCTCGCGGCTCCGATCGCCTTTCACCCACCACACACAAATCATCTTTTATCTCTGTCCCTTTCCGAATGTTACCTGGGTTTGAAAACTTGGCTTTCCTGAGCGTTTGCAACACTTCTGTTCTCAGATCATCACGTTGCAAATGTGCTGAGACCTGATTTTGATGGCCAGCGGGAGTAGTTAGTGTCTGTAAAATGAGTGGCAGGGACAAGTCTTATGCAACGAATGTAAGTCCTCAGGGGCCAGGGCTCAAAATGGACTTTGGGAGCCTGTGGTCATGGAAAGGTGATGGGAGGAGATGCTTGGAGGATGGTTCTTGCGTGCAGTAGGTCAGGCTTCGTGCAAACCTATCACCCGGTCTGAGCATGAACCCTCTCCTTGGGAAGGTTCAGATTCCTACGGTAAAAGAATTCATCAGGAAGGTGCTAGAGATCCAAATGTCACTCGGGGACTGCAAGGGGCATTGCAACACATTTCCTTCACGCAGGGGGAAGGGGTAACAAAGGCGAAACGTGCGTCCCACCGAACAGAAATGCTATTGAAATGTTTCCTTCTTAATTAGCCCCTTCAGCACCGAGTTTCCTGACTCTTGAGCAAGAGCTGATTGCTGCAAATAGCCCTGCCACTCACAGCGGTGACCTGCTGCGGAGCGTGGGCGCTCTCAGGACGGGCTGTGTTTGGAAAGAGGATGCTTGAAGGTAAAAGGTTAATGCAGGAGGACGGAGAGGGGTTCTCCGTCATTTGGAGCCGATATAAGCGCTCTGCGTGCGGTGTCCCCTGGGAACCCTTCCTGCCCTTGGTTTGCCTTCGCTTTTAGCTCAACCTTTGCAAGCTAAAAGTGGGCTTTGTTCAGTAAAAGCAGGTTAGAGAAAGCTTATCCCTAGGTCACGACACATCTGGGTTCATAAGCTTCCTCCCAATATGCAGAGTCGTTCCATGGGAGGCTGAGAAATGCGTGCCTGGGTCTCCTTTGGTCTGAACCGATGTAGTTTGTGCAAGTGTTACTGCAACCAGGGGATCTGCTTTGCAGAACACAGATGTTCCCTTGCTGCTCTGCTTCCCTCATGGTGGAAGTCTCTTTCTTGGAGCTGTAGCACTCCTGGATTCGGGATATATATAGCAAGGCCTGGGAATGCCATGATCTTGGGCATGGAGGAAGCTTCAAGTCAGAAGGAAGCTCAAGGACCACTGAGTCTGATCTCCTGGAGAGAGGCATAAGCATCTCTATAAGGACCAGTCAGTTTATATATATATATGTCAGTTTATAAAACCCCACAGCAGAAATGACTCCAGGCATTCTCAGTGATTTTCTCCCATCAAGTTAGTAAGTTTTCCTTGAAGTCAACCTAAATTTCTTTTGCTGCAAATTATGCAAAGGTAATTAGCATGTTCCCTCCACGGTCATCTTTTCTTTAGGCAGAACTGTTGCATTCTTGTTCTTCCGTGAGCTTTCCCCGTGTTTGCTCACCATTTCTACTGTCTTACATTTTCAGTGTTGATGGTGTTTAAGAGTATTATGTCTTAAAGGTAAAGTTGGATCATTAAGATGAAGCTAGGATGAAATAAAAGAGGCCAAAGATGACTCCCCAGGCTAAAATAATTCAGGTCTCCCTTTGTGTTCTTTTCTTTCACCTTTCAAATAGGTATGAATTAAAGTCACAGAATTTAGTTAAAAAGATACTTAACTTTTTTTTTCTTTTTTTTTATCCTTTTTTTCCCCTTATTTTTAATCTGAGACACAGGATAGCAATTGTGTCTGTTAACCGGCTTACAAGACACAGCTGCCTTCTTGCCCAAGCACGAGATGCCTTCCCCAGAGAAGCAATGATCTGTCTCATTGCTTGGATCTTCTATACCTTTCCTGAAAACAAAATGAAAATCACAGTGCGAAATCACAGAATTGGAGCAGAAAATAATAATGACCCATTGTTATACCGCACAACTCCTTGTCCAGTTGGAATTTCTCCAATAGTCAATTGGACTTGATGAACAGTGGTAATTTCAGAGCCAGGCAGAGAATCAGGATTTACAGTTTTCCACTTCATCTACATGAAGGAGAGGGGGAAAAAAAGGGTTTCTAATCAGCTCCAAGTCAGCAGCCTAGACTATCTCCTGCAGCTACCAGGTGGTGAGGTGCTTGCAAAGGAACGACTCGTGTCTGTAACAAACATAAGCCACTATCTAGTTTCCCAAATGCTCATTCATTTGCTCATTTCACTATCCAGAATAGTAATTTATACATCCTATGCTGAAGATGTTGGAAAACAGGTGACTCCTCCAGCTGTATTCAAAGAAATTATGGTTTTGCGTGATCTTTCCTACAGAAAATGTCTTTGCACGTGGCATCCTTACCATGAGGAGTCTCTTTGCTATTATTTCTTGCTTTACAGGACTAATATACAGACAGTTGGAATCATATCCCATATTGCAATCTCCCCTGTGATGTAATGATTAATATCATTGATATAATTCCCTGTCCTCATAGCAGAAATGCAATGGTCTTTGGATCCCACCATGACCAAATCCTATTCAGACCGACTTCATGCTTGAGTTGGACACGTGAGAATTAATGTAAATATGCCCTTTCATGGCTGATTGAACAGAAATCATACGTTGTTTTGGGGAAATTGATAACATCACGGGGGCATGTGATTTGTGTATGGTTTCTGGTTCTGATACACATTTACAAGAGGGACGGTGTGACTGTGAGACCTTTGAGCTATCCTAACAGTCCATTCAATGGCTCTTGTTGTATTTCTTGTTGCTTTTTGGAGCCCTGGTCACCAGTTGGGATCCCGTTGAACTCTAGCTCAATGGTAGCCCTTCATCACCAGGAGTTACGTCCTCTGGATGTGTCATGGGGAACACGGAATGAGTCCCGCTCCTCCTGGCCCCAAAGAAACTTCCTGAAATTCCTATTTGTGCCCCTGGGTGGGAAGAGAAGGGGACAACTGTGGTTGCCACTGATGTCCCATCCATGAAGGAGTGACGCATCCAGGCAGTGCATCCTCTAGCACCTGCAAGGAGGGAGAGCTGATTTTCTGTTCCCTGCCGTTCTTGCTACTTGGACTGCAGTGGGATCTTGCAGTGGTTTCCTTTGCTTAATATCACCTTCCAACACCCAACATGGTCTTGTTCCTGCAGGAGATGCCCTAGCTCTCTAGCTCACCCCTCAAAATACCCGGAGGATTTCAGGGTTGGCTTCCCATGCACAGCTGGGAGCAATGAAGGGCTCGGGGATGAACAAACATCTTCTGGCCTCCAGAGTTAACCAGGAGAGGCCTGGGGCTTGCGGCCGCGGTGGGAAGCGTGCCTGGATCTCGGCCATCCCGGGAGCGCGTAGCCAACAGCCGGCTGTCACGGTTTGGAGTTTCCTTGGCTTCAGGTGGATCTATCGGGAATGCAACATTTGCAGCTGCACAGCAGAAACTGGGGCAACCCTCGTGCCTGAAACCGCGAGCCGGTTTAAAACAACACCCTCTCCAGAAGAGATGATTTAATAACAATAATGTAATAAAGCGACCGGGGGAGTTTGTTCTGCCTGTTCCCGGGGCTGTGATTCGGTGCACATTGTCCCTGCACGTTGTCTGAAGCAGTCACCCATTAAGTACTTAATTAATCAGAAACCTGCATGGACCCGTGTCTCTATGATGAAAGCTGCAAAGAGGGAGCTTCACAGACCCTTTTCTTTTGTTCCTTCTTCATTTTGAAAAGGGACGTAGGGTTTTCTTTGCACTAATGATTATTCTGGAGCACCCACAACATGTTCCCTCCTCCAGCTTTCTCTATCACTCTATCGTGCTCCAAAGACAATGGATTTATGACTAGGAATTCACAAAGAGCAGGCAGAAAGCAGAGCAGGAAGGAGATCAGCTATGCAAGTCAGGCAGGTGGATGGATGCAGCAGGCCTCTTGGTGTACGTGTTGCTGGTCAGTCAAGAGGAATTTAGTGTGTCCCAGGTGGCAGGGTTACTACAAGCTAGATGATCACCTGGTGTTATCAAGTATTATAATGTTCTTCATTCATTTTCTTCACGTTCGCTACCTGGGATCTCATCTTCTTTTGTGTTCCAGTATCTACATATCTTAAACCAAAATATGACCAATGTTCCCACCTGAAGACATTTCTCTGCTTGGAAAGGATGGATGAGTTGAGGTCAAGCCAAGGTGTTTTTGAGGGGGTTCAGAGTCTCCATGGAGGCAGGTGGCACATCTAAGGTTAGTGCTTTAGGGGAGGAATGAGGTCCTGCCCTCCTCCTGATGTCCTATAGCGCTTGCTTGAGGAAGGACTGTCTTTTTTAGGACATGGCTATAGAGCATCTAGCACAAGATGCACTTGACCTAGCTCTGGGCTCTTAAGTTCTTCTGGAATGCAAATGACAGCAATGTTAATAATGTCAATGGGCATTTTGCTGGCTGACGAGAAGCAGCATCCTAAATACCTGCCAGAGCTATAGGGGTTAAAGATAAAAAAAAATGTCCTGAGCACTGTAATTGCTTCCATGCACTAGTGGTAAAAGGGAGGAACCAAAAATAACATCAAATATAGAGGCCAGGAAGCACAGGGGGAAAAGACGGTGCAGTAGAGGCTGGACCAGTCAAAATCATGAGTTGGCTTCTGCCTTAGTTCTTGGTTTAATATTTATAATATTACAGAAACAGTGTGCAGTCGTGATGGTCCCATTTTCAGAACCTCACTCTCAGTTTGTTGCTGTTATAACCATGCAAGTTAGTGATTTGCTCTTTTTTTTTGGGTGGAAACTCATGGAGGTCCAACTTTGAGCAGAAGGTTGGGCTGGAGACTTCTAGAGATCCGTACCAGCAGGTCCTGCTATAATTTCAGGATGCACAAATTGAATAACATGATTTTGGACCTACTTCTGTCTGGTAGGCCTTGAAAAACTAATTTCACCTCTCCCTTCCACAAGGGTCCTTAAGGACAGTAAATGCCTCTCCCTTTGAGCGTACAGATCTTGGTGGGAGCCAAGGTCCTACTAAAGTATTCATGATTGATAA
>JAUBNY010001156.1:1467499-1478689 GCA_032275445.1 Crypturellus soui
AAGATCTAAAACACATGGATATCCAAGCAGTTGCTTCAATTCATTATGTGGAAGGCCAACACTGTTCTGCAGCAAAGCAATCCCAAACACAATCCAGGATTATTTATTTATTTTATTTATTTTTTTCCAAAGGTTGGCTGCTGAAAAAAATTTTGAGCAGGGAGATACCAAGGCTGTTCTTCCCACATTCACTCCTAAGCCTTTGGTTTTCAGACAGGTCTAATGGATCAGAGACATTATCTGGAATCAGGAAAGTTTTAGTGTCCTAAGTCCCTCCCTCTCTGTGCTGGAAAACAACCTGTTTCCTTTCAGAGATGGTGATTCTGTCTTTTCTTGGCTCAACGAGCACATTCTCCTGCAGAGACAGGAATGTCCTTGGAGACTGTGGTTTTTGCTAATGCATCTGAATTTCCCAAGAGAATATGTGGGAAGACCACAGCCCGCTCTGCTAGTCTCTTGCACTCAATATACTTACATTGGATTGGGGCTTTTGCACCAGAAGATGTAATTCTACTTCTGAAGAAAAAAAAAAGGCAAATACTGGATAACATACAGCAGAATTGTGAATCTTATAGAAGGAAAGACCTTTCCGGGCAGGCCCTGAAATGCTGCTGTTGACATTGCTGATGTTTTAGCCAGAATCTAAAATTACAGGGGTGTTGCTTGGTTGTGTTGTTGCATTGTGGTTTGTTGTAGAAAGAGCTGCAAACAGGCAAAGTGTAAGGTAGGTGTAAAACAAGGTTTCTGCACACCAGCCAAATGAATCAATCTTGTACCAGCGTGGTCATTCTTATTAGTTCAGCCTCTATGGGGCTTTGTAGAGCAGCTTGCCTAGTCAGAGGCTCCCCAAATAGGAATTTAACATCTGAAATAAGGTATAGAAATAATGCTTCTAGGGATGGAGAAGGCAAACTCATCTCTCAATGATTCCTTGGGGAGCAGTGGATCATGGCTCACATCATGATCCCCAGTAGATGCACTAACTGCATCCCCAGCCATCCAACCACCACTGTATAACCTCAGCATAGCATCTCAATCCAAACCTAGTGCTTTGAACTCTTCATCTCAGCCTTGCGGGCTTTTCAACGCTCATATATTGCAGGAATTTTGCAGGAATTACGTATTTGCTTGGCATTGGTCTTTTTGTTCCGCAGCTAGGATAGTCAAATACAAAAGCAGCTCTCTCAAGGTGTAATGAAAGTCATTTCCTGCTGACCAAACTGTGGTAAATGATAATCACCATCTCTGATTTTGGTTTTCATATGGTAAATATGAGATAAAAGGATGGTGAAGAACCAACCTGAGACACAAAGTTTCTTCCCAGGTTGGTTGCTTTACCATAACATGTGAAATCTTCTCTGTTAGTGGGTAGTCTGCATGTGCTAAGCCTTCTCTTTGTCATGCAAAGTATCCTTGAAGTCACCTTAATCAAATACTCAAACATTCCTTGGCCATTTCTGTCCACAGCTTCAAGGGAGGCTCTCACCTATTATAAGTTAGAGGTGTGGAGCACCTCAAAAGCACACAAATTGCTCCACAGCCAGTGATCATTGGTTTCACAGCTTTGGGACGTGTTGGATCTGACTCTTCCTATCTTGCCTTAGGAGCAGCACCATCAGAATTTCCAGAATCCCATTTACCTGATTCCTGGGAGAACCAGAAACCTTGACAAATAAGATGGCAAGAAGTTAAATTTAGCCCTGATGTTCTTGGCCCCACAGAATTCATGCTGTGGATCTGCTCTGGAGATGGAAATTATGAATCTGTCTGTCTCCAGGCAGCCCATATGGCTGCATTACCTCAAAGCCAAATGCCTTCATAACCCAGACACTGCTGACGTTGAGCAGTTCATGTGGCAGGACTGCCCAGGAGCAACAGAGCTGGGAAGCCTATCTGTTGGCAGAAAAACAAGGAAAAATCAGAAACAGCAAGGAAGGTTAGAAGAAAGAAACTGTAGTGAAGCAAGAGACAGACAAGCACATGTTCCAAAAGAAGTTGCACCACTGAACACACTATCCCTATTCACAGCACAGCTGTTTCCTGCTCTGGGCACATGGTGCAGGTGCTAATCATTATCATCACCACCTCTTTTCTCTCTTTTTTTGCCCCCTCTCTGTAATAAAAAGGGAATACTTGACAAAAAAAATCAATGCACTAAATCCTGCTAATAGGTGGACCTGAGAGGGAAGAATGCAGCAAGGTTGAAACAAGCACTGGAAAGCAAAAAGGCGCATCATGCTCCACAGCTTGGCAATCAGCATGTTCATTAATGTCTTTTTTCTTCTAGTCTTGTAAAGGCGAGTATTTAATGTGCATGTCATCAGATCTTGACTGCAGTTAAACTGAGTGCAGCTGAGGCTGAATAGTCAGAGAAAAGCAAACCAGGATGATCAAAGGATACATACATCTGTGTACATGTGTGCTGTGTCTGCTAGCCAAGCAACCATATACGAATATATGTGCTGGCATAGGGAGAAAATGTTGCGTGTTTTTCTATATAGTATCTCATTCAGTGGCTCTCTAGTTCTTCTTGGTGTCCATAATCACTGCTGCAATGCAACTAGCTGTGATTTGGGAGATTGCCTCTCATGGAAATCTTAGTCTTTTTTCCTCATGTGCTGTAATCTATCATCACACCTTGCACAGCCTGAAGTGAGAAATGGACACACAATTACTTAGTGGTTCATCATGTACCAACTAAGAAAGTCATGCAAAATCTTGCATCTTGCAGGGACACGCCAACATTAGAAACCTTCAATGACATTCAGAAATGTAACACAGTTTTCCCCTTTTGCGTTGTATTAAGTGAGTAGAGATTTTTTAAGGAGAAGAATTGATTTGGGAGTTTATTATTAATTTCAAGTCTTTCTCCATGCAGGTGTAAGTGAAGAGCAGTTGCACCAAAATCAATGAAGGTACCCTCATGTAGGTGAAGAAAGTCACACCCTTAGGTACAAGATAATGTTTTGAAAGAAATTCTTCCATTTTCATTGTCATAGAAATAAGAATGATGAACTAGATTATCGCTATAACTGTAAATTAGTGTAGCTCCAAATATCGCATCAAGACATAATAAAAGGCTTGGGCAAAAGCCCTCATATGAAAATTGGTATCACACATATTAGCTAAAGAACAACTTTTCAGTAACTAATTTGGAACTCTGTACAAACCCAGAGAAGTTCTTTGATACTGTGATAATCTGCACTTCTGTGGGCAGAACACCATGCATAATGCCAATCAGTAATAGACCCTTCGGGTATTATTATCATGTTGAGGTCAAAGGCACGATAAGTCTAGGCCTGGGAGGGATTTTTCTTGACTTATATCGATGTTGTTAGATTGCTTTAGGACTTGAGCTCCCAAACAATCCAGATCTATGCTAGCTGCATATTGATGCATTGCCGTCTGCAAGGATGCAAATGCTGGTAGTGGACTGCAAGTGCACCTTATGTCCCTTCAAAGTCTCTTTCAGAATCATGCTCCCCTGATGCTTGGAGAACATCTAGGATGGGACTCATTTTTGTTAGCAGAGATGTCTATACTATATGTATATAACCCTCACTAACCTCCTCTTAGATACCCAAGTATGAAAGTAGGCATTTCCAGAAGGTCATGATGGATGAACACACCATCTTGGTGAGCCTACTTCTTTTCAGCGTAGTTCAGACATACATATGTAAAGGCAGGAGTGCAAAACCTCACCTTTAATTTCTAATCCAAAGCTTCTCCTTTAGCCTTAATTGTCTGTTTGTTATTTTTCTCCTTTCTGATATCTCTCTCCCGCAGAAAGCATCACCAAGGACACTCAAGTGTCCAAACTCCGTAGCTGCTGGAATGTCAATGACATAGTTTTGGCCTGTGTCAAGTAGGACAGCCTCAAGCAATGCTCGGGATGTTCCCGGAGTGACCACGTACCATGGACTGCCCAGTTTTCTGACTTGAACAAGCAAAGCTATTTAGTTGCCCTTCATAAGATGAACTTTCCAGTCCCTTTTGCAAGCTCTTCAAGCTTAAATTCGTCCTGCCTGAATTTGTGTGACCAAAATTTCATAGCAGGTTATAGCAGGTTAGATGATGCCTCCACAGCTCTCTGTGCATGGCATTAACATGTTCCTGCATCTACTGGAAGCTGATCTTCCTTGAGATGCACTAGGATTGCATTTTTTTTAAGCTACATTGTATTAGTGGCTTGGATAGATAGGTTAATTCATGTTCTTCCTCTACTGTCACCTCCAATCAATGATCTTCTATCTTAGTCTCCAAGCAAAATCTTCTACTCTGTGCTATTAAAATTCACCCGTTTCTCTCACTCAGTCTTCCTTTAAGGTCATCCAGCTCCTAACATATCATATTCGGATCTATCCTGCAATAGCAGTGCAGTCTCTCAAGTTTGTCATCAGCAGATCTCATGACCAGGCGCCTACTTTTTTTCTGCCAAGTTCATTAGGGAAAATATTTAATAAGATTGGTCCCAGGACTGATTATTAAGGAACACGATGGAGTTTCTCTGGATATACTCAGAAGTAACAGACAGCAAATGTTGGCCCCAGATGGTATTTTGTTCAAAACAAAATAATGACTTCCATCTGTCTCATCACTTTCCAAACCGAGGTCTGTGGAGCACTTGCTGGTGGTCTGCAGAGTGCTGGCTCTTTGCAAGGTGCTGGCTCCTCCTCGTTCTTTCCAGCTGCTAAATTCTACTAAATTAGGCTAAAGCTTACAGTAAATGTTTTCCTAATATTATTTTCATGCGTAAGTAACTGTGGGAGTTGCCGGTGGGACCATAAGTGATTGGAAAGGGAGCTCACCTGTGAGATAATTCCTGGCCTGAAATATAGTCTAAGTAACAAAACTGGGGAACTTCTTATCTGCTTATTAATAAAGTATGTTATTTATGCCACAGTAGCCCTAAATGAGCAGGGTCTATAAATTAGTTGAGCTTTGTACCAGCCCCTACAATTGGCAGTCCCCTTATCAAAAAGATTACAAGCTGGTTTGCAGAGGGAGGAAGAGATAGATGGATGATGAATAGAGATGGAGGATGGATGAATAGAGATCTTGGATGTGAGGCTGGGGTAAGTACTTGAGCAGATGGAGTCTTTGTCCTCTGCCCCTTTTGGGTTTTTTTTTTTTTGGTTGTAAGGTGTGGACTTGATGCTGTGCTGGTGCAGAATCTGTTGCTATGCAATTAAAAAGATGTTTCCATTTATATAGATTTGACCCTATTTCTATATATGTGACTGCTTCTCTTGAGAAAAAGATTTTTCTCTGATGTCATTTGCTCCAGAGACAACCAGTCTTCTGGATCCTGAAAAGAAAGATACAAGGAGACCTCCTGGAGGGTTCCCTGGTCTTCTAACCAAGCTCTTCCCCTGCACAGATCAACCTCAACAAACCCCTGTGGAAGCCACCAGGGTGGTATGTGAATGCGGTTACACAGATATGTTCAGTAGATGTCAAGGACCTTCCTCCTAACATCATCTCTCCTTCCAAACCAGAAGCTTTTCCGATAGCTTCTTCTGATGATTGAACTGGGGGACACTTGTGATCTCTGGCAATGCGGAAGGTCTAGGAGGATGGCAGGAAAAAACAAGGGCAGTTAGTCTGAAAATGAAAACTAATTGTGAGAGAGAGGTATTGGTAAATAAATCTTCTCTGTTCAGAGTTTTGGTGTTTGTTTGTTTGTTTGTTTTTGTTTTTCTGTTTTGTTTTGTTTATGTCTTGTTGTATTTCCTGGCTCAGTGGTGAGCAGATTCATTGAACTGCAGCCAGTGGATCTGAACTGAGCCAAGGTTTGTCCCACAGCTTCATTGGGAACAAGGAAGTCCTGCTTAAGCAAAAGGAGATCATGGGCTGTCTGGGCTACCATGGAGCGATTCTGGCAGGATTATTTGAATGCAGGCTGGTTCTGGGAAATGTCTTTAGCTGATGTCCTCTGCCATGGCTCTTCATTCTGTGCAGGAGGGTCAGTATCACTCCAGGATATATTCTGTGGTTAACCTTGGGTGAGCAAAACCTGACTGCAGTTAAGAGGTGACAAGTGAATTGTGGAGCATCTGCTTTATCTCTGTGCAGTGACAGTGCTGGTGTGGAGCACCACGTGGTTACACAACATCGCAGAAAGTTTGAGAATGGAAGGGACCTCTGGAGATGATCTAGTCCAAGAATCTTGGACCAGAGTCGAGGTGGTCCTGAATATCTCCAGAAAAGGAGATAGTCTAGTGCTCCATCACATTCACAGTCCAGAAGATTCTCCTCAAATTCAGATGGAACTTCCAGTTTTATATTTTGTGCCTGTCGCCCCTTGTCCTGTCACTGACCACCACTGAAAAGACTCTGTTCCCATTTTCTTGACATCCTTCCTTAAGTTATTTTTACACCTTGATAAGATCCACTTCAACATTCTCTTCTCCAGGCTAGACATTCCTATCTCTTTCAGTCTCTCTTTATATGAGAGATGTTCCAATTCCTCCATCATCTTTGTAGTCCCGTGTTGAACTCTCCTCAGTAGCTCCATGTCCCTCTCATACTAGGAGGCTCAGCAATGGAGGCAGCCTCATCCAGATGTGGCCTCATCAGGACTGCGTAAAGGGCAGGTTCTCCTCCCTTGACCTGCAGGCAACACTCCTCATGATGCACCCCAGGTGACCATTGGCCTTCTTGGTCACAAGGGCATGTTGCTAACTCGTGGCCACCTCATTGTCTACCAGGACGCTCAGGTCCTTCTCAACAGAGCTGCTCTCCAGCAGATCAGCCCCAACCTGTCCTGGTGCATGGGGATACTCCTCCCTAAGTGCCAGACCCTGCACTTGCCTTGAACTTCATGAGGTTCCTCTCTGCCCAACTCTCCAGCCTGTCTCCTGCCAGCTTGTTTGAGTGGAGATTATCTTGGCATGTTGGGCCAGGTGTGCTGAGTGTACTAAGTGCCCATACCCCTCCTTTTGGTGAAATCTCACCTTGAGAACCTTACACTACCTTAACAGCATACCACACTAGGCAAGGTCACTTTTGGGAGGCTGTCTGGTGCTCTGCGGTGATGGATGGGTCTCCTTGAGGTGTCCCAACAAGGCCTGAGCCTAGAAAACTCAGGAGTCAGTGCAAATAGTCCAGCTCATTTCAGCTTAACGTTAGGCATCTAATGGACAAGTTAGAGGAAACAGAAACACAACAGCTAGTACCTGGTATTTGCCATACAGGTGCAAAGTGGCTTTGCCCACTGCCTGGGGTAGATTGGATGTTAAGTCAACTATCAATCAGAAAGTACTTGAACCAATTAATGTAGTGTCAACCTTTATCTAATTAGTTCCCCTGGATGTGTTATCCTTGGATTTGGCTATGTGTTTCTCAAGCTGCAGGGCATGTAGGCAGCTAGAAGTGTCATCTGGATGAGGCTTTTTGCCCCATCAGTCGGACCAAGTGGACAAGCATCACTGCGAGAGACGTACTACTGTCTCCCATGGATAACCAATGACTATCAGTCCCTGGTTTTCTGAATATCAGCCAAGTTCAAAAGAGCTGGATGTCTTCCACATTCCCACTCATTCTCTGGCCATGTTTGAAATTAGACTTCCTCGGCTAATTTCCGCGAGCCAAATTGTTTGCACTGAACTGGCAAAAGATGAATCCCAGAGCTTGTACTTTGTTTTGACATCTGTGTTAGTAGCGTGGTGGTGTTTTGCTTCGGTGCTGTGTGTCTCTGGATTTCGCGCTGCCTGTGTCTTCTCATCATTCTTTCCTTCCATTTGGTTTTTGCAGGCCACTGGAGATATGTTAAAAGGCCCAGAGTTTCACGGCCTGGGCTTTCAATGTTTGCACATTGTCGCTACCGAGTTGATGATGGGCAATGCTCAGTGGAGAACACTCAATCCCCAGCAAGCTTACAAGTGAAGCAGAGTCTGCACATTGCTTGTGCATGGCCTCACTTGTGTAAATAATGCCACAGTTCTCTGCAGGAGTCATATTCAACGTGGTTCATCCCTGACCCCACCAGGTCTTGCTTGCCACTATTTGCCAAAGGAGATGCCCAAAGAGTCTGATGCCACCAGGGTTTATCAGAACTACAGCAGCTTGGTTAACCTCTATCCGCCCCCCTATCTGATCTGATCCCATCTATCAGATTCCACAGACATTGTGAGAATCAAAGAAAAGAAAAATTGCAGGCAATGCTCCCGGATCAAAGCTCTACCGTTAAGCTGACATAAACTGACCTGAAGGACAATATTAATCTCGCCTAACATAGGCAACTACATGAGAGAGGCTGCCATCTGAGCTAGTCACCCCAGGCTCTCTTTATAGTCAATGAAGAGAAACAGAGCATGATTCTGACCTAATAGAAATGTCCGCGCTAGGCTAAGATGAATTGCCCCTCAGAAGTTCCTGTTTTCCTCTCTCGACTCTAATTTGCAGGGTGTGCAGGTTGGATGGAGATGTCTGCAGACACAGGAGAGTGAAGTAAGACGGATTTCACCTTGATGAATCCTCTCAGAGTGGCAGTGAACGCGCTTGTCAGCAAAACAGAACAGATCTTAATTTTAATGTTTTAGGAGTTAAGAGCATTCTTTGCACTAAAACAAAAAGGAAGAAGAAGGAAAAAAAACTGAGTAGGGAGGAGGAGCACACATAAATATAAATCTACTGCACTCAGAATACGCTAGAGGAAAAAATGGAGACAAATATTGTCCTATGGTTGAAAGCCATCAAGTACATTGTATTAAACCAGAGTGACCTTCCCTGGGACACCGACTCAGGATCACCACTCCGCTCAACTTACTGCATGTAATAGAGTCTAGGACAGGCAAAGAATGGGAAGAAGGAACTACACTGAACACTGTGCTATCTTGTAGTAAATCACTAACACGGTGTTATTCTAAAATTTCATTTTAGAAGTGCAAAACTCTTCCCATTCACAGTTCCCCCTGGACATTTTTAATCAGCTAATTTCTCCCAGGACTACCCAGGCAGGCCAGAGTTCAGACAGGATTCCCATTAGAAATAGGAAAGACCTGTCTGATCACTGAGTTTATCCAGCTGTGTAGCTTGCAGTGAGTAATGACCACTGGGGCTCTACTAAATTTTGGGGCAGTGGGGCAAGGGAGGGAAGTGATGGTCATGAATCATCACAGGGTCAGTTTAACCCCATTGGCTACAAAGTTTTGACAAGGTGTTTCTTACTGATATGATTTATCTATATGTGTTTACACATATATTTACACATTTATGGCATCTTTTTGCCAGATCTCCCTCATATACTTTGTTTTCTCCTGCAAGTTGCAAAAACATTGGCAGAGCTGGGTTGTGGGGAGAAGGTCCTTGGTGGCACCAGGTCAGGTGTCACCCCTCCTTGGGTAATCCCATTGTATCAGGGAGCTCCTGTCTTCCTCTGGAGTCATTTAAGGGAGATGGGCATCCTCTGGGGGGCCATCCCAGCTAAGGCCCAAATGCCCTTCTTGGAAAGGTGGCTTTTCCCAAGTGAGCCCAGAAGAAAAGTTGAGCAAGCCCATCTTTGCTCAAGCAACTCATAACGTGGGTTATTCCCCTCTGACAAACTCTGATTCTGCTCAAAATTGTCTCACTTTGGGGATTGCTCTTCAAACTTGGGTTTGAAGCTCTACGTGGAGCAACCATTACCTGTTCCTCCAACAGTGTCTCTGTGCTGTTCTGCAGAACAAGGATAATAAGATCTTTCATATCGTGGAGGGTTTTAAGGCTACATTTCAATGCACATGATGAGGCTGCAGGAGATGTCACTGCCATAGGAAAAAGGTACCTTTCTGCCTCTTTGCTGTCCCAAAACAAACATTTCTGGGGTTGCACTGGCTGAGAGAACCAGATTGAAATTAAAAAGTATATTTTTTTCTTGCGTTGTCTTTCAAGAATGTCATCCTCCATGACTACACAAATGGTTGTGTAGTCTCATGTTCTCTGATCCCAGGCAATCTGAGGAGAAGGGATGGGGAAAACCACTGAGGAGAGCTGGAATGCAGGGCTGCTTCTTTCCATGGTGGAGCTGGTGTTAACATATTGACTGAGGTGCTCCTCTGCTACCTAAAGTCACTATAGCCCCAGGAAAAGCAGCCGTATATAATACCACTATTATTATCTTTTCTTTTAATCAAAGGTTCTTTCTTCACTGTTTGCAACCTAAGAGCTTATGTTTTGCGGCTTCTGTGAGTCAGTCCATGAGAAGCTATAGAAAACACGTTGGAAATTGAATATAAATGAATGTGAAGGCAACTGGAATCTGGCCAGCATAAAACTGGTGTTGATCAGCGTGCATTCCTGTTGCAAGCTGAAACATGCAAAATAGAGAGACACAGAGAATATTCAACTCCAAGAGTTTATTTTGTTAGTTTTCCTATGTTGTAGCTGGTATCTTAAGAGACATCTATTTTAAAAATACACTTTGGACATGAGTGATCCTTTGAAAAGTCTCAAAACTCTGCTAATTAAAAAGCGTTCCAGGTCCGTGGAGGAACTGACAAAAACTGAACACAGAAACAGACGTTCCAACGTCTCAGAACAAATGCAGCTGGTAGAGATGGAAATGGGGTATTAAAATCAAGTAATAGGCTTATGTGACTTTCGCAGTTATGTTTCAGTTTAGAGAACAAGGCGTTCTGTGCAGAGGGGCTTGGTTGTGTCTCTTCTAATGGATTTTGAGTGGCTGGTGCTCACATGGTGTGGGTTGTAGGATGCAGTGAATGCGTGCAAAGCTAATGCACTCCCATCCTTTGGCCCTCCTGGTGCTTGTGTGGTCCATTCACGTGATGTTTAGCAGACAAATGACACATCAGTGGCAGCTAAATATCAAGGGGTTTGTCTCTACCAAGCTCTTTGCATGAATCAGTTCCAGCAAAGCTCTTTACGGGGGTCAATAACAATTTAGTTAAAAGGATAATAATTAATAAGACAATAATTAAATTGTTATTGACCCCCGTGAAGAGCTTTTTTTTTTTTTTTTCCCAATGGGTTTCTGGACCATAATAAATAATGCACTCCAAGCATCAGTGAGCAGGACACTCTCTGCATTTTGGGAGACTTTTGTTTGTGTGTTTGTTTCCTTGTCCTTTTATCCACTGGAAAACGTGAAAGGAACAGGAGAAGGTGTGAAAGGAAGAAATTGCAGACTCTAATGAGGCAGAAATAGTGGGTGATATTTCAAACAAAGATAGAAAAAAACAATCATTCTTG
>JAUBNY010001158.1:25453-36147 GCA_032275445.1 Crypturellus soui
TCCTCCTGCGCTCGCAGACCCACCAGGTCTGTTTATGGGCAGTGAAGGCTGCAGTCCCAGTGACAGGTCCCACCTGGCGCCTTGCTCAGGGCCGGGGCCGGGGCCAGCTCCTGCTCCCAACAAGGGGTCCCCAGCGCCAGGCTCGCGGCACGGCCGCCTGCGGATGACCATTTTGAAGGTCTCCCCGGGTCCCCCCTGTGTGTTTCCCATTGCCACTTGGCACCACGCTCCAAGCAGGGAGCGGGGGCGGTTCAGGCCGCACTGGGGGGGGGGTCTGTGACTCGGGCAGTGTCGCGCCGCCCGGTGTCACCGCGGGACAGCGGGGTTTCCGAGCCGCGATTCCCTCCCTCCCGGCACGGGGGGCCGCAGCGCCTCAGCACACGACCCGCTCCGCTATGGCGGCCACGGCCGCAGCCCCTACACGCGCCGCCCGCCCCGCCCGCAGACGCCAATCACCGCCCGCCGCCCGACTGACAGGCAGCCGAACCAATGAGGCCGAAGGAGTCCGCCCCGCTGCGTCACAAACAACCACTGGAAACCGAACCTCCCGGCCGCGGCACGCTCCCGCCCCCGGCCCGCCTTCTGACCAATGAGTGCGCGGCTTGGGCACGAGTGGCGTGCGCGCGTGGCCAATCGGCGGCGAGGGCGGTTGCTAAGGGGGCCGCGGCGGCGGGGCCGCCTGCAGACGGGTGGGAGCGGCGGGCAGCGGCGCGGGCGGCCGCGGGCCGGGCCTGCAGGTGAGGCGGCCGCGGAGCCCCGTCCTGCGCGGGGCGTCCCGGCGGGGCTCGTGTTCCGTGTGACCCTAGGAGAGAGGCGGCGGGCGGGGGTGGGGGAAGGCAACCTCCTCAGTGAGGGCTCTCTGCTCTGTCCGGCTCCGGGGTGAAGGCCGCTGCCCCAGCGCAGCCGGCTGCCCCTCGCTGCTCGCGGGGCTCCCAGGCCGCGGGTCTGGGGCTGCCCTCCGTGCGAGGACAGGGGGCGGCGAGATCCGGGCTGCGGCTGTCTGGGCTCCCTTTCAGCGCGGTTCCTAGGCCCCGGCTGTGCTTTGTAGCAGTCCTCGACTGGCTGCCTCTGAGACCCGCTCCTCACCCTGTGCTGCGGGGCTCTGCCTGCTTCAGCTCGTGCATCCCCTCGTGCCTCCTGCCAGTGCAGCGTCTGCTTGATCCGTGTGTATTTGACAGCTGGGGAAGCCCCTCACTGATGCTGTAGCCCTTTTGAAAGGGCTTGCTGTGGCCGCAGGGCTACTCCTGGGCTCTGCAGCTGCCTCTTTTCCCGTAGGTGTTGTCGGGGAGTTTGTAACAGCTTCCTCTTATTGTTGCTGTGCTGTTGTCACTGGTGTGGTAAGTACCAGGATTCCTGTCTGTCCCTTACAGCACTGCTTCCTAGTTACTGGTATGGCCTTCTGGAATAACTGATTAATAAGCCACAGGCACTTAACTGGTACGCTGTGTTCATATATTGTTTATCAGTGGTTAACCTGCTAAGCAATATTAACAATACTGCTTATGCTGACACATTCTTTAATTTCTCATGGCATGGTGTTCAGTCATTTGAGTTGTTAATATCTTAATATTTGTCCAACCTTATTTTATAATGCTTGTTTCCTTTGCCTGTGTGGGGTAGTCTTTTCCTATTACACTCTTTTCTTTACTCTCCTGCTTCAGCTTCTTTTCTATACATTTGTTTGGCTCTTTTATCACAAGAGGTGCTTAAATAACTTTTCCCTTCTTGGATCAGTGGATATACAGGCTGTTTTATTATTTCATTCATCATTTATTTTGACCATAGTCAAGGGTAAAAACAGGAAGGTTATCGAAGGCAGGCAAATTTATGGCTTTCTCTGGTCTCCTGCTTTATGCTTAAATACTTGTATTTCAGCTTTATTACACTGGTAACTCTGATAACACTGATGCCTGTGATAATGAGCTTGGTAGAGAGTGAGGCTGCACTAAGATTGTCTTTTCTAGGGGTGAAATAGATATTACCCTGTCCTTCAGAGACTTAGAGGTCAAGGGCATTACCTTCCATCCTGTGAAACTGCTTCTTGAGGAGTTAGGTTAATTTGCTCCCCCTCCTAAGAGCTATATTATCTATCTGGTAAATAATGGTACCTTAGGCTTTTAGTTTAATAAAGCTGCTCAGGTTTGTCATAGGGAGGGGGAACCTAGAGATTAATACACTAAAATGGTTGATGTGCTGGTATAATAAGAAAGAAAAGATGACAAAATATTGTGATTTGTCCTTGACAGGCGTGTTGAGAGGTTATCCAAATCTCTTAAGTTCCAACTTTTCTTTTGGTTGCAATTTGATATAGTGCAGTGCATGACTTCTTTAGAGCAATGATTCAAACCTTCCATAGCTTAACCTCCCTGATAATGGAAGTGTTCTGGATACTGCTGGATTCATGTTGGCCTATTGCTTCCCTTTCCTCCTCTCATCTCCTATTCCTCTATCCCTACCTCATTCTACCTACTTTGGCAATTCCAGTGCTTGGGTTAAATTGTTAAACCCAGTAGGGTCTGTCAGAGTCTCTGGAGGGGCCCATGTGCTGTGATCTTTGCTCTCAACCCATGGTGAATGGTTCTTCTGAAGCCCAGCAGAGCTTTCCTGCCCAGGCTTTGGCAAGTACATCAAACACTATGGAAGGCAGTGTCATAGGGTGACTAGTTGGGTGTGGAAGAGGCAGTTGAAAAAAACAGATAAAACTAGCAAGTAAAAAATGAGGTTCTTAACTGGCATTGCTAAAAGCTCTGGAACCTACCTCCTCCTATGACTAGATCAATTTGGCATTTAATATACTTGGCCTCCCTGGTCCTCTTCTTGGTAATAACTTTAGACTAACATTGCCACTGGAATATTAGAAACAACTCGGTGGGCAGTAACATATTTCACCGTGTAAAAAGCAATTTGGCTTTCTTAATTGTTACATTAGAAATGACTGGTGGCTTCAGGTGCTTTGGAACTAATGTTACAGACTTCCCAGCAAAAGCCCCAGTCTTCTGAGTTCTGCTGGTGCTGGGATCTTCATCTGTAGTTTTCAGTTTGTTTTGAAGACTTATTTCATGAAGTGTTGGTATAGCTCTAGTTAGCTATACTGAAGGTGTGTTGTATGGCAACTATTTCTGTATGGAAGATGAACTTCCATAGATATATGTGCTTGTTTTTCAAAAGCTGTTTTTGGTTGAAGGCTAAAAATCTGATCAAAAACAGTTGAGCAAATTGAGCACCAAGCAACTGATTTAACTGCAATGTGCAAGGACAGTCTATCCTTCTTGCAAAAAGACAAAAGTCCCACTTACCCAACATATGTGGGTGGCAATTATGCTAACCTAGCCAGGCAGTTCTGCTTGGCTCTTTCACATCCAGGAGAGCTTTTGTGCCCAGAGGCTTGTCTTTTCTCCAACTGTATCAGTTGACTTGATAAAAAGATTATCTCTGACTGTGAGCCTTACTTTACCAGCATCAGACAGCACTAATTAAAAATGCTTTGCCAAGCAGTTCTGCACAGACCCGGTGCTTGGAACATCTGTTATGTTTGTGTTTGGTTAGAGATAGTGACAGGAAATGTCATGAGTCCAAATGTACCAAAGTTTGTTTTTTATCAGTATCTCTAGGTCAGCAAAGAGAAGAGTTGACTAAAGCTAGGAGGTTAACTTTATTGCAGGGAAACTCTTGAATTTCTCATTATCACAGGGTCAGTCTGACAAAAATAAATAGCAATTACAGCTTCCTCTATCAGTATGGACTGAGCTCCTGTAAACACCAAAGCCTTCTGAAACTTCTCGTGTACTAGCTGCTCAAATATTTGTTATTAGAACTGAATTTCAGCCTTGTCCAGTGTTGAGTGCTCCAGCAGTATAATATGGACTCTCTATAGGAAAAGATCAGCCAGGAAAGGGCTGGCTGCCAGTGAGATCTTTTTATTTTTTTAACAGTTAATCCTAATTCTCTCCTGAGTTCTAAATTATTTACATCTGCTTTACTTCAGGATACAGGGTACAGAAATGTTAAGTTAAGGGTGCTCAGGTCTGACTTTCCTTTGGCTGGAACACCCTCCCTGTGAAATGGTGGTTAAGCATATGTTAATGGGAAAAGTTTCTATTAAACGAAGTTAGCAGATTGGTGCTATGTTAAAGTGAATATACTTATAATGGGCAAGGATTTTTTTCTTAAAATATTAGTAATATCCTTAAACTGCAATTCAGATTTTCTCCCTCAGCTGGAAGAAGGAGAACCTAACTCTTTGAACTTACATGTGTTGATGGTTGCTACAGTGCTCCAAAAACTCTTGGCTCACTTTAATGAATGTTCTGGTAAGACTTCTGTACTCTTTATTAAGCATAGGTATGTATTGGCCTTGCCCCAGCTTTATATCTGGTTTATTTTTTGTCCTGAAGTGCTGTTGCTCAGCTCTGAATGTAAAGATATGAGCTGAACTTCATTATTGCCTATCCTGGGCAGGCTGAGTGACTCTGTAGATCTTTTTGCAGCTGGGGGCGGTTTTCCATGGCCAGGAACATCTTGAGCAGGAGTTTCAAAGAGTTCAGTGTGAAGTGGCATCTTGTCATTTAATAATGTACAGGTGTTTTTGACTAATTGATTTAGGCTCAGGTCACTTTGAGCATTGCTTGCTGTCTTCACTGGTGCTTTAAAAGATTTTTTTTTTTTTTTTTTTCCCTGTGTGGTGCAGATAGCCTGGCATGGAGCATGTGGACCATGTAGCTGACCAGAGAACAGCTCTAATGTGCTCAGACTCCAGACTGCTAGTGCTCTTGTGAAAAGTACATCTGAGCCCTGTGACTTGAGAGGAAGGGATGATTAGAGTCTGAGGACAGACTTGGATAGTTTGGAGTCCAAAATATGATGAAGGAACAGAGCAGACTTATTTTTCAGTTCATAATACACTCATGTTAGTTCATGTAGTAACTGTGGCTTAATACTAACAGCGTTCTGCCCACAGCTCTAGCATGGTAGTACTCAGCCTGCAGTGTGGAACGTGCACTGTCTGCTGCCCGGGAACCTGTTTCTTCAGCTTATTCCCTTGAGCTTTATGCTACCTACACAGAAGGTTGGGATAGGTAGACCACAGCTGCTTATGCTCTAAGACACATGAGAAGTCACTATTTCCTGCCTCCTTCCCCACCCCAGACAAATACCTTAAATGTTGTCCCCTTCTACAGAAAGCAAAAGACCCCTAAGAAATAGGGAACAGTTAGTGTTGCAAAATGGTACATTCCTGCAGTGACCAATGAACAGTTTGTTTAAATAACATGAGCCTTTTCTTTGAGATACAATGCACTTAATTGATTTCTGTGGAGTAATTGGAGCCTTAATGGTCTTGTCTTAGCTTAATCTCGTGCATCAGATATGCTCGATAAGTTAATGCTGTGCTTCTAATCCATCTGTGGCAAACAGGAACCAACTACGTTGCTATGTAGATTTCTGTATATATATTGCCTTTCTTATAAGGTAAGATGTGAAAACTACCTGCATACATTAGGACCATCAGTTAAAATCTTCCTGTGAAGAAACAAAAGCAGGTTCTGGTAGCTGGAAGGAAGTGAGAATTTCAGGACTTATTTGATTTTGAATTAGTCTTCTTCAGGAGGTGGAAGAACGGATGTGTGTGTGGCTGTGTTAGCTATAGAATTATCTTCAGGAGTTTTCCTCACACAAAATGTGTTGGAATGTACACCCAGACCACCTTGGTGCTTGGCATCTACTCTGAAAGTGTCAGACTTCTCAAACTCACTGAAAAGGAAAAGCTATAGTCTCTGTGTCAGTGGTGCCTCAACAGGTGCCTTCATGTTACCAACTTTGTCCCTGTGGCCTCAGAGTACCCCTAAACTTAGTACATGAGTCAAGTATTGTATCTGTGAAGAGGTCAACTTTCAGTGGAAGGCCCTAGCCAAGAAATTCTTGTTGGAATGTGATGTAAACAGTACCTGCTGCTTGCCAGCCAGTCACAGCCTGGCCTGGCTGCTGACTTTGGCACTGGGTAAAGGAGAGCTTAAACCCGTGAGTTCTGTGTGCTGTCCAAATAATATTTTATCGTTCTTGTGATAAGATATGTCACTGTGCCCTGTTATTTGGGGATAAAAATTATCAGATAACAGGTGATGAAACTCTAGTGGACTTTGCCAGATGACTTTGAAGGGGATTGTACTTCTTTCTTGCAGATTTCCAGATGAAGCTTTTTGTGCCTAAAGCTATGGAGTTTGTAGTGGCATAGTCCTAAAATACTTGTATCTGTGTAATTTTAGGGGGAGCTTGGTAGTTAAAATAGCAATCTAGGCTTAACACTTCTTAGTAAAAATGAAAAAGCCTCTTTGCATGGAGTGCTGGCCGAAGGCAAGATACTGGACAGTCCAATAAAGCTGCAGTTTTATTCCTTTTGGATTCTTTTGCTCATGTGAAGCACCAAGGACAGTCCGAGGTCACACAAGCCATAAAATCTTAGCCTGGAAGTCTGTCCTGCAGAGGCAAACTGGGTCTTTTCCAGGGGGGTACATTCCCTAAATGTATTTTCATTTGAATGGTCTCTAAACCTTTTCCTCTTGCTTCACTTAAACAACCCTTTTGCCCTACTCCCAAACACCTTAATTCTGTATTGAATCTGTCTATTCACAACTTCTTAGAATAGTGGGTTTTTTTTTTTTTTTTTTTTACTTCCCTCTGTCTAGCAGGTTTGTTTTTAGAATTTGCTTCCCTGTGCAGGTAAGAAACTAAAGTAGTCCAAAAGTCTAAGTTAATTAACAAAGTCTGTCTACATAATCTTGTCTAGAAACAGCCTTGTGCTGTTTGGGAGAAGAGAGGGTTTTATGATTCTTGTTGGAAATTGTAAATGGATAGAAATCTCATTTCCTAAGTGCTTTACATTTTTGTTCTAGCTGAACTCTGAAATCACTGGCAAGCTAGAGCATTAACTCTGTTTAGATAGTATCTAAAAGACTTTTGCATGCAACTGCTCTTTTGGAAATGGGATTCTTTCAGGCTTTTTTCAATGGATGTAAATGAATATATGTAGCTGATCAGTAGAGCACCATCACCCCCATAATGAGGCTGCCCTTACTCTTGTCTGTGGGCACCTCTGTATCATAGAGCTGCAGTTTCATTTTAGCCCAAAGCATTTCTAATGTTAAAGTGAGCCTATCAGGGTTTTACTTACTAGTTTAAAAAGCCCTAGGGAGAGACTAGGGAACTTAAGGATGGAGTAATTTTCTTTAAAGCCTTTGCTGTTAGCACTGCAGTTCCTTCACCCATCCTGAATGTGTACTTGACCCTTCGTAAGGTAAAGCCATGAAGCTGCCAGATCTTGTGCATGCTACATGGAGCAATGGGAGTGAGTGACTTCTGTCCCTAGAAGGGCCTTTTCTCCCTAGGAAATCTGCAAGTTTCAGATTTGTGCATAATGTCTTCACTTAATATGTGCTAGGTCTTTAAAAGGCCTTCACTAAGATTTATGTTTGTATTGGAAGGGTTACTTGAGGAATTCAATTCTATCCTGAGATTAAAGGAATGAACAGACTTAAATCTAGCATTTGTTTTGCAGGTTAAGTTTGAAGTTAGCCTTCAATCAGGAACAGAATTAAGTGCATTGAAACATCTGTTGCTACCTTCATCTAGCTTGCTAAAAGTGCTCTTTGTGTACAGAGTACTAATTCAGTTGTCTGCTTGTTCATATTAATACTGACCCATTTAGAGAGGAGATTCCAGATTAAAATTTGACTAGCTCAACACTAGTTATCTGTCCCCTTTTTGTAAACCCTGAAGTTTATTAGGTCAATGCAAAAAGGATTTAGCAAAACAGAGAAGGAAGGTGACCTCATCCATGCTTGAAAAAGGGGAGGCATTTGTCTTAAGTGATTAGAGGCAAAGCTCTCAAATCCATTTTAGTATGTTAAACCTTTAAATTTTCAGAGCTCAGTACTCTGGCTCAGCTGCTGCAAATCTGTTGTGGCTGAGAGAATTCTGCCTAAGTACTCGGAAATGTCAGGCAGCCATTCCAGGAAGTGCATGAAGTGTCACAGCTGGAAGAGTGGGGCACTGTTTTTTAAAATTTAGCAGATCCACCACTTGATTAATCACCAAAAATACCTGCAAGCAGATATGTAAGTGCAGCAGAGCCATCTTCATGTTTATGTACAGAGACTGTTCCAAAGTTGTTACTAATGGTTTGTGCATTTGTCGTCTGCGAGATGCACTTGGAATTGTTAAGAATTTCTAAAACATTCAATTACTTGAGTACATCTAGGTGAGTAGAAAGGCTAGTTTAAGTGTCAAAAGGATAATCCTGCTTGATTGTTCTCTAAGGAACTCTAAGATAGTATGGATTTGTTCCATTTACAGAAATGATGGACAAAATCTGAGTATAGAAGTGACATGAGGTGTGGTGTTTCTAGTATGAAGACTAGTGGGGAGAAGACTCAGAGGCAAAACTTAGTTTGGAGTAGTTGTATTGCTAGGAAGAAAATGTTAGTAACTGGTCATGCTTAACTTTATTTTTAAAACTTTAATCAATAATATGAAAGCTTTAGAACAGGAAGCAACTTAAAATCTATCTGATGAAGGTCTTGTGGAACTGATATAAATTTTACTTTTATGTTTCTAAATTAAACAGCAATGGAAAGATGATGATTGTATCTGGGAAAGCACCTGGTTGTTCTTTAGTCACTGACTGATCAGGAACTTAGTGTAGTCTTCTACTGGCATGTTCCCTGAAGAAGTCAAACTTTATAGAGTGTTTCTTGGCTTCTACTCATTTGGTTGTAATGTTGGTAAAGCAATTCTACCAATGTGAAAATAAAATAACTTTATAGTAGAGTAATATTAGAATTCTGATCTAATCTCTTGATTAGAATTAAATCTATGCTTCTGTAGTCTCGCTCTTCTCTCTCCTGTGAAGGTCAGAATTGGCAAATAAAAGCTTTAGAAATCTCCAGTGTTAAATGTCTCTGCTTTATTCAGCTCTGTTCTACAATGCAAACAACTGTGGTGGCACCAATGTGTTGCCTTCCAGCATGCTGTTAATCAATACGTGGTGTCAGACTTGTTTTCTAACAAGGAGTTTTGGTGTAACTGAGAACAGGCAGGACTTTAGAGGCTTTCTCATCCTGCTTGGCAGAAGACTGAAGCTTTTGCCTGGCTTCTTGCTACCTTATTTTCTGAGTCGGAGATGGTAGCCTCAGAGGAGCAGGAAGAGCTCTGAAGCTTTTCTTTCCCTGAAAGCTGTGATTCTAAATGAGTTTATTGTGCCTGTTGGGAATCAGAAGTGCTAATCGTAAATATCTCTTACATCTTAGTTACAGGCCTAAAGCTCTATCCCTTTCACTGGTGCTATCAAATTTTTGTAATGAGTCTTGGAATGTGCTCAAGTGCTAATTAAGTGACTGTATCTGAACCTCCCGGTGGCTCTCACCTTGAAGTGTGATATATTATACGTTCTTGATGCAAGTGTAGAAGCTTGTAAACAGTCTCTGCTTGGTTTCTATCTGTGAAAGTGACACTTCCTTATTAATCCTGTGTGAAAGTAACAGGAAACTTCTTTCAGTCTGATTTAGCACTGTGGTAACAGCATAGATATTCCAAAGCTGAGAGAGCAGTAGTCATTACCTAGTCTCTCAGATGCTAAGAGGCTTGATCTGCCTTTTCTAGCTAGGAACAGTTTTAATCTCACTGAGATGGTGACCGTATGTCTGTGAGATCCCTAGCCCTACTTGGGCAGTCTGTCTGCTCTGGCAATCTGCAGCAACCTCTTCTGAAATTGCACCACTTCCTGTAACTGCTTTCTATATCACTTTTTCTCATGATGAGATCTGCCTGCTGCCTCTGAGAACTGACATGGTAAAAGCAACTGATCTCGTTTGAAAGGAAGAGACTTTTGATACAAGTCTATCAAAACATAGAAGTAGCTATGACTGGATGCATAAATCAGTTAGGATGCCTGTGATAGGACCTATCTTCCAGTAGAACTGTAGCTTTATCAATATTAATTGATTTCTCCCTCTTCTCCTACCTCCAGGGTACCTTGGCTGACAGGTGGAGCCAGACAGCAAAAGCTGTATCTACAGAAGCTTCCCAGTTACTTCTCGCTTGAAGAAAGTGACACTGGTGAGACTTTGTCCATTACTGTCTTTTTTGGGTTATCCAGGTGGTTGAAGGACTAAAATTGAAGGGGAAAACCTGCCCCTTCAGCAGAGATAAAACCATCTCTGGGATAATAGTATCCAGTTGTTTGAACCATCTGTTGGTTCAAAAGAAGCTGGGTCAGTTCATGAAGTTACTTTCAAAGTGGAATGATGTTTCAGTTTAGTGTGATCTTATTTCTTTTTTTCTCCCTTACTCTGAAGCCCTCAAAGGGTTGGATTTTAATATTAGTTCTTTAGCTACAGAATGATTGTTAATTAAAGTATACCAGTGACTGCCCTAAGCAATTGCAGAAGTTAGTATGGACATTCTCATTGAATTGCAGAAGTTCTACTGAGGAAATAACACTAATTCAGGTTTCCCCTTTGAAGCTTGGCTTCTGCATCTGGGAGGAAATACATTCAAAGCTGCTAATGTTACCTCATAGCTTTTCACTTATCCTCTGTTTCTTAGATACTTGGGATCCTGACAGCCTGACTGGCCTGCAGCCTATAGGGTTTGACACCTGAGGCATTGCTGCAATTTTAGTTCTGTGCTGGTTAGGAATAAAT
>JAUBNY010001158.1:138956-150975 GCA_032275445.1 Crypturellus soui
AAAAAACTTGGCACTTGCTAAGCAGACTGGTCCTTGGCAGCTATCTAAGGGAGACAAGAGCTTCTTCGCATGGGAGAGCCAAGGCAGGAGCAGGAGCACGCACAGTTGGTTGTCCATGGGGAAGTGACCTCATCTACCTCTCGTGAGTGCCCTGGAAGTGCAATGAGGCCAGTGCTGTGTGCCAGGCCTTGGCGATGAGGAAGGACGTGCTGGAGCAGCCACTGCTCCCTCATCAGGGCTGTCTGTGCTGGCCCCACGCTTGGGCCCCAGGCCAGCCCGAGAGGTACCGTGGTGGTGACAAGCAGCACCAGCCCTTCTTTATCATCATCCCTGTGTGGCTGTGCTTGAGTGCGTGGGTGGTCGCGAGGCCACCACGCCTGGGGGGCAGGGACGTCTCTGGTGACGAGCACTCATCTTGCCACGGCGGCCCCGAGGAGCGTGAGGCTGCATGGTGGCTTCATGGGCACTCTCCGCAGGCCTCCCTGACCCCGGGAACTGCCCTCAAGCCTTCACGGCCCTTCCTCTTTGGCTGGCGGTGACACATTTCTGTCACGAGCGGAGAGGAGATGCCTGTGTGAGATCCTGGTCATGTCATGTGGGATCAGGCACCAAACCGGCCGTGCAGTGAGCAGTGAAGGAAGCAGCTGTCCTGTGCACCAAGGAGCACGTCCCAGAGCTAATCCCGACCCGCTGCTCTCTGCGGGCTCCCGCAGCGAGGAGCAATCCCAAATTAGCCCCACACACTTCCTGGGGTTGAGTGGATCCCTGGGAATGTTGTGGGAGAAATATTGTGTTTTGCCATCACTGTGCACAAGGCCTGTAGGCAGATGAGGGGTGCCGGCTTTGTAGGATATAGGCCTAAACATTGCAAGACGATTTGCTTCCCTACAGAGCCTGGGAAAACTCTGCTAAAGAAGGGATGAACTCTGTACTTTGACATCAGACTTCCCATGATCCACAGGCAAAAAATACATTATATTAATAAAAAAATCTACCTTTTATTTATCCATTCTTTTTTCCTCTGTCTATCAGTCAGTCAGCGAGCTGGATGCTAATCCACAGCAGCACCAATAAAGCTAGACTAGAGGGATGCTAATTTATGCCTGGGTTTCATGCTTTGTTTTTACTTCCACACTTTATTGGACAGAACAGGCTTTGTGAATGACGTAAAATGTCGTGTGTGCTCTCCCTGTGGCAGGTTCATGCACATGCAGCGGGAGAAGTTCATTTCTGTATTTCCCTGCAGCTTTGCACATGCTTCTCTGCTGCCTTGGGTGTTTTGCGGGGGGTTGTTTCTGATAAACTACCATCTGATAAAGAGAACTTAAACAGTTTCAGGCCTGAAAAACACGGTCTTCCCTTTTGTGGTGCGGACAGTGTGTGAATAAGACCCGATTGATGCCAATATTTTATGCCAGTGAACGCTATGCATTGCCAAGGAAGAGCAGCCCTGCAGGGATGGGGCAGATCTGGCCTGGGGGAGGAAGGGGAGTTGGCCATGACAGCCCTTGCTGGTTCAGGCTCAGCTGACAGCATGAAGTAAGAGATACAGCACTGTGATGAATGAAGCCTATTCAAACACGCAGGTTGCATTAGCAGTGCAGTAGCTCTCGGAAATCTAGTCGAGCCCTGCGTGCCCCATGTACAAGGTGCTGCTGTACAGCACCTGACGAAACTTGATCCCTGCCCGCCAGAAATGACACTCCAAATACTCAACCTAATTTTTGTTGTGCTGTGTTTGAAACCCATGGATGTATTGCCAGTCTCAGCTCGCCTTCTAGGATGGTGCCAGCATTTATGCATCTAAACTGTAATTTTTACGCTCTAACTGGGTAACCAGACAACAGTCTCTGCAATTTGCATGAATAAATGTCATGTAAAATCATATGCTCACGGATAGTGACCGTCTGAAAAGTTATGTTCTAAGGCAATTTGTTCTGAGTGATCTGGAGAGCTAATTTAATGAGATGTTGAGATTTACATGTCTCAGCGTCTGAGAGGAAGAGCATGAATAGATTTAAGGTTACAGAAGCAGCTAGACCCTGCCAGGCTTGACTGTCCTGCAGGGGAGGTGACCTTACCTGTGCGGTGCAAATAGGTAAAGAGTTTTATCACTTGTTGCTTATGAAACCTATAGTGTTAAATTGTATTGGTCAGGAAAAGAGCCTTTGAAATGTGCTGTTTTAGTATAAGGCAGAGTTTTAAGGATGTTAAAATAAGTGTTAATAATAAGCGGTGTTAAATGGTTTTGCAGAAGTGCATGACTGACTTTAAGAAGCTTTTTGAGAATCTGGAATCGGCACTTTAGAGCTGTGACCCTTTGGGTATTTGAAGCACAAGGAATAGATGCATTGAGGGATTGGTGAGGTCTCCAGCTTCTATTAGAGGCAAGTGGAATGAGATTGCCAAGTAGCTTTGAATCTCTGCACTTAAGATGCTGGTACAAAGAGACAAATCACTGTTTAAGCAAAGAACGACCAAGACAAAGCCAAAGAGGTCTTGGAATGTCCTCTCTGGCTTAGAGCTAAGAATCCACCTACTTTTTCACTCCCTCACGATTTCCTGGCTGGTTGTGGAGGGAAGAGCCTTGGTCTTCTCACAGGATCTGCTCTTACCTTCAACAGGCTGTATGCTAAATGCGAACTGAACTGCATTCAGTTAAAGCTGCCCAAGAATAAACTATAGAAATGAGAACAGAATCGTGGCTACCCTTGTTGCTCCTCAGCATTAAATTCCTTTCCTCATCCCTGAGTCCTTGGAAACTGATCTCTGTAGGGTTTTGTTTCATACTGTGGCTGCATTGCCATAATAAAAGCATAGCTCTATCCCTGAGTCTGTGTGTGTCACTGTATGTTGAGTGCTTATCTCTGTGTATTGGAGCAGAGGATTGTGACAATACAGCTGTTCACAACTGTTTGTTTGAATAAAAAGCACAGATTTGCTTACTTGGCGGCAGCTTCTTTTTTTTTTTAGCGCAAATGTTTGCACAAGTGACTTTGTTCTGTCACAGTGGTCAAGGGAAGGAAAAGCTTCCTTGGCACTCATGAGCTTGGCTTTTCTGTGCAGTTTTGCCCTGTCTTGTGTGTAATGTTGTTCGGAAATCTCTTTGATTCTCTCTCATGGAAAATAAAAAGGTTCCAGGCAGTGGGTCTAGCTGCAGAAATAATATCATGGGAGCTGGGCTACCTCTGCCACACGAGGCAGATCTCTTCTGGGGTTTGCATAACAGCTTTTCTCTTTTCTGACTACACTGATGGACAGGAATGGTTTGTGTGCTCCTGAGGTGCATCTGTTTGTGTAGGTGGAAGTGGGTTGTAGCGTTTGTGTTTGTAGCTTTTGCTGAGCTCCTCAAAGAGTCTTTCTTTGGGCTGGTATCTGCTCAGATGGGGGGATCCTCTGAGCAGCACCACGTCTTGCATTGCACAGACCTTCATGTGCAAACATCATAGGTGTATTGAAGTGTTTGGCTTTGTGTGGATCTTGAAGACTGCCTGTCTCCAAGACAGGCGAGATCTCTTTGTTTTGTCTCCCTCCGGGTATCAGCCGCATTTGCATATATGGAAAATTTTGTCGTCATCTCCCCCCGCTCCACCCCACGTTGCCATCGCTCTGCCGACTCGTGGGCATTTCCAGCTGAAGGGTGCTTGCCGAGACCGGCTTTCCAGCCAAGCGCAAACACCGCCATCTGCACCACCTTTCCCGCAGAGGGGAGTGCTAAGGATGGTCATATTTGGAGGATTTTCTTTCCACCTCCACGAGCGCATCCTTTCAAGGCCCTTTTTAAGCAGCTAATCCCCCGCAATGTGCCTCCATCTCCTCCTTCCCTTCCCGAAGCCGTGTCCGCCCGGCTGCTGCCAGCCTAGAGCACCCTGAGGCTTCGTCCTCGAGGCGCTCGGTCCCCCCGCGCGCCCCTGAGCAGCCCTGTGCTCCATCCCGCCGCCCGCATCCGTCTCGGGCCGTTTGAGTGGCCGGCGGCGGAAGAAGGGGGTGGAGGAGAGACGGGGCAGCTGCGGGGCTTGTGTTAGTAAACACTTCCTTGGGTTCCCATTTTAATTCCTTGCCCCCTCCCTCCCCATCTTCTCCCCCATCCTTTCCCTTTTCTATATGCTCACACAATGAGACCATTGTCAAGGGGTGATTTGAATGAGGGGTCTCCGGGCATGTTCCCAGCATTGTCAAACAGAGTGGGAAAAAAAACACAACTCCAGCCTAGCCAGGAGGACCAGACCAGACTGAGACAGATGCCTAAATTAGTGACAAAGCCTTTTGAATGTCCCCCCTAGACAAGGGTTGCCTTGTGCATGCGTGCGTGTGTGTGTGCATGCTCGTGGGTGTGTGTTTGTGACTGGGTGGCAGCTTGCATGTCTCCCCATGTTAATTAGTTTTGCATGCATGTCTGATAAGGTGCCAATGAATATATTTGTGCTCCTTCCATTGGCGAAAGCTGCGTTAGCGGCGGGGGAGATGGGGGCGGTTCGGCGCAGCCCGGCAGCCTGGGGTAATTGAGCTGTGCGGAGCTGGGAGAAGGGGTGAGCGTCGCTGCGACTTCTGCCGCATCGGAGGAGCTGGGCTTCCTAGCAGTGTGATCTGCTGCTTTAGTTGCAAATTATGGAGAGTTTAAAAGAGAACCAAAGCTTTTTTTTTGGTTCACTGGATCTTTCTCTTCATCTCTGCTGATTGTCTGGCTGAGGGTCTGCAGGTTCTTTCTTCTCCATTGCCCTGTGTCTCTCTCTCAACTCCCTTAAAAGGTGTTTATTTCCAACAGCTTTATAGTCGGCTTTGTATATACACATATACGTGCAATCACTCACACACAGCCCCAGCAACAGCTTCTCCAGAAAGGGAATCAAACCCACCACCAGTTACAAAGCACAGGGAAGAGGTGAGCTGCAGGGATGTGAAAGCGTGGAGCAGTCAGAAGGGGCAAATGGAAAGAACAGGAGATGGGGAGGCAGAGATAGCATGGATGGTATAAAGGATTTATCAACATTTGCTTAGGGTAGAGTGAAGGGAAAGTCCTCCTTTATCCCCAGCATTTGGACCAGTGCAGAATGTCATTCCTAAAATGCTTTCTGCTCTGTCTGCCCATCTACCTGCATGCTGTGGCCTTGGACAAGAAATCATTGGCTATGTAGGGATGTAAATAGCCGTTCGCATTTGATTAATTTCATGTCCAAAATAATTTTGCATCCTTTCACTTAAAGCAACAAGGCTTGAGATCCCACATACATTTCTTGAGCATGCGGAAAGCAAGCTCTCTGACATGGCCAAAATGTCCATTCTCCCCCTACTCCTATCTGTGTCCAAGCAGGCAACGTGTAATGAAAAAGCAGGGAGTTGAGGAACGACTACCATGTCTGGTGTGGAACGAAGGTTTTTTTTTCAGAAAGTTTTGCTGCAGGTGCCTTGTTTGCTGTGCAGTTTGGTGGCACCAGCTTCACCCTGGCTCTTGTGTGCTTGCAGGATCCAGTGAATGTACCAAGAGCAGAAGCAGCAGCGCAAGCTCTGCAGGTCCTGCAGGGAAGCTGGGTGGAAGATGGTTCAGTTGGAGTGTTGGGGAATGGGATTGACTCTTTTTGGTGCACTGGCTGAGCAGGAAAGGGAAGATTCTGGTGAACAAGGCATGATGTGGCCATTGACAGCAGTGGTTTGGGGCTTAGCCAGGGCTGACATCTCTTCCTCCAGCTGTGCGTCTGCAGTGGAGTTTTCTCTCCTGAGTAAGAGGTGGGAGGTAAGGCTGGAGCTTGTGGCTAGCACAAAGCAGTGTTAGAACAGCTAGGGAGATGCAAGGCTGCCTGCTCCACGTGGAGGAGAGCCGACCCATTCCCAGCTGCACAGGCTGCAGGAGGAGAAGCTCTCCTTTGTTTGCAGCGAAGTCCAGGAACACATGCGAGCTCCTAGGGAATGGCTGAAGTTCCACATCAGCGTGCACAGATCATCTGCGGGAGAGCATTTATGGCAGCCCGAGGAGCTCTCCTCAAAAGCCTCTCTGCCATTCGAGCAGTCGGCAGGGTAGGCAGTTTAGAAAGCATGGGAATAAGGCGCAGGGAGATAGGGGCTCTATGGAAATGCAGGTCATCCAGTTGGAGAACAAAGGCAATTTCGTATGACTTATCAGCAGTGCCTAATTGCGCGGGGTGAATAATGAGCAGGCAGGGAGGCAGCTCTGAGTTCCTCCCAGGAAGCTGCAGCGAGTGGTCAAGCCCCACGCCTGGAAACCACGAGCCGGTGCCAGCAGATCCTTAGCTTCCTCAGAGAGAGCAAGTCCCAGTTCTCCACCTCTGTAGCCCCTTTCAGAACCACGGGGCTCCCCTGAGGAGCCTCCTCCCCTGCAAAACTGAGGAACTCTCGCTGGTTTTGCAGCAACAAAGCCTTTCTCCTTGCCCGCGTTTCAAGGAGCCCTTTAGAAGCACGACCTCTGGAAGGCAAAGTAATGGTGCTAACCCCACATGGACATGAGTTACAAACAAGGGGGGGTTGTGCTGCTGGAAAAAGTTACTCTGTGCTTGCTTGGACCTTTCATTTTCTTAGAGTGAATATGTGGTCCATGCCTGACCCAAGTGCAACGTGGCCTCTGTTCGTAAGGATTTGCAGACAGCATCCAGCAAAGGGCTGGCAGTTTTCTCCCTTGCCGGTGTCCTTTTCCTGAGCCAAGGCCTTGCTGGAAGCCCCTTCCAGCCCATCTTCTCCCCGCTGCTCTTCTTTCCTTTCTGAGCATCCCTGTGTCTCCTTAGTTCTGCTGCCCAGCCCCATGCAGGGCCATGGGAACTGCTCTATCAGAGATCCTTGCCAGGTTGATCTGCGCAAGGTTTTTTTTTCTCTCTTTTGGAATAACTATTCCCTACAAGCAAAGCCTCTTAATGAATCCGTGGCAGCAAAGTAGGTGACGCGCTCGCCCTGCCAAGGCTGCTTGGCACAGCTGGAGTCACGTAACGGGGCTGGCCTGCCAGCAAGGGACAGGGCGGCGAGAGTTAAACGGGGAGCGGTGAGGGGACAACTAATCCCCAGCGTGAAGAGCAGCACAGACTTTCTGTCCTTCATCACCCTCCCCCCCATCCTTACACTCTTCCTCCCTCTTCACCATGTCCTACGTCTTTCTCTCGCTCTCCCACATCCTCCTCTTACTTATTTCATCTTCTGTCTTTATTTGCCTCCTCTTCCGCATCATTTTGTCACTCCTCCTCCCAGTTTCGCTCTTGCCTCTTGCTCTCTCCGGCATGTTCCCCTCTCACATGCTCTGTCATGTCTCCGGAGCTGGCTTTCAAGTGGGAACTGCCTATTTGGGCAGTGGTGGAGGTCACAGCTATATGGGGATTGTTTAAAAGAGATTTGTCCACATCCCAGCCCATGTGACCAGCCTCAGCTGCAGGTCTCTCTTTCTTAATCTGGAGATAAGCGTGATTATCCGAGGAAGGGCTGTTCGGAGCTTTGTAACTGTGACAGGGGAGCTTTCAAGTCGCACTTTGCTGGCAGAGCAGCGTTTAAAGCCGGGGAATCAGATTCCAAGCGTGGCTTTGCATCTCTTTTCTGCTGGGAGCATGGTGCAGGGCTGGCAGTGGGGATGGGAGCTTTATTAGGACTTTGCTTATGATGCGGAAAAAGAGTTGGGGGAGGGATTTGGAGGGGAAGAGGGAGGCGCAGAAAAATCCTGATTCACCATTTCCTAGTCAACGGTGAAATAACAGAGAGATGCTCCGATTCCAGGGCACAGACCAGCCCAAAGCCTAGTGTTGAGGACTGAAGTCTTATTGGCCTCACTGCACTCAACCCAGGGGGAATTTGGTAGCTAGGTCACTTCTGCTGCGGTGGCGCCTTGGCAGAGAGCAGGTGCTGCAGCAAGTGCCTCACCGTCAGGCCCAACGCAGAGCTGGAGCTTTGTGAAGTCAAGGTCAGCGTTGGGGAAGGAGGCTCTGTGGCAGGAAGGTGATATAGAAGCCTTGACTGTCCCTCACTGAGCTGTTTGCTTGGGTCCTGCCCGAGCCAGGGGGACGTTTCCACCCTGCAGCTCTTTGGAGTCGCCTGGTGTTTGCATTCCTGGCCCGTGTCCGAGAGCACAGGGCCGCTTCTCCTCCAAAAAGGCCATGGGAAAAGCTCTAGCACTAAGGCTAGGACCATGGCAGATAATGCAGGGTGCTCCTCCATGGAGAAAGGCTTTCTGCCAGTTGCAAGGAGCGTGCTTCCAGGAACCCCTTTTTGTGTGTGATATAGGGATGCTGGATCCATGGGCCAGGGGGAAGCAGCTCCGCAGTTATCCCTGCAGCCACCCCAGCACTACTGCTGGAGCCAGCACTGCCAGGAGGGATGTGTGATGCCGGGGCTGTACGGGCTGCTCAGAGCATCCCTGCCCGGGGCCTGTGCTGTAGCGCCGGCTGTGGCGTTTTTAGCCTGGGGTCGTCTACTCTTGTTCCTGGAACTATTCTCTGCTCCGAATCCCTTGGGACAGCCTGTCGAGACCCCTGCACAAGTGGTCTCCAGGGCCCTGTTTGGAAATGAAATGCTCTTAGCAACTCTCCCGGCTCAGCTTCCCTTTGCAAGCTGACTCTCCGGGTGCACGCAGGCGAAGCGGCGCATCCAGCCCTGCCGGGAGATAAACATGTCATGCACCAGCGCTCGAGGCGGCCGGGCTCCATGTCAAAGAAAACCCTCTCCATTCATCCCTGTCCAGGAGACGGCTTGCTGGAGGTGGGCCTTCGCAGGGCAACTGTGCAATCAGGGAAGGAATGCAAGAATACTTAGCAATTGCATAGTTTAATATTGTATTGGTGTCTTGCGTTACTGGAGGCTGAAATACTTAATATCTCATATGGGGGCCCCGTCCCTGAAGGTTTCTTTCACCGGAAAAGACATCAAGATAGGGTTTAGTGGAAATGTTCAGCTATGGAACAGGCTCTTCTTTGCTTCTATTTGTAGAATAGAAATTCGTAGCACAGGCTCGTAACAGAGTTTCTTTTGATGGAGATGGGTCAAGGAGAAAGAAAATGGATCCCAGCCAGGGGCTGGAATCTGGGTCGAGGTTGAATCAAGACTAAATGCCAACTCTTTGGACTGCCACTTGGGCAGAACTAGCTGTTCCTGCTATTTTCTCCTTGGAAATGGTTCAGGTTCCAGCACAGAAGCTGAGGCCAGCCGGGTCCGAAGGACACCCTGAACAATTGTGTGCCCTCCCCTGCATGCACATACCCACTGTTTAGCTGTGGGAATTTGCAGTGAAGAAAAGAAGCTGCTCTTTCACCAAGGTTTGTTTATGGAGGGATGGCTGCTTGCTTATATCATGTTAGTGAGAAATATAATATATCCCTCTTGTTCTGCTATGAAGGCACATCTTACATTTGCCTAATTCTGCCGCGGTGTTTATACGGTCTTAAATCAACCGAGCTGATAAGTGAGGCAGGGCGCAAACCTGGTGCCTGGAGGTAGGAGGATTCAACCATGTGTCTGCAGGGCAGGCAGCTCAGTTTGTCTCTGCCAGTAGCAAAAATGAAGCAGTTGCAAATGTATCATCTTGAGAGCAGACTCTTAAATATCTCCCACATTGCCTGCCTGTCCCTGCAGCCACACACAGCTGGTCTGTGGATGGAAGCTCTGTTTTCTTGGTGCCCCCATGAACTTTCTTTCTTGCTATTTTTCTTTGTATGCTGCCTATATGAATCATCTTCAGTGCCTACAGCTTGTTCTGTGCCTTTACTGAGGATCTGGCTGACATATATTGTCTTACACCTCAGTATGGCGCTTGAAGAAACCAGGAGAACCTGGACACAGGCTGTTTTTCTTCTAGGGACTGCAAGAGTGAGCAGCGCAGGCCTCCAACTGCAGCACAGATAACACATGTCCCGGGGGAGAACAAAAGCTCTCCTAGGAATCTGTGCAGCCTTGGATGCAGCGGGGAGGACGTAGGCAGGAACATGTAGGTGTTGGCGTGTGCAGGCATGAACACGTGTCCTCCGGGGTGAGCGTGCCCATCTGTGCAGGCCTCGTCCCACGTGCATCTACAGCAGCCAAATCCATGCGCTCGCACTGCGCGAACGTGCGCGCTGCCTGCCAGAAGCAGGAGCTTTGGGGTAAAGGGTGAGAGGAGGACATTCCTCTTAAGAGCCTTTTAAAATTATTTGATCTCTAAGACAAAGTGTTTGGATTGCAAGTAAAAGGCTTGATTTATTTTCTATACATTTCTGCCAGTTTTTAGGACACGCACAGACTAAGATTGTCCAGCATGGAAGAGTCAGTGAGCACTGGTGTCCCAAAGCAGAGGAGCAGGAATGAGACCCCTGAACTCCCAGCCCAGTCGGCACCAGCACCCGGGAACCACAGGTCTGCAGCTCCATCAGGGCGAGCCGTCCTAGGCCATTCATTCCTGGAGTTCACTTGCCCCTGCTAGGTGAGTCCTCAACAAATTTCATTCTCACCAACCTTCACAAAGCACCTTTGGCTCTTTGGGTTAGAGATGTCACATCTGTGCAGCAGGTTCGTTGACGTCCGCGCACAGGGGACTCAGGGGCAGCTGTGGATGCTGTGGGACAAGCACCAGTGCAGCGAGTGTGTGGAGCGTGGTTAGCAACTGCACTCTGCCCAGACACCCTGAGCCGAGGGAAGTGATCAGCCCTTTACAGAAAGCTTCTTATCAGCATTCTGGGCCGATGGTAAATGGTAGAAGGGATTAATGGGGCGATCCATGCGGGATGTGGCAAGAGAAGATTTCCCAACGTGACGCACAGGCGAGGGAGCTAAAAAAGCAACTGGCATATCTGAGACTGGAGTGTGATCAAAGGCTGCGTCAGGGCCGAGAGGGAGGGAGCAGCCAAGGAGGTGACAGCCAGGAGCAGTTTCTGCTGTTGGTGTTGGTGTTGCCAAATAGAATGAATGAAAAGCACTGATTCGACTGATCCAAAGCCATTGAGGGAAGCAACGGAGTGAGCTGGGAATAGGATGGGGCAACCACACAGGGGATGCAGAGCAATGAGTCCAACCTCTGGGTTGAGTGAATGTTTATATGTGAGGGGGGTGAGAGATGAGGTGGAGAAGGGAGCTGACACATAGTGAAGATCTGCAAGGTGGCCCCAGTCCACAAAGAGCAGTCACAATTGTGACAGTGAGCTGTTTCCTAAATGTGAGCTGAGCCCAGAAGACAGGACACGAAAAAGGTTTCCAGGAGAAAAAAACAAAGGAGTTGTGAAGAAATCATGCCTGTGCCGTGAGAGAGTGGGAGAACTGTCCCTTTCGAGAGCTGTGCACAGGAGCATCTGCAGGATGCGACAAAGGGAGGATTCATCAGCCTTTGAAAAGCCTGTGACAGATGTACCACACATCCTTGGACAGGTAGACTTGTGCATGGGTGGAGAGGTACAGATCACCATCTGAAGGGGTGATTTACCCATTTCTGAAGCGAAACAGGCCTGGGGAGGGAGCAGCGCTTCTCTCTGCCGTCAGTGCAAGGCTCCCTCGTTGCCAAGAGGTGGGAAGACACAGGTGGCTTCTCCAAAGCACGTTAGGCAGCAAGCAGCATCCGCGCTGGAGGTCTAGCACTGGGACCAACACTCCGAAGGGGCAGGAAAGTTCATTTTTACATCCGGTGTTTGCACAGCATCCCCGTGCGAGTTTGGGGCTGTAGCCATCTCACTGCCACAGGAGCTCCAGCAGCACCAGCTCCTCCTGCAGCCCCAGGACCTGCCGTGCCCGCAGGGTGAGAGCTCTGGGAGCTCTGGCTCGGTGTAAGTCACCGCACTGGCTGCTCGCACTCGCTGCGCACGCGCGCCGGGGAAATGCGGAGAGACCCAGGGAGACAACTCAGGGCCTCGCTGTTGTTGCTATGGCCATTTATTACAAGGCCCCCCGGCATCTCGGTATAAGTGAGTCCAGTTTTTGTGATTGATTAAAAGCAAAAATCTTGACCAAAAAAAAAAAAAAAAAGGAAGCTTGCTCTCCGCCTCATCACCATAGTAACAGAGGTCCTGGGGACACCGCTGCGAAGGGGATCACCACAGCCCCATGTCTGCGAGGCCCGGGGCTCCTGCGAGCCGCACGT
>JAUBNY010001158.1:165585-189128 GCA_032275445.1 Crypturellus soui
ACTCTAATTTTGCTTTTTTTTTTTTTTTTTTTTTGTTTTTTTCCCTTTGTACCAGGGGGCCTGGAGGGAAATGAAGTTCTCCTAAAGTTGGAGGAAGCTCCCGAGTGCTCAGGAGAAGAGATCTGAGAGCTAGAAGGGGTCAGGCAGAAATACGGGCAAGACGTAGTAGAATAGCCGAGCCCCAGACCTCGGCGGCTTCGGGCGATTCCCGAAGTAGTGTCTGGACGGGCATCTCTGTCCCCTGGTCGTGGCCGGGGACACTGCCCTCCGCTGCGCCCACTCGCCGCCGCCCTGCGCGCTATTTCCAGAGAGCAGCTGCCCCCTCGGAGGCAGAAAGCGGCCCCGAGCGGCGGCGGTTTGACGGAGCAGGGGCTCAGATCCCGCGAAACGCCGGCAACGGGGCAGGATTTGCCGCTCTGTTTCTCCTTCCGCCTCTTGCGCCGTGTCCGTGTGCGAGCTCTGCGCCCTGCTCCCAACGCGAGCCGTGCCGGGGAGGTGACCGAGGGCTGCCCAGCTGCAGCCACCGCTCCCGCCCCGCCGAGAAGGAACACGGGGGAGGCCGGAAAACGTGCGAACAGCGACGTTTCCAGCCGAGTCTAACGCGGGTCCCGACGGCTGAGCCGGGACGAGCCTTGGCGGCGGCTGCGGGCAACCGGAGCGGCGCGGGGAGACAGAGCCCGGCTCTACCGCTCCTCCGCACCCCCCAGGGCCGCTGATCTTTGCCCTGCTGCTGCTTCTAGCTCTGCTTGGGCTTTCCCTGCCCGCATCAGGCCCTCTCCTCCCTATTTTCTCTCTCTCTCTCTTTTTTTTTTCTTTTTTATTTTTCTGTTCTTTTTTGGAAAGCGGGGCTGGACGGTGACCGCTAGACTTTTGTCTGTCCCCGTGCCTAGGTCTCGCCGGAGCCGCGTCGTCCCAAGCCGCTTCAACGAAATTTGCCCCGGGGAGCGCCGCTTTCCACCCTCCTGCGCGCCGCGTGACGGGCAGGGTCCCTACTCCACGCAGGGGCAGCGCCACGCGTGACTCTCCTCTCCGCGCGTGTCCTCTGCGCATTTTTACAAGAGACGGACAACATGAGAGAGGAGAAAAAGTTTTATTTCCCGTCTCTGGTCGGCAGGATCCGCGGGGGAGGCGGGTCCACTCCCCGGTCCCTCGTGAGCCCCGCTCGGGCCTCCCGGGCTCGGTCGCGCTGTCGCGGGTGGCCGGGGCTGCGCAGGGCACCGGGCTGCCCCGGCCCGTCGGGCGGTGAGAAGGGGGCGAGCGCGGGGTTTTGCGCCCAAACCGGGTCCATCCCGACCCCGACCCCGGATGCTGCGACGTCTCCGCTCCAAGTCGCAGCCCGGTTGTTTTGTTTAATTAAACTCAATGTCAGTGTTAATTTTCTGCCTGGCCGGGCAGCCCTGCCTGCGCCGGAGCCAGCGCGGGGTCCCCCGCAGCCCGCTCGCTTTGCGGTTACAGAAGCGACGGCCACGCGCGTTCGCCGCCACCGGCGGTGGGCACGGACCACCCCGGGTACGGGCTTCCCGCCGGTGACGGCGCATTCTGTGGGGTGCTGCTGTGGGTCGCATTGGGGACGCGCTGGCCCGGCTTTTCTCGAGTGGATTTCCCTGCAGGAATCCCCGTGCCCAAGTCGGAATCACCCCGTGTCTCCATCCCACCGGTCTGTGCCTACACAGGGAGTGTCCCCAGGTCCCCTGCGAACCCGCCCCGTCCCCGCTCCCGCCGTCTTTGCCCCCTCCTTGGCTCGGGGGTGGAGATGGGGCGCATCGGGGACAGGCAGAGGACCCCGGGCCGGGGGCCGGCCCCCCAACACAACAGCTCCGGGGATGGCCACGTCCTCCGTTAAGGCGCCAGCCCCGGAGAGGGTGCAGGACCATGGAGAGGGGAGATGCCCCTTCCCCCGCTCCCCGCAGCGCCCCGTGCTGGGACACCCCTCCCGAGGGTGCCCCGTGCCAGCCCTGCCAGGACACTGCTCGGATTCGGCTTCCCCAGTTCCCTTTTTTCCCTCCTTCGGAGCTCCTGGTCGCCCGGGTGGCCGCAGATGACTCTACGCAGACACCTCAGCGTGCCTTGCGCTCAGCCCGTGCGTGGTGCCCTCTGATTCCTCCGCTGAGATGAGCAGTGAATAATAAGCACCCACTCACCTTCCCCTGCCATTCATGCTTTCACAGTCCACTCTCATCTTCCTTAGTAACCTTTTTTTTTTTTTTTTTTTTTTTTTTTTCTCCTGGGTGAAGAGCCCTAGTCTATTTAATCTCTCCTCTGACGGAAGCTATTGCCTATCTCCAATCAGTCTGCTCAGCCTTCCCTATTCCCTTTCCAGCCCCACCAGATCCTGCTGGAGAGGCAGGGATCGGAGCGGGGCCGGCTCACGTCCTCGGGCATCCGCAGCGGCCGGGCCGCGCTTTCTGCTCTGCGATTTCTGACCCGCTCTTTGCCTCCTGCCCCCCGCCAGGGACTGATCCGATCTTTTCCGACCTATCTGCAATGACTCGGAGCTCTCTTTCTTGCTGGTTATAGCTTTTTTATTGCAGTGTAGGCAATAGATTTGTTTTCTCTCTGCTTGCTAGTTTGATTTTCTCAACACTGAATTTATTTCTCATTTTATGTCTGAGTCCATCAGTACAGAGAGATCCTTCTATAAACCTCTATAGGATATCAGTTTTTAATTCATCCACATTTCTTTTCCCCCATGATCAGTGACATTACCAGCTCACTGTTTCCCTTCCTTTTCCTCGCTTTCCATTGCGGAGGCACCAGCAGCGACCTCCCTCCACCGGGGGACCTGACCATTTTTGTTACCACACTTTGTCTCCTAATATTTAACCAGTTATTCATTTCCAAGCTGCTTTTAGAAATTCAGTTCTTATCAACAGGATCAGCCTTATTTACCAAACCATCAGGTTTATCGCTGTTTCTGCTCATTCTTTGTCACAGTTTCTATGAATTTTCCCCATTAAACTCACAACATTGTGATTTGCTGGACCCCCTGTAGAGTCCTTTTTTGGGGGGAAATTGGCTATCTTCCATTCCTCCTTACAAAGACCAATTCACACGGGAGGCTAAACTCCAGTTACTGAAATAATCATTTCATATTTAAGTTCTTGTAAAACCCTTGCACGAAGCTCATCCTTTGCTATTTGTCTCTGTGCATTTGGTGGATTTGCATTACAACCTTTCCTACCACTACCAGGAGCACACACACACTCAGCTTGTACCCTGTAAAGAAAGCCTCTAGCTGAAGAATTTCTTTAAGATCTTCTTAATAACCCTGGATGTAAGGGATTCATCTCATTTTCTTCTCTCTCTGTCTCCTCTCTGGGTGCTCCTGCATGGTCTGGCCATGTCCCAGCCCTACCACCTGCTCTGTTAAGCGGCTCTGGTGCTTTTTATTTGTTTGCTATTGGCAAATAATTCCTGAAAAATCTCCTTTTGGTTTTACATCTATCTTGGGCAGTCCGTGCTCCTTCGTATTTTCATTAGTTGAAAATACACTTTGCATTTTAGGGCATATATTTACTCCCCTCGTCTTATTTTGGTGGAAGCCTTGCGTGGCGTTTTAAAGCAGTTTCAGCGTGCAGTGTACGTTTATTAATGGAGTGCCTGTAACATCAGTGATTAAATCCCTTTGTCCTCCGTTAAGCGGGATCTGGGAGCTCTCTCCTGTTGTCGCCCTGGTGGGGACAAACCCCAGGAGGGCGGCAGTGGTCCCAGGGAGCCCCACGGTCGGGCCCTCTGCATGCAGATGGAGCCCGCGCTCGTCCCTGACACAGCAGAGCCCCTTGGCAATCGTCCACCCAACCGGCTTGACGGAGGTGCAGGTGTAAATTAAACCCAAGAGAAAAACGCACCCGCGGCGGAGGGCAGCATCATCGAAGCTGCCGGTAAACAAAGGCCCTTGAGTGGAGAGCTCTGAGAGAACCCAACAGCCGCAGGAAACCGTAATTGCCTTTAAATATTGTTAGCATCATTATCTTTTATCCGCGATCAGATTAAAACAATTATGGCATTTTCAGGAATTGTCCTGGCATTCTCTTGACCGGCGTTATCTGTCAGCCAGGAAATGTGATTTTCTCCCCGCTCGCTTGGAGCTCCGCCAGCTGCGCGGCGCCTCTCCCCGCGCTGCCGCTGTCACCATCATCTGCGCCCGGCCCCGGAGCGCGACGGGCACCGCAGCCACCTCGGTACAGGAGAGAAGCCAAGGGATGCGATGGACTCGCTTCTCCTGGAGGAAAATCCTGAGGTCCCATCTCCAAGGTGGGACATGATCCTCACTCCGGATCCTCCAAGGATCTTGAATTCCTACCTGCTTCACCCCTCACTTATCACCTTTCCCTGGCCCCACTGCAGGATTTGGCTCTGCCAATGGGCCACCTGGCTCTAGAGCAAGTGCCCAGGGTGGCACAGGCAGAGGGGAGGTCGCCAGCCGCTCCGTCACCCCCTCGCGTGGCAGGAGCGGCCGCCGGAGCGGGCGGGCTGGGCAAACACGGCTCCGTGCCTGCGAGCTGCGGTGAGCAATTTAGCAGAGGAACTCATTTCAGGAGATCTAGTCTAAGTTAATTAAAGATGGCTGGCTGGGGTCATCGCCTTGGCAACAATTAAGGGCAGGAAAGACGCCTCATTAGTAATAGTTTTTAACAAAAAGCATAATTTTTCATATTAAGACCAATACTGGCACAAAGAGGTGGGGAAATCTAAAGGTGGGTAGGAAGGGAGGGAGAAGAAGCCAAGAATTGGCTGCTGCCTTGTTGTGCTCTGGAGTCTTCCTGCGGACACTGAATGGTGCCCATTTTGGGGAGATGGTGCCAGGCCCTGCGATGGGCCCCTCGACTTTCTCCATTAGGCCTTGGAGCATCCTTTAGGTCGGCACTAGGGCCCAGGGATGCAGCCAAGCTGCCCCCAGACCCGTGACACGCTGTACCGTGTCCCCGACATGGTCCTTCCTGTACTGGGGACATGTAGCCAGAGGATGCGACCACATGGCGCATTTTGCCTCCTCAGGCCATGTCTTTGCTTGGCCTTTCTCAAAACGTAGCCCATGCAGCTCCCACACGGAGGCAGCCCAAGTGCCTGGTATCTCCTGCTCGGACCGGAGCCCTGGCCATGCACCCTTGGTGGCACCTGTCAAAGCTCACCCAGGCTCCTAATTTCTCCTACCTGCACCCGCCTTTTGCTCCCCTCGCAGCCCCAGTGCATGGGGTGATGTTGGAGCCGGCGGGAATGGGTTTCTCCCTCCAGCTGTACCCTTTTTTCCCCCTTATAATGCAGAAATCTTAACGCCGCTGCCTACTAATGCCAGCCTGGGCAGAGTAGCTTTATTTTCTCCTTAATTAACTGTCATCCCGTGATTGATCAATTAATGCTGGAGCCATCACTGTAACGCTCTGGAAGCCGGTGCACGGTGCTGGCCCCGTCCGTGCGCCTCCCCTCTCCTACCTGCTCCGGTGCCCCTGGCCCGTTCCCTCCCCCAGAGCCGGAGTCGCGCGGACGGTAACTCCTCTCCTGACAGCAAAGGACAACGTGACTGATGGAATATCCCTCTCTGAGAGGGAATTGGGATGTTTGCAGCCGGAGGGAGTTGGGAAGGGGAATGCTGCTGGGTGGGAAAGGGCTGGAGGAGCCTGCGAGGAAGAGGAAGGATGAGAGGGGTGAACCTCTCACTGCCGCGTCCAGGGGCTTGGGACACAGCAAGGCTGCCAGCTCCGGTGGCCAAGCAGCGTTTTGGCCTCCTCCTCCTCCTCTTCCTCATACAAAGTTGCACAAATGGTTCAAACAGGAGGGATAAATATAAACTCCCTTCAGATATCCATAGAAACAGAGTTAGAGACGGAAGACCCCATGCAGTTAAAACCTTCCTCCTTCCCACACACTGCTATTCCCAGGATTATTCCAGAGCATTTTATAAAACCAGTAGAGCTGGGCAGAAACCAATACAAATCACTGATAAGGTGTTGCTGGAAAAAAAATAAAGAAAAGAAACAGAATCAGAAAACGTTGTTTCTGTTGAGTAATTTAACCATTAGTGTAAAAAATTATGTTGAAAATGACATAAAGTTCTACTTTGTGCAAATCTGAGTGATTCTGCATGCACGTCCACAGATGAAATGGATGTACAGAATTTCCGGCAGGAAAGTGGTGTACATCGTGCTGTTAATTATTGTTTCTTCCCCGCTCTGTGAAAAGTGCTGATACACAGATTTGATGTGCTGAAAAGTGTCTGGCGTATTGTCATGTACCAGCCCATTTCGACTATTCAACAGATGTTGAATACACCCCCTACACACGCACCAGTGTATACCTGCACCTACAACATTTCAGCATGTTTATCTATAGATCAGTAAAAACTATTGCCTGTTTATTCAGGCAATGCACTTATAATTCTGCTGTCTTTTAAAAAGACACTGAAATTGTATCAGAGTAAAACTACCTCTTCTTAGGCTTGGATACACTATTATTTTTTATTTTACTTTGTTTTTTTTTGCGTAAGCTCCAGATTCAGTTGTTTGTCTCATTATACTGCTGTACACACCCCCCTACACCCACACACATATACATATATAATCATGCACATACAGCCAGAATAAAACCTTATATAGCATTATAAACACAATGCTATTTTTTGAATTAAAACTTAAAATTATTCATCAGAAATGGCACATGTAACAGATTTAAGCCTGAGAATAGCCCTAGCCTTGGAAGCAACCCTTTGGTAAATACCAATAATCATCAACATTTCCATACTTTCCCGACCTAATCAGGCGTAATTTCTGCTGTCAATAATACACATTTACAAAGAGGCGACGCTGGAGGCAGAGGCAGGGCTGAGCAGCGAGCGTGATCTCTTTTTATAGCTCTCGTTGTCACGGTCCCAGCGTGGCGCTGGGCAGCCGAACGTTGCCGTTCGCTGTGTCCGTCCAGCTGGAAGTTTGTCAGCGGAGCCAAAGTGCGCGGAGGTGCCGCAGGGATGGGATCCCTGGGCTTTTTTTGAGTGGGGAGCAGAGATTTAGTCCGTGTGTGATGTGGTGTCAACGTGGGCAGGTGTCAGGAGGGAAGTTGAGACTATGTTGGCGAAAGCGAAGGCTGCTCCTGGGAGCCCTGGTGGCCCCGGGGCCCTTTGAAAGTCTGACCGGGGCAGCGGAGGAGGAGAGGACACGGCTGGGGTGGGAGGGCCGCTCGCCCGCACAAAGGCCGGGGGACAGGGGTGGCTGTGGTGACCCCGCGCGGGGCAGCGCCCAGGCCCCGCCGCGGCTGCGCGTCGCACCCAGCGCGTAAATGTGCTCTGAGCTGGAGCCGGGGCCGCTTAAAACCAGTTCCTGAGACGTAAAACGCCTCGGCCCTCGCTCTTCATTAGGCAACAGCAAAGAAACTTTATTTTAGAGTTGCAGTCTATTTTTTTTTTTTTTTTTATTTCCAGAGCGAAACTTTTTAAATATGTAATTGGCTCTGGGAACCAGGACCCGAAGGGGTTGCGAAAGCAAGGGAAGCAATTGCCTTAATCAGCCCAAGATCCCTGATTTATTTATGTATTTATTTCTATTTCAAAGCGGCGCTGCTCATCATAGCGGGCCCTTTAGAAGCACAATTATTCTCTCGACAGAAGACCTAACCTAGGCTGTGATTATTTGCCTTTCTGAGCGGCAGCGCTTCCCCACCAGCCGCCCTCCCCGCCGGCGCACGCACCCTCTCTTCTCGGAGACATTTCAGCACATTAGTGGGGGAAAAGAGGAAGAAAAATTAAAAATAACCCGCCAAGCCCAACGAGCCTTCCTGAAGCAGCCTGCGCTGATGCCCCGCGTGTCCGCAGAGCCCTGCAGCTTCAAAGCTTGTGCCAGTCTTAGGAAACCCTGCGTCTCCCCGCGTTTCCCTCGGCTGCTTTGCGGCTCGTGCTAACGGGAGGCACGGGAGGACCTCGGTGGGATGAGCAACCCTCAGCCTGGGGGGTTTGCTCCCACTGAGCACCGAGGCCCGAGGAAGGTTTTCATGTTCCTGGGGCAAAAACGGCCCTCGAGGGGGAGGTGGGAGGCCACGACAGGTCTGGGTGTCTCGGTGCCAAGGGGACTCCCCGACATTATCATCAGGAGGGTTTGTCCCCTCGCTGTCACCTTGCAGGGCCTCGTCCCCTCCCCACCGCCATCTTCTCCACGAGGGCCTCGTCCTGCTGCCGCTGCCGTCTCGCCCGCGGGGCTGGCTGTCCTGCGAGGGCCTCGTCCTCCCACGGCCTCGAGACCGTGTCCCCCTGCCAGGGCCTTGTCCCCCCGTCGTGGCCTTGTCACCGTGTCCCCTGGCTCCTGCCGTGGCCCCGAGTCCCCTTGGTTCTGAATGGATGTTCCTACGGGGTGCACTTTAAAAATCCCTTTTTTCTCTCCCCTCCCCGCTTTTTATTTCCTTATTTTTTTTTTAAGTAAAATCAGCTGCTGTTTCTTTTACCTTTCAGTAATTTGTGAAAAGGAAGAAAAAAAAATTAATTTGCAGCGTGACCCAGATTTTAATAGCACTCGCCAATTAATGACTCTGGGCTCTGTTTTATATTTTTGGATGAACTCACTCCTTGAATCTGGATCATCAAAGTAGTTCGGAATTGTTTTCCTGATTATTATTATTTTTTTTAATTCTTTTGACAAATTCACTGTGCTGTGCATCTGAATGGAGATTAAAATGCTCTTTGGCTCATGTGTAGCTCGCACAAGCATGTTTTACCTTTTATAATATAAAGCTAATTTTTATAAAACAGAGATATTTAAAAATATATAATTAGCACAAAACTGGAACTGGGTCTCTCTCTTCTCAGGGTGATGTGTGTAAAAAGCTTTCCTCCATGTAGCCTAGGTTAAGAATATTGATGTCTTCCTTCAGAAGTGAGTCTTTCCTTCGAATTAAGAAACAAGGTAGTAAAGATATAGCATTTATAAGCTAAAAAAGCAGGCACAATTTATTAAACAGCTACAATATGACAATAAATAATTTTAATGTCAATCAAAATCTGATTATTGTCACTGAAATTTGAATTGAAAAGATAAAAGCCTGAAAAGAAGAATTGAAATAAAACTAGTAGAAAGATTCTAATATCTTTGTTCCTTATGATAAATATTTTGGGTGATAGTTTAAAACATCTAATTCCTAATTTTGGGGGTAAAAATATTGAATGAGATGATAGGCTTTTAAGAAATTCACTTAGAAAATATACACACGCTTGGGAAACAGTGAGAAGAGCCGTTTTTGTGAAAGAGCAAGTGAAAACAAGTGTCTTTTTAATAAAAAAGACTGCATTTTTTGTTTTCTTTTCAGCGTCAGGAAGCGGTGGGAGAAGAACGGTTCCCACCATACGGACAATATTCACCCTCCTTCCTCCCACCTTCCAAAAAAAAAAAATAAAAAGAAAGAAAAAAAAAGGGAACTCGGGACATATTGGCCAAAGCCCAAATGTGAGGCACAATGAGTGAGAAAGCCCTGAATTAGGGACAGATATTTATTCACGCAGAAAACTTGAAGCGCCCGGGGAGCTTCTTCTCCGGCGAGTCGCGCTCCTGCCCGCGCGCTCGGGCAGCCTTTTCTCCCCGGGTAGATATCGCCTTCGGGCAGGGGAGACGGGGCACGTCGTGCAGGCACAGCACAGAGCCGGCTGGAGCATCAAAACGCCCAGAGTCCCTAGGAAAACCTGTGAATAAATCCTGCTTTTTGCAGCCCCGCCGCACTTGGAGCCGCTCTGGGGGTGCTGGCTTGCAGGGGTGAAATTTGGTGGAGAAGCCCCCAGAGCTGGATTCCGGGGATGATGAGGAGAGATGGATACAGGGGAAGGGGAACAGGCATTGGGGACACGTGATACTTGATTTGGGACCTAATATTTAATATTAATTCAGGAACCTAATACAATTATATTCAACTGAGGCAGTTGAGGCTGAAACCGGACTAATGGTGTGCGTGTCTCTAGAGCAACATTTCAGGTTTTTTTTTTTCTACATCTCAATAATGCCTGGCTCTTCTGCATTGGACACAACTTCCAATTCTTTTGCAAGGATCTGGGAGAATGACATAAATAAATAAATATCCACCCATATATCTACACATATATATGTTTTCATATTATGTACATATATATTCATGTGTGTGTATCAGGTTAGCAACCAATATGGGCTTAAAAATCATCCCACCAGAACATGCCTGTGTTTAGCACGGATTGGCACCCGGGGTGTCCAAGTTTGTCCTCGGAGTGACTGATGGATGGATGAGCTGTAGCCGTGTGGGGCTGCACGGCTTTAATCAGCTGGCGGGATCATTTATTTGTAATAAATCATATCTGCAAAAGTGGGGGAAAATTAAATCTGGGGATCGCGATGCTTTTAGTACCAACTCAATCTGCAAGCAGGGAACAAAGCTTTGCCAGCCCAGGAATAAATGACGCTGCACCTAATGGCTCTTGTCCCTTCTCTAGTGCCTCCGATTAGGCAGCTTTAGGTTTTTAAAGACACAGCCACGATAGGAAGCAGGTCCTGGGCCTGATGCTGATTTTACTGGCAGCAGCAGTGCCAGGGAGCAGGGGGAGGCCCTGACTCTTGTGCCAAGGGTGGCCAGGAGAAGAGGACCGGCCCCGGCTCCCCGAAGCCGCTCACGCTTTGCTAACACCCTCCAGTCGCCGGCTCCTCTCTATGCTCAATTGCACAGCTCACAAATGGAATCGCTCTCCTCGCTGTGTTTGTGGCCACGGGAGTGGAAGAATTACATTGGGCTGAAAATAGTATTTACTTTTACTGATTGAAAAATAGGTGTTTGAAAAAAAAATGCAAAAGCAGGAATTGAAACTATAATTACAACAAACCGTATGTAAACTCCCAGGTAAACACTGATTATACTGTGTCATTTCAACCAGACTTTATTAGCAAGACGAGAAGAGAATCCTCCTTTTGTAGCTTAGCCTGCAGAAAGCAACGTACAGAGGATTTCCAGAGAATCCACTTTTTCCCCATAAAAGATCCCAGACTTATGGCCTGATCTCTCTCACACCTGCACGGTTTTCCTCACTTTGGCATGCAATGGCACGTGTCACCTTGCATACATGATTCTCCAGGTGCAGAACAGGTTCCAGGGATCCTTTGGGAGTTGCACCAGGGGATGCAGGGGCTGAGCTGCCCCATCCAGTCCCTGCTGGTGACACGGCAAAGATTTGGGGCACCCCAGAGCGGCAGGAGGAGGAGGATGGCAGGGAAGCGCAGCAAGGGCTGGGGCAGGTGGTGCTGAGACGCTCAGCTGCGGTGTCCCCAGGCGGTTTTGAGCATCCTCACTGGAGAGGCACAGCCTACTGCCAGAAAGGCTGGATGCAGGAGGACAAGGGCTGGCTGGATTCGTCCTTAGGGAATGGCTGGGAGAGGCAAGGAGCTGCTTGTGCCATCTGCAAGGCCCCTGCTGCAGCCTGCGCCAGTCCCCGGCGGCCCAGACGGCCTCCCCCTTGCCCCGGGGGCCGCCGTGTTCCCCGGGAATCGTCTGCTCCGCGCCTGGCACAGGGCGAGCGCCAGCTGGCTCAGGGCGGAGGGGCGAGCGCGGTCGGCACCACGTTCCCGCTCTGGGAGCGCGGGCAGGGGCCTGTGTCACACGGTGTTCCCTGGGCTCCGTGCTGGGGCACGGCGGGGCCTGTGGGCCAGGGGTCACGGCTCCCTCCTTTCCAAGAGGAGATGGAGCGATGCCACCACCCCGGCCGGACACCGATGCCAGCTCTGCCCCCAGGCACTGCCAGGACACCGCAGACGGAACCAATCCACCCACAGCCACGCAGCAGCAGCTCCTTTACCGAGCTGGGTAAATATCCTGGCTGCTGCTACATCAGTTTTATTGTGGAGGGCTTTGGGGGAGACTGGGGAGGAGGAAATACAGATAAAACGGTTAAAACGCCAGGTATCTCTTATACAACCGGCATGCAAGGCCCGGCCAGGTTTACAGCTTTGCCATAGTGGCACCCTGTGGCAAAATGCATTACTACAGCTCGGGGGGCTCGGGGAGGAGAAACCCAGCCCGGGGGGACCTCGCGGCGGGGTCACCTGCAGCCCATGGGGCCACGCGGCTCATGGGGCCACGCGGCCGGTGCACAGAGCACACGGGGACCTGCCCGCACCGTGGCTCTGGCTGCCCATGCCACCCGCGCGAGGGCAAGGTGCAGCCTGCAGCCTGCCGCGGGCTCGGCCTCGTGGGGACGGCTGTGGTGGGACACTGGGCCCTGGGTGACATCCCCGTGAGAGCCAGGGAGAGGAGGTGCCTCTGGCTCCTCAAAAGCACCTCCTGCTCCTTCCGTGTCTCTCCCTGCAGTGCCTACCAGGGACACAGGCAAGCTGGGTCCTACAGAGGTGGCCTTAGCCGAGCGTCAAGCCTGCCGCAGCAGCAGCCGCCCTGGGGACACGACACTGCCCAGAGACCCGTCATGCTGTCATTTAGGTGCCCCGCAGGTGGAAAAACGCCGCCATGTCCCTGCGCAGACGGGAGGGCAGCGTGGGCCCTGCCGCGTGGCTCATGCGCCGCGTCCCTCCGGCCGCGCGTGCGGAGGGCGGTGCGCGCCGAGCCGCGTGCGGCTGTGCGGCAGCGCGGGGGAGTGTGTGCATGTGTGTGTGTTGGTTTTTCCCTCCCGGAGCAGACGGAGACTGACACAGGGAGCTCTTTGTCTGCCCGTGCGCCTGCCTGTCACGGCTCCCGGCGCTTCCGAGCCACCTTGCGCCGCGCGCAGCGACTTTGTCAGGAGCTGTCTTGGAATTTTAATGTGCCTGATTATCGAGCTGGCGATGCAATATGCAGAGCTCGCCATCGCCCTTCTCCACGCCTCTCCTCAGCGCAATGGAGAAATAAATAACCGCGCGGCGCCAGCCACCCCCAACCTCCAGCAAATCGCTCGATCACAAGGCGAGCCCGGCTTGATGAGCTCCCGTTGGCAGGGACGTGGCTGCCGCCCTGCCGCGCAGCCGCGCGCTCGCTGCCAGCAAGGCACGAGCCCCCATGCCATGAATGGCTGCGGGTGCAAAACCAGGGTCGAGGCAGGCAGCAGGTCTGGACACCTTGTGTCGTCCTCTTGCAACCTCCGCAGAGGAAACGTGCAGGTGGACACCTGGAGGGCTCAGGTTCTAGGGGCGGGGGGACACCATCACGTAACGTCTCTTTTGGGCAAGTTCCAGTAGCCCAGAAGGGAGACCTGGGGATGCTCAGTCTGTTTCTTCTTCCCTTTCAGCCCTGCTGTCTCCAAGGAGCCTTGGGCCGGGTGGATGGGTGAAGCCTCCTGAGGAGAACCCCTGAAATGGAGGAAAGATGAAGCCTTTGGGTCTGGCACCCCAAGCAGGAAGGTGAGAGGGGCCATCTGCGACTGCCATCAGTGCCCAGTGCTTCCAGCCACCCTGCGCGGACAAAAGAAAATCCCAAATGTTCTTTTCAGGGCTGAGCTGGCAAGCCCAATGACCTTTTGAGCTATCACAGTGAGCTTTAGGGAGCAACATCGACATCTCTGCAAAACCAGCCCAGGTCAAGCTAGATCCAGCACCTCTGAATTTGAGACTGACAGAGGCACGTGCAGAGTGAAGTGGCACTGGCTGAAAAAACAAATGAGGAATTGGAGCAGGAGTTGTGGAAAGGGTCACCCAGTGTGGTAACAGCAGTGATGGTGGAGAAAAGTGCCCTTGAGCAGGCGCTCGGCTGGCAGCGCTTCCAAACCCTCAGCAGCTCGGTGCGTGCCCAAGCGAGGGGTGAGGATGAGAGGACGAGCTCCTCAGAAAGGGGCTGGGGCCTATGTTCATCAGGCTCAGCACTGGGGTGCTCCGGCCTTCGTGAGCCCTCACAGTGATACCACCATTTCCCCACGATGGAGGGAAGAAGCGGCTACAGGGTTCGTGGCCCGGGCATCCCTGTGTGGCTCCCGTGTCCCAGGAGCACAGCTGCACCGGGGCCTTCCCTACAGTGTGAGGCAGGGCGCGTTTGCAGGGACAGAGCAGCAGGGAGAGGACAGACTCTGGGTTTGAGCTCATCTTGAGCGCGCTGGGGTTAGGAGGAGATTTCACAAGGGATGTGCTGTCGGAAAACCCTGCCGCATCCTCCCAGATCCGCTTCCAGTGGGAGCTGACACGTGTCTACTGGCTTCAGAGGAGTCAAGGAGATTTAAACTGGCCAAGGGTTTGGTTGGGAGAGATTAGGCTAATATTTTAGTGCTTGAGTAACTCCGAGTGATTGAGTCGCACAAAACCAGCTCTTGCAAGGACTGTGGTACAGCAGGGTTTGATGGGCAATGCTGGAAGAGCAGGTGATCCCAGGACATCTCTGATGGTGCTCCAGGAGCAGCACTTCCCGAGAGACTGTGAAGATGTGGAGCACAGGGGATCTCATCATTACTTCAAAACTAGTTGGTAAAAACGGAACAGCGAAGAAGGATTAAAAACTGACTGTTTGAGCGGGCTCTGCTGGGGATAGCTATGATCTTTGTTAATGGTGGCGGAGGCAGTGAACAGCAAGGATGTGCTTTCTGCCAGGAGCATTGAGTTTCTTGCGTCCCAGAACCAAGAGGCTGTGGGATACAGCTGATATTCCGCTTTAATGCACTGAGGGGGAAGACCTGGGAGCTGAGGTCAGCCACAGGAGGAGATGCAGAACCTCTGTGTGCTGAGAAGGGCTCACAGCCCCGAAACGGGAGCAGACTCTGTGTCTGGCCCATCGGGTTTCAGCCCACTGCTGTCCTGGAGCACACAGCTGGGACCGCACTCCCGTCCTGGTCACCCCACAGTGGCTCCCTGCCCCAATCCTGAGGCCCACATACGTCCCACATGGGTAGGGCAATTGAAGTGGGATGCACAAAGCCACAACCTGTCAAGCTCCTGAGTGCTTCACAGGGACACACAACTCCTGGGCCAGCAGGTGCCCGCAGGACGCTGTCCCCTACTGCCACCTGCATTTCTGGACTCATGCTCAAATGCAGGACCCTTCTGCCCATGACGAAACCGTCCTTGGCTCCCCACGTGCCAGCCAAGGCCCTGGAAAATCTGTAGAGAAGAAGTCCCAGGCATTTCCCATCTCAGGGGTCCCACAATTGTGCTTGTCACCCTGTACGTCCCGCGTGGGTGAGCGCCCCGAGCAAGAGGCAATCTCTGCCTCCTCCTCCGGGAAGGCCGACTCGCTGCCTCCTGCCTCTGCTTTCCTCTGGTTTTGCATCCCTCCCAGCCCCAAAGCTCCCCACCTTAACACCCCTGTGTGCTATTAATATCCTTTGACTACCCTAATGCCTGTAGACAATCAGGTCCCCAACCACCTCCACCTCCCCCCTCCTCAAAAGCTTCCCTCAGCTGTCTTTAAGTCGTATCTGAAATATGCTGTATGTAGGAGGAGAAATTCAGTCTGACAGCAGTTTAAAACACTGCACTACTTGGCAGATTTAAATGCTATTTTAAATATAAGCTATGACACAACGGACAAAAATAGCATTGAAAATACCCTGTCATGTTCCATATTGCGAGGACTAGAGAAGCAGACCAGGCTAGAAAGGAGCAGAGAAGGAGCCCAGATGGAGGAGAGGTTATTTTGTTTGTTTTAAAGGAACTGGATGGATGTATGCTATGTACAACTGGGTAAATGTGTTTTATGGAGCATGGAGCCAAAAAGAAATAAACCTTCTCGTGAAAATCTACATATTTCATTACATGTGGAATCTGCCAAAGCAGGTTTGCTAGTAAGGAGATGCATTTATTACCAAGCTGTTTTGGTAATATCCAACACTAACAGCCATTGGGCTGCTAATGGGTTCTTCTTTGTCATCCTTGAGCCTTTACCTCCCTTTTATTTATTTACAATTTAATAGGATTTTTTTTCCTCCCGACTACCACTTCCCCCCTCCAAAGAAAAAGAAAAAAAAAAAAAGCCACCATAAAATAGCTAGAAGTGATTATTAACTTCAGTCTGCTGGTTCAGTGACCCCGCACTGTGCAGGACTGGGGAGCAGGGCACCGCGGGAAGAGGAGAGCAGAAGCAGCAAGCCAGAATGAAAAGGGACGGCTGTCTGCGTCGGCTAATTTATGCAGCTGAGTGTAAAACCCACGGCGAATCCCCCAAAGAGGGGCACAACCCCCCTGCAGCCAGAGCGTTTCTGCTCGCTTGCTGATGAGCGGCTGTGGAGCAGATGCGGGCCAGCCCCGGTGACTGGCATGGGTCACTCGCGTGGAGAGGGACCCTTTGCTGTCCGCTCTGCTTAGGAGAAACCTGTTTATATGAGTTTAAAGACAGAGCCGCTGAGCAGGCTGCCTTTAAGGGAAGCATCCAGCTAATTTATCACAGCACTTGGCTTGGGATGTCGCTTCAACCCCAGGCCACGTGGTCAGGTGGCAGAGAGGGGACTCGCACACGGGTGCAGGAATGCGCTGACCCCGTCTCCCGCGGCTGCGTGCGGGAGTGTCTGCAGGATCCCGGGAGACGGTGCGATCCAGTCATGCGCCAGCGGAGCTGCCACCAGATCCAGGTGCAACATGCTGGAGCCGGGAGAGTCTGGACCCCCACACTGCTGGGCTAGAGAAGAGGTTTCTTCTTGATTGCTGCTTCCAAATAAAAGTGTTGCTCTGGGCTGCTCTGTCTCTTAGCATCTTATTTCCCACCACCCTGCACATGCAGACATACAGGGCAGGACACACAGCAGCCACCCTCCTGGGGCTTGTGTAAAAGGAACAGATTTTGGCTCCTTCCAGACCCTTCTAGTCTATCCAGCTGCAATTATTTGGAGGGAGGTGATCAACCCCAGTACGATCCTTGTCACATCAGAGGCGTGGCAGAGTAGAGAATAACTCTGGGATGGGTCCGAGCTAGAGGAAGCCTTGGGCCATAGTCTGCAGCCCCTGGAAACTCTCGGAGAAAGAGGCTGGCACTGTGGGGTGCATGGGGCTGGGCTCGCCGCGGCAGTGCCCCAGTGCTTGCTCTGCCCCACAGGTGTCCACACTGGGACGGTCCTCTCGTGAGGACAGATGCAGGGGTCTGTGCCCCATCACAGAGCCACCAGCCTCGAGTTTTACCCTCCAAATAGGGCTGCTTCTCAGTGCAGGATCTGAGCAGCTCTTTTCCTGAGGAGAAACAGGATTAAGCAGCACGTCTGCTTCAATAGCAATCACACCTGGGTATACAGGGAGAAGAATCTGGTCCCCACCAGCACAAGTAATTGATGTGTCTGACACTTGCAAGAGAGGGACAGAGCCCTGCAGTGGAGTCCCCTTTGCCTCAGCAGTGTTGGTGCTGTGCCTCCACAGCCGGGGCCCAGCCTGCCGCGAGCATCACCGCATCCACGGCTGCATGCAAGCACGTTTCCCCTCTGTGAACATCTGGGACAAGTGCTGGTCTCTGCACTAGCTGCAGAGACCCGGACTAACTCAGTGAACCGAGGGGAAGGTGAAGGGGCAAAGCCAGAGGGCTTGTTCCCACGGGGTAGATGCCCGATTCCTGCTGACACAGACTCAAATGCCTCCCAGATTCCTGCAGTGCATTTGCGATCCTTTCCTATAAGGTGCTGCACTTACCCTACTGCTCAGCTTGCAAGAAAAAATCTTGCTCAGTCTGAGAGGCAGCTCTGGTGACCACGTAAGGGTATCACTTCACTGCCTTTAGCCTGGTGCTTCCTCCTTGCTGTCCCAGTCCACCTCCCCCTGCATCCTCCCTAGGATGGTACTCCTTGGGACAGAGGTTTTATTTTTTCCAGGGGCTGGAAAGCACTGAATTTGTATGGGAAAGAATGGAGGGCGTTAGGAATAGGTAGCAAATCCCCTGATGCTGCCCAGCTGTTTTGCTCTGGAGAGCCAGTGGCCAAATTCCCCTTTTACCTGCGATGTGAGACTGGTGGCTGCTCTTGCTGCAGGATGAAAGTTTGGGATTGCATTTGATTTTTCTAACCAAAGGCAATCTGGGAAATCACAGCCAGAGAGAGGGTTTGTAGATCCACCCTCCCCTGTGGATTTGCTTCCCTGCCATCCTTTGGCTGGCATCAAACTGGCTGCTGGGTTCCTGTTAGCGCCAGCTTTTATGGATGGAGGAGGCACAGCAAACCCAGCCTGTGAGGCTGGGAACTAATGGAGTCTCGGGGAGGCTTTGGCTGTCTGCGTTCCCGTGATCTGGCACCGGGATGCTGCACTCCGGGCTCAGCCCTGCCCGCGCTGGAGCTCCTCAGCGGTCTGCAACCCCCTGTGACATCCCTCCCACGAGCACTGCCGAGGCCGCACGTATGCAGCCTCGCTGTCCCTCACAAGTTGTGATGGCCTGAGAAAATGTGCCCTAGGTCTTCCCAGCTGACCTCTCCAGGCAGATTTCCAGCTACACTAGCAAAATATTTTTATTAGAAGAGAAAACTGCATCTGCAGCTGTGCTCCTGTGTCATCTCCCTGGCTAACCTGCGGATGCTCGGTCTCCTCCGTGTCCCCCAGCCGCAGAGCGCAGACGTGTGGGCACTGGGTTCTGCCCAGGAGCAGAAGGGCAGCACAGCCAGGAGGCTCTGCACGCAGCAGCGTCCCTCTGTGCTGGACTCTCTGCTCCCTGAGCTATTTTTATGCCCCCATTCCACCGTGCAGAGGCACCACTGCAAAAGCAGCTTTTCTGTGCCCGAGGCAGGCTACGGCAGGTACGGCCTCGGGAGCAGGTGCCATGCCGTGGGAGCCACCCGAGCTCCTGCGCTCTTCCTGGCCGCAGCAGTGGCTGGGCTGTGCGCTGGCTCTTTGTTACCCGCTGAATTCATCTGCCCAAGGGGAGCGTGAGAAGAGAGCCATCCTGACCACCGTCTCCCCCTCTGCCCTCATTTGAAATGCTCGAGTGGGGAAGTACTCTCTTTGCAGCAGAAACAGAGCGGGTTCCCAGGGATACTGGGGACATCGCAGCGCTGACAAGGTCGGGGGACACAAAGTGCCACTGCATGGGAAAGCAGCATGTCCATATGGGAAGCCCATGCTGGCCGCCAGGGCCATGGGAGAGGGCGCAAGAATGGCTCAGCCCCTCGACGCTTCCCCATGCCTCCCTGCAAAGGGTTAATGTGGCACTGCTCATTCCAGGGTTAAGGGGGAGACGCACTTGCAAATCCCTCAATTACCCGGGCCAGAAGGCTGCCAGGGAAGAGCTTTATTAGCAGTTGCCGTCTTCATTAACCGCCTCTCCACAGCTGCCTAATTACGGCCGCCATTAGGCTCGCACCGTCCCCTCCATTGCAGCCCTGAGCCCCCCACCCAAAGCCCCCTTATTAACCTTAATTACACCTTCCTGGCCAGGCGCAGGCGCTCACCTGAGCTGGGAGGGCCGCGGGGCCGAGGGAGGGCTGCCTAATTGCTGGCGTCCCCGCGCCGGCGGGGCGAGCGGGGGGCCCGGTGGCCGCGTGCGGCACGCCAGATGTTCGCCGCTGAAAGGCGGCGGGCTGCCCGCTCACTGAGCTAAGAGGCGGCAATTAGATCGCTAGCAGGGCATTGAGGAGCGCCCTGAAAGGCTTCCCCGCCGGAGCCGCCGATGGGGGATGCCGCGGGCAGAGGGAGGCCGCGGGCAAGGGGACCCTCGGGGCTAGGCCTTCCCTCGGCGCCTTGCCCGCAGCCCCTCTCCTCCAGAGCGGCGCTGCCAGCAGGAGCCGCGGCGCCTTGTCTCCTCCCGATGAACACAGCTAAGGCGGGCAGGGAAGATGGAGCCTCTTCCTCCATTTCCTCCCCTGCACAAAGATGCCCCCCTCCACCTTCTTCTGCCTCCCGCCCCCTGTACGCACCCCCCTTTGGGGAGCAAAAAGAAAGAAAGAAAGGAAAAAAATAGATAATAAAGTTCTTATTTCCACCACATTTGCCATTTCCTGGTCTAAGTAAAGAGTGTCATAAGAGTGACAAGCTAAAAGCCGCTGATTACTGTGGATTCATGGCATTTATTCTCCTAGTGAAAAGAGCAAACATCAGAAATAATGTGGTCCGGCCTGCCTCAGCGCCTCACCCTGCAATTAATCAGCATTCATGTGGGGAAGGTGCGAGAGCATCTGATACGCAGCCAGCCAGTAATTAAAGGCAGATGCTTTGGTGGCTTCGCGGCCATCCCTGCTCGGGATGGAGTGCTCTGAGCTCGCCTCCGTGGGCTCTTCCTGCCGGCTGGCAGTGGTCTCAGGTCTCTGCACCCGCAAATCTCTTCATTGCTGGTGGTGCCTCTGGCGCTTGGGCAGCCCTGTGGCTGCAGGTTGCATTGGGTGAGGGCAGCGGGAGCGAGAGATGCTCTCCTGCCCCAGTGCTGAGCTAGGGGAAGGAGCGGCTTTGGGACAGGCTCTTTAGTGGTGTCTCTGCTGGCCTGTCTTAGCGTCGCGGACGGAGCACGAGGGCCGGTCCTGCTGCGGGGCTGCCCGGGACTATCGCGGTCCGCCTGCCTCCAGCGGGCTCTGCGCCGCTGCTCCCGCTGATCCTGTCGAGACCTTTAATCCGTGGGGGATCAGCAAATTAATCCACTAAAGCATGAAGGGCCTGAGCTGTGTTTAATCGCTCCCTTTTGTGTCGGGGGACGGCTAAATGACCATACAAGAGAAAAACCCACAGAGGGGTCAGAGGGGAGGTGGCGGGCGATTAACCCCCGGCCTCCCTTGGGGCGTCGGGGTGGCTGGGGCTGACCCCAGTGCTGCCGGGACCGCGAAGGCCGCTCCGGAGGGAAGTGAATCTCCCTCATGTCGCAGGGATCGGAGCTGCCACCAAAGCGCCTCTGGCCAGGGTGGATTTTGCATGTGCTCTGTCAGTCTGGTCTGCCCGACGCGGGCATGGCTGTGTCCTGCTCTCCCACCGGGTTTGCCATCCAGCAGGGTGCTCTCAGGCCGGTTACCTCACGACAGCCCCACCGAGTAGCCGGCGGCTGCCTCAGGCCTGGGCAAGATGGGCTGTGAGAGGTCTCAGACCAGTTCCTGGAGGACAAGCCATTATCCATGACAATTAGACCCCAGTTCTCCCTGTGGGAGCCATTTCTGCCGAGGGGTCAATGGTGGCTGAATGGTCCTTTTCCCGCTCTGGGAATGGAGGAGTCGTTCCGGGGGCTGAGGCAGGAGCCGTCTGCCTGCTCCGGCACAGATTGTGCCGGCGCGTGGTTGAACACAGAGCCAGCACCCTTCAAAAATATCACTCAGGGAACAAACGACACCACCTCCCCCTCGCCAGCCTCGCACAGCAGCTCCCTTGCCTGGGCAGGGGCGGCCACGCCAGCCTGGGTGCTGAGATCCCCCCAGCGCCTCCCCCTCCAATCTTCTTCAAAAGGAGAATAACCTGCAATATATATATTTTTTTCCTTTCTGGAAACTAATGGACTCCTTAAATAGCAAAAATTGCACCCTGTAATTAAGATCTTGCTTTTTAAATGATTAATCATTCTAACCCCTTCCAGCGGCATCCCACTTACTGCTGCTCTCATATTGAAATGCAGATCTGAGAGGGAGGGAGCCGAGCAGGTCTGCACGGAGAGGAGCAATTAAATCTTCCAGCTGTCGCTGGGCCACCCCATCCTCCGGTCCTCAGGCTTTTTGGGGAAGCTCTGGGCATTCTCAATGGAGGCCTTCCTTGGTGTCCCACTCTGCATCTGCCTTTTGACCCTCTGATCCCAATCCTTCTTCCCACCTCCGTCTCCTCTTCTTCTCTCTGTAATCTCCGATTTTTGGACTCAGTGACACCCTCTGACATCAAGGTCTGACCTTCATTTCCTTCGTGGACAGGGCCTACAAATGGTACTTTTATCCCAAAAGCCACCTGTCTTCCTGCGTGAAGGGGAAAAGGATGTGAACTCAGGGTTAAGGTAACATCAGCTTGACTTAGCAGAACAAGGTTGCCCATGTGCTGCCACCTCTTTCCCTCTTTGACACACAGAGAGTCAAGCACAGGATTATTTCTACTCCAGTGGAAGACTCAAGCATATAGAAGAGATTAGAAGAGGAGAAAAGGGATAAAAATCCTCACCTTGGTCACACATGGGACAGTAGCCTTGGGGAGCAGCATAGCTTGTGCCTCTCCCAGCAGCTCTGCAGTGGGGTCATGATCTCTGTCCAACATGCAGGGTTGAGGCTTTGCTCTCTGCGTTGGCCAGCACAGATACTGCACGTGGAAAGTGAAATTTGCAGATTTTCAAAGAGAAAAACACCTCGGGGAAAACTGCAAGCCATGATTTTTTAGGTATCCTGGAAATATATTCCCGAATCTAGCACATCCCTTTCTCTGGGGCAGGATCAAGTATGCTTAGCATCTCCCACAGGTATCTGCCAAATCCACCTTAATCTCTCCAAATCTGGGGAGATTCTCTACTTCTTCTTTGTCTGGAGATTATTTTCTAGTGGCATTTTTTGTGCAAATTGATCTGCACCCCTCTTGCCATGCACAGAAGGGCTGTGGAGAACCAGTGATCTTGACTTATTTTGTTCCATACACTGTATGTCTGGAGATCGCTCCTCTGTTGTCTCTTTCTATAACAGGTCTTTCAAAGCTCATATGTCATATTCCCTTATCATTCCCCCAGTTTCCCCCTAACTGTATCCAGTTGTGAAAAAAAATCTGCAAACGACATTTGTGAACACGAGCCATGACAAAGTAAGGAGTGCCCAAAGTCTGGGCACATTGTCTCTCTCATTCACACTTTTCCCAGGACAATCCACAGGCTTCTGAGTCTTAAGCATGTAAAATGTTTAGCTATTTTAGAAGTCATGTCCGAAAGAATATTCTCTGGCCTAAATGCCTCAGCGTGCCATCCCCAAACTGGAGGAAATCCTTCAGAAATCTTCTCTCAGCTTGCAGTTATTCAGTTAAGTATAATGAAACTATGGGTGGATGAAAGTCAGCTGAGGAAAACATGCTCTGGCTTCCCTTATCAGCAGATCCATTCTGTTGGCTTGAGAAAGACACACTCATTCCTGATTAGGCTGTCCTCACCTGAGCAAAAGGCGAAAAGGAAGGACCTGAGATGTTCTTTTCTGATTTAATGCCCTCCAATAAATCACATTTTTTTCTATCATCATCAGAATGCTTCCTAGGGAAAAACAGGAAAGGGGCACTGGTATTACTTTTACCTTAAAAATGCTCCTGGATTGTGCCTTTCTTCAGAAATGTCTCCAAAAATTCCCAGAAGATCTGGGGAAATCAAACCTTCCTTTAGATCATCCATCCCACTGTTGTTGAGCCAGTGGGGGAAATTGGCGAAGAAGTGCTGAGCATAGGAATACCACGCAACAAGAACTGGCTCCACGAGTCAGTGAGCCTTGTTCATGTTGCAAATAAGACACTGTTAACCCTCAGCACCAGCACTGTTCCTGCTGCTTCCATTCTGATGTTGAGGATTATTCCTATAGTCTAGGTTACAACATCTAGATACGGCATGGCTGTATGATAGAACTCAGTTCTTCTCACCATGATGACTGCACCGACTCGGTTCATTCTCTATTCTATCCCTTAGAGGCGTTCTTCCCATGAAGAAATGGAGGTTGTATGAACAGGCTAGGTACGAAGTGATGCGAAACAAGTCGGAGTATGAGCTACCTTCCCAAAATAATGATTCTTAGCTGCAATTCCAATGCTGTTTTGACACCATCTCTTTTATATTCTGGATTCTTCAAA
>JAUBNY010001158.1:273059-283590 GCA_032275445.1 Crypturellus soui
GCTCCCCTGTCAGATATCATTAACCACCTTTTTATTTTCTTTTTTTTTTCTTTACCTCATGAATGTAGATATTGCCAGATTATTTCGTCTTCTGCATCTGCTGTGATCACTGCACCCCTGGTGCCTGAGAAGGCAGAAAGATGCCAGTGTATATCCGGAAGCATCCCCTGGAGATTCCTCCACCATCGGAAAAGGACTGGATAAAGGATGATGAGGAAGATTTCTTCCTGCAGGATCCTGATCGAGCGTTTGATGCGTTGCCACAGCCTGTCAGGATGATCCACAAACTGGTGATGCTGGTTTTTGAGAATGCTATGGAGATAATCGAAAGAAGAGAGGCGCTCCAAGAAGCACAAAAACAAAAAGTCCAGGCCAAAAAATGCTTTCCCACAGCTGAATTCCAGGTAAGGTGCCCCTTGTAGCAGAGGCAGCACTAATTACCTTAGCAGCTTTTCTTGAGAATATCCGTTCATTTGGTGTTTACATCCTTCCCTTCATCACCTTCCTCAGAATCCACCACATCTCACCTAACGCATTTCAAAAGGCTGCAGCTTCCGAGCTTGTTTGACAGGTTCTGCTTCCCACCCATCTATCACACCTCTCTGAGAAGAGAGAGGCAGATATTAAACAGTGCTAACGTCACCTGCTTGTCCGCCTCGCTCCACCCTTGTTCGCTGGGGAGAAAGTAATTAACCAGTAGCATGTAAATGGACAAGCTCTGTGATCCAATGATACCTGGCAGCAGAAAGGGGCTGTTTTGGGGACGTTCTCCGTCTGTCTGCAGAGGTATCAGGAGGCAGAGCATGTCTGCTGGCATCCTGAATTTGCCTAAAAATTGCGGGAACTTGGCATTGCCTTCCACCTTGTGGGCCTTAAAGTCCCTTCTGTTGATCAGAAAGGCAGAGGTGGGAGCAAACCTCCTTCCTGACGCAGACCAATCTCTGTGAAGGAACATGAGACACATTCACCTGCTTCCACTGTCCCCAGTGCTCTTCTCATGAAAGTTTATGCATTTTTTTTCCCACTGCAGAGTAGATCATTGCTTATTGCTGGTGAAAGTTCAGGTGTGTGACTGACATATCCCCCACTGTGGGGCTGGCGGGGTACACTCATCTTCTCCTTTTCTTGGTAGGTGACAGGAAGAGCCAACTGCCTTGCAGCCTCTGGAAAATACATCTTTGTTGGATTGTCCATGGGTCTGGCTGCCTTCCAGGGGTCTGACTGTAAGCAGGTCTGTGCTTGGGATACAGCCAAGACAGAGATTTGTGTCATCCGTGCCTCGGCCTTAGGGAATGAGCACCATGCCCTGCTTGCTGTGGATGAACTGGGTTAGTTTGCCTTGGATTTCCTTGGGCTACCCGCGTGTTGGGGCAGCTACTTTACAGAAAAACACTAAATTAGCAGGAGGAATGTAAGCTTGACTGACAGGTTTCTTAGAAAGCTCTATGAAGAAGGATGTTAGATAATAGGTGGTAGGGTGACAGTGGCCCTAGGGCTGTGGGGTTAATGAAGGGTGTGGGCTTGGTGTCCTTCTCTGTGGAGCAGCAGGGTGGGTGCAGAGCTGACATGTGCTGCAGGAAATTTTAGTAATACCAACCAGTGGACCAAACAGAAAGTCTTGGTATCCAAAGGTTCCTGCTCCTTCTTTGTCTCAGTATCTGTAATTGTACCACACTATTACAAATTAGGTTAGTATAATTCATCTGAAAGCTATCTTTTTTGTTGTTGTTGTTGTTTTGTGGAAATACTTTCCAGTTTGGCTGATCCATCTATTTGTATGGCCAACTGTTTGCAAACGTTGTCATAAAGAAGGTAATAGAAGTTCAGTGCTAGAAATAAGGGAACATTATTCCTTGAGCCCACAAAAATATGTAGCCCTATTCACTCTCCTGCACTTATTGCCACAGCTATTTCCCAGGATCTTGGCTACCATCTATTCACTCTCCTTCTACTATTACTTATATCTGTGTTTTTCTTGCAGGGTTTGTTTGGCTCTTCTGCTTTCACAAGGACAGCTTCCTATTCATTAAAAACTTAAATGAGGTGGTAAGTAGTGAGTTAATTCCATAGATACTGGGCAAAAACTGCTAAGTAATCAACTGTGATGAGTACTAATTACCCTCCAGAAATACTCTGATGTGGGCAGCAGCAGCTCTCCATGACCAGAGAGCCATTCCCTGAGCTAGGAGAGCACAGGAAGTGTGACAGTGTCATATACCCCAAAGTGTTATTGCCAAAGTCCTCTATGAATGCAGGCATCCTAGATTTACATCCCAGCAAAGGCACCTCCTGGAGATCCCTGAGCACATCATTTGTGACCCAGTAAAATGAGTGTCCCTTTACTAATGGAAGTGATTGATGGTTCTCCTCTAAGAAGGCAAAGTGTAAACGAAAAAGTGTAAAGTAAGTGTAAATCATAAAGTGTAAATCTCTTTCTCAGTCTCCAAGGCCTTGTCTGGTGTTAAATTCTTCTGGTGTCTGCTTCTTCTTTACACTTTTGCTGGACTGAGCCTGAGAACTAAATACTTCCCATTGATTTCTGTGCATTTTTCTGTTGTGTATCTGCTGAGGCTTCCATGCACATTTGAGGAACAGCCTGAGGTAGGGCACCTCTGAGCACCTCCAGACGCTTGCATGGGGCACGAGCAGCATTGTCGACCTCTAAACAGTGCTGCCAAGCCAGGACCAACTTAAAAGCCTAGGGACAGAGCACTTTCCTTATCTCCCTACTTCTATGCCCTCCACATGGGATAGTTAGTCCTGTTCTCCTGGCAGCCTGTCTTGCCTTTACTCATCTTCAAACGCTGACAGACATGGAGCTCTCTTAATCAGTAACCTTACTCTGATGCCAGCTCCCTTTCTTTGGCAGGAGGATATCAGCAAGCGAAGTACCTGTGTGGAGGTGGTGCTTTCCCAGGGAGGTGATTACGCAGGAGTCCTGCTGCAAGGCAAGCACAGGAGCGTGGTGTGTTGGGTGACAACTGTTGTGTTCTAGTGGAGACGCCAGCAGTCGATGCTTTTAAAACATTACGTGTGTTCTGGGTTCCTAGGGTTCCTATTCCTCAACCACCTAGTCCTTTCCTTCAGCTTAGAGAACTGCTGCTGCTGCTTCCTGTCCTCTCCAACAGGCCTGGTACAGATCAACACTAGTTCTATATCTGGAACCGGGCAGTTCTCAAGGCTCCCAGAAGGCTCAATGAAAGCAGCTTTCCATTCTGAAGATGTAAAAGCTGCTCGCCTGAAAAACCTTTCCTCCATATTTCCAGTTGCTTAACACAGTTTCCCAATGCAGGCAAAACAGAAGCTTGGCTGGAAATCTACCGATTGCCTAAAGATTCCTGGCTGAAGGAGAAAGAAAATAGCCCAGGAACTGCAGCAGGGTTGGCTTTCAGAGACAGACCGTCAAGCCATGGATCTACGGTACAAAATAGTTTCCTACTCTGCTATTTTGTCTTATTACCCTTTTACTTACAGGTCTTTCATCAACCCTTGCTCCTGCAGACAGTGACAACAAGATTCAGGCTGAACAAGTCTGTTAGCCCGAGGGAATAGCATATATTTCTGCAGTTTCTACAGCCAGTCATTCCTCATTTCACAAGGGCTTCATGTTATTGGGAAATGTTGCCTCTCCCAATATAGGCTTTCCAAGGAAGTTCCTTTGGTCCCAAGACTAGCATTTCTGCTGCCCCTCCCTGAAACTGCTAGCTCCTTTTGCAGCAGTATTGCCCCATGTGAGAAGGCCATCTCTGGGGGGGTTCCCATGAGCTTCTGTCTTTTTTCTTATGGTATGTTCTAGGGGGTGAAAGAGCAACGTTGAGAATGAGGCCTGATATCAGCACTCAGGAGTCTGGTCCTGGCAGTCTCTCTGACATGGGTTTGTATTTTAGATTTCAAAAAGGAGCCTGTTGGATTGCAGGTGAATACACTTGTGCAGGATAGGGTTCCTGTCTACCTTCAGTCAGCCTGTTTGAACTAATCCACTGCCCTCTTCTGCTTCTGTGACAGAAAAGTGTGGAGCTGTCTAGAGAGCATTCTGCAGAGCTTGGAAATGGCCTCAATGAATGTTCTGAGCTGATGTGAGGAATTTTAAATACTGAGTCAGTGCTTAACCTTCTCCCACATCACTTTCACCCTGCCAGATTGTTTCTTAACACACAGGCACTGTCTGTCTTATACCTCCAGTTAACCCTCTAACATCTGTCTCACAGTTCTTCCTTTCTTCAGCAGAAGCATTCCTGGGAATTCAAGAGGGAGATGCTATTCAGTGCTGTGTCTGTGCCAGTCACATCCTCCTTAAACTGGCCCAGCATAAACACACTGAGGCCTTCCCTCTTTGCTGATCTCCTGTGCTCATATGAAGTGTCCAGCTTCCTGCCTCTTCCTTTTCAGACTTGCTGCCCTTCTCAGTGTGACACTTGCCGGGGGTCGGTGTGTGGGTGTGGGGAGGAGACACCAGTGCAGGTCCCGGGTAGGTTTCTCCAGTCCTTACTATCCACAATACTCTGCAACTTCTAGTCCCATCCTGTTTCTTGCACCCCTTCTGTCAAAAGGCTGCAGGGCTACAGCCTTTCTCTGCCCATCGAAGCCTGTGCTGCAACAAGGGACATTCAAGGAGATCAGGGAGATTGAAGCAGAGCACAAGGAGGAGATCTTTGTAGTGTTGTTGGCAAAATATGAAGTAGTGACCTCCCTCAAGCTCCTCTGCTTTGGCTTGAGGAAGGAGGCTAAAACCAGTATCTTCTCAGCAGTATAAGCCAAACCTTGTGTTGTCTGCAGTTCCTGGGACACGTTGCCAGACACATTGCCTCTCCCAATACAGGCTTTTCAAAGAGCCCTGGTCCCAGGGCTAGCATTTCTGCTGCTCTCTCAGAAACTGCCAGCTCCCTTACTGAGTAAATGGGAGCATCCTACTACAGGAAAGATTTGATTCTCAGAACCTTCTGACAGGTGAAAACTTTCACCATAGGCCACAGCACAGCTACTGGAAAGCCAGGTCTCAGGCTGACTCTATTGCAGGAATCTCTTCTGTCTGCAAGCAAAACTGATGTAAGGACTGGCCTCCCGATGTTGCTGATGAAAGTCAAGCCACCAAAACCTATTACAGGTCAGGGTCTGTTTCCTGATGCTCACCCTGCAGTCTCCTTTAGGTGGCAAACAAATTGTGGCCCTTACATCTATAAAACAGGATAGTTAGAAAGTTTCAGTAACATGCTTCCCTTTCCTGCCCTGTCTCTGCAGTTACCTATAATCCCATAGTGGGATTTGCTTGTTACTCTACCAGCACACAGTATACCACCCCGGTTAGTACAAAACACTACAGTGTGCCTGGAAGAGGATTTTATACAGCCTCAGCTTCATTGTCACCAGAGAGGGAGCAAACTGTTTGTTTCCTAGATCCTAGCAGTCTGACAGCAGTATCAGTCCTTCCCTCTGACTCCTGGATTTATAGGAACAAGCTGAAGTTTTAGAGAGGAGGATGGGGAGGCCTTATGCTGAGGATGCTGTCAGTGAGAGTGCCACAAAAAGGCAAGGTGAGCTAGATCCTCAGGTGATTTGCCCTAATCCTTGCCTTCAAATAGCTGGTAAATGGGCTGGTAATACTGAAAATTCACTGAATGAACCTTAATTAGAATGAACCTTAGCAGGAAGGTGAAATGTGGCCCTTTTCATGAAAATACTATCCTGAAATTGGGATGATAGAAGTGCTTCTGGCTGTCCTGTGTTGTCTGCTTCTCCCCAGGCTGTGCCTCTTTCATTTTGTGTTCTCAATCCAGGAAGCATTTTTAAAAGCCCTTTGGATGCCTTGATGAAAGTGGATGATGGCAGCGTGTTTGGCTTGGGGCACAATCACCTGATCAACGATTCCCAATGGGAGCAGCAGGAAGCAATCTTCTGGAACACTTATCAGGAATACCTAGAGGCTGAGGGTGAGAGCAAGGATGAGATCTCCAGGTGAGTGGGAACCCCAACCAGCATTTTATTTCATGAGATATGTATGCAGGGCACTGTCCAAGGGTAGGTTCAAGCCTCTGACTTAGGTCTTTGTCCTTCATCCCAAGACTCCAGGGCAGGGCTAGAGCCATTCCAGGTTGTGCTGCTGTGCTATGTAGTTATCAAGGCCTTTCTTTTGCATATATGTCTCATTTCCTATTTCAGGCATGCTACCCTTCATTTTCTCCTGCCTAGCCAGATCCTACAGGTGGGACCTGAAATTAAACTACAGCCAGGTAATCCAAATGGATAGGAAGAAGATGTTAACCCATGGAACCCATTGCTGGGCTTCAGTTCCATCTTAATGGCTCTTGCTTGTTTTGGCTTAAATTATTCTATCCTCAAGGATGAAAGCCTGGATAAAAATGCCAACCCTCACACATAAGTCAGTCACCAGTGTGCAGTCAGATTTAATCCCATAGTAAAAAGAGGAGGGAGCACACAGACAAGGAAGAAGTCACTAACAAGGGGGGAATTGTTTATATTTTGGGCTTTGTGTGAGCAAAGTTCAGATAGGTCCTATCAGATAGACCTTGTGAGCTACCATATGCCGAGGTGTCTCCTCCCATTATTTCCTAATGATGTTGCTGGATTGCTGCTTGTGTCCCCTGATTTTTTTTTTTTTTTGCTTATGCTCTCCCTATTTTCAGCTGTACCAGCTGGCATCAGTGTGCACTGGGATGGAAGTCACAATCTCTGCTTATATTTGCTTAACCGTCCATTCAGGGAGAAAGTGGGTAAGCAAAAGGAACCAAACTGGGCTGTGTTTTTCCAAACTTGTGACCAGAGGCTTTCACATTAACAAGTGTGGCAGGGAGAATTCCCAATTGCTCACAAAGGTCTTGCCCAGCAGCACCTGGCACTGTTAATCTGCCCTTTTCCTAGCTGTGTGTATAGCAGGGGAATCTTCCTTTTTCCCCAGCAGACTTTTGTGAATTTTCCTTAACTTTGGGATTTAATCATTCACTGCAACACAGCGCCCACAACCTGGTAGGAGGGAAGGGAACCAGGCCCAGATTCGAGGAAGATATTACCTTAAGTAGATATAGTGCAGAGGCTGGAAGGGGTTGCCCACAAGTTTAATTGTGTAGGTAGAGTCTTGCTTTCCCTATCAGGAGACTCTGTGGGGACGTTCAGAGGCTGGTAATTGTCACTCAACCAAATCTCTGTGATTCAAGTAATTGGGGATGAGAGGTTGCCCTATATCTTGTGGGTTAGGCTTGTGTTCTAGCTACCCACTTTTTGTGCTGGCACTATCTCTAATTCTCTAATGAAGCTAGCCTGGCTGGTGACCCCAGAGAACACTGTCTTCCTAGTCAAGCCTTCTTCTGTCCTGCTGTTTAGATGTTGATCCGAAGCCTGAAGTTGTGTGGCCATGTGCAGCTCCAATTGCATGCTCAGCTGTCAGCTCCTGCTGCAGGTACCTGGCCCTGGCATGTGAAGATGCAGCAATAACTATTTGGGATCAACACCTAGGTGAGCTTGCATTTTGGTCCTGTCCATTGGGATCACCATGGACTATTCCCTTCCCTGGGCGTTTGAGGCTATGAGTGCCTGTGAAAGGAAGATTGCAAATGAGTTTACAAACAAATCTTCCAAGTCTTCAGACTTATTTATTCACAGGCGGTTTGAGCAGCTGTTGCTATCATGGCAACATGATCGTATTAGCTCCAGTAGAACCATTCCCATCCATAGCGGTGCAGAACCTATGAACTGCAGTAGTGAGGACTGACTCTCATCTTTGCCCTGAGATTGTGAGACAGTTGCTTCTTTCCAGCTGCAACCTCAGGTCCTCTTTGAGAAACAGTCAGTCCAGGCTGACTGTTACAGGCTACTATAAATGCTAATGTCACTCTTGCAGGGATTCTCCTGTCAGAAAAATCTTCCCTTTCCATCAGCACTGTCCTGAGCAGGCCGTACACCAAATCAAATCCCCTAAGGCTCCTGAAAGGGACCCAAGGAGGCTTCGTACTGCACTGTAGCCAGAGGTGCAGGCAAAATGAGGGACCTTTCTGGGTCTTGGTCAAGCCTAGAAGGTGTCAGATTCTCTGGTGAAGCTTTTATTGAATAAGTTTCCTGTTCTTTTCTTCTCAAACTTTTGCCTTGTTTTATTTATTGATTTATTATTCTTTCTTCTGCCTCTTCAGGATACCCATTGACTGTGACTGCCCTTCTGGATGAACGTGTCATCCGCAGTATGCACTTCCTGCGGAATGCTGCAGCTACCAGTGACGTTTCCAGACCCCAGGCACCTTACCGTGGCACAGATCCTACCTATCCTGTTGTGCAGCTTCTCGTGCTGTGTACAGATGGGTCTCTCTACTTGGTGAAAGCTCCCCGGGCTGGGAAGTCCAGCATCACGTGCTTGGCAGCCAGGTGAGGCTGGAGCCCTCCCTCCAGCCAAAGGTGCCAGGTCAGGGTCAGCAAGGAGCCCCAGATCTCTGTGGGGTGGAGAACTCTCCTGCTGTCATAGCCCAGATATCTCTGCCATGCAGGAACATATGTGACTTTACTAGTGGTTAGTCCTAGTGCTGAAATCTAATGGTGGGGCCAAAATGAAGCATATTCCTGAGTACTCCTTTACATTAGGACACATTAGGACCCTTGCCAGGTACCTGCCTGCTACCCAGGACATCTTTTTTCTCTCTTCTTTTCCTGATAGGATAGCTGGCACCTGCAAGTCAGAACAGGCATTTCCTACCATCTTTCCTTCAAATTTCTTTTCATTCATCCCCTTGCTGTAAGGAGGGCCAGTGCTGAGGAATCTGCTGCTCTGGGAACAATGCTCTGTGGCAGACAGGGGGTTTGCACCTCCTATCTACTTCCTAGGCAGTTATGCACAGGGACAAGCTTTGGGGATCTCTGCTTTTGAGGGAGAGCAGGCCCTGTCTCCATAAGGAAGTGGTTTGGTTGAACCTCATGCCAGATGCTGCTATTATCATTATTACACTGTCTTAGTGCCATGTCAGGTCTGTAAGAAACAGTGCCATTAACCCGAATCTCTTTCACAGGCCTGAGGATCCCAAGCTTGCCATCAGCACAGTGGCACCTATCCTGGCCTTCCCCAGCACAGTGAGTATTGCTACCAGCCTCCTTTAAGAGCAGAAGTACAGCTGAACTGTAAAAAAAAAAAAAAAAAAAAAAAAAAAAAAAATTTTTGTTGCATGGGAAGAAAAGGACTAAAACCTTCTTGCAAGAGTTGGACAATGCAGAAGGCTGAGATTAGTTTAGCTATATCTTGCCCATCCCAATCCTAACTCTAAACTGCAGCAATTCGTTCCCTGCACAGCCTGTTCTTGATCTTCTATGGTCCTACAACTACAGAGCAGGAAAAGGAACATTAAATCCTAGATACCATTCCCTGTCCTTTTGAGGAAATGCTGTTCACCTTTCTTATACCCCTCTCTCTCAGTGTCACCTTGCTGTTTCAGGCCCTGGTCTTTTCCTGGGATGGCACAGTGTCCCTGTTGGACACTACCACATCACATACTATTTGCTACTTCAATACCCCACCTTCTCATGCTGTAGCATCCCCCTGGCAACCAGTGTTCACCGTGGATCCTGCAGATCAGTGCCTCATCCTTCGAGGTGGGTAGTCAGATGCAAAGTGGGACTTGCAAAGAAGTGGCAGTGAGAGTGCAGAGGGGATTGGGCTGTGTTTCTTGCAAGATTCTAGCAAGTGGAAGCATCAGCTCATGCAGCATGACTGGTGAGTTAATCAGGAGCCTACCAGAACTGTTCAGGCCTGATTAGCCTCGATGTGTTGGTATGTTTCTGCTCATGGTCCTGTTGTAATCTCCAGGGAACTGCTGATCACCCTTAGCCAAGACAGGATTCACATAGAGCAGGGCTGGGAACTCAGCTTGAGGATTGCTCTTTTTACTACTAGTGAACTTGAAACAATTTTGGTACATGGTCATTGAGTTCTGCACTGATCCTTGATTGTTCTTCTCACTGGATGAAATAGCCCACTGTTCTTGTCTCTTCTGTTCAGGAGATAAGCAGCAGGCAAATATATTAGCACAGAGCACAGCAAGCCACAGCTCCATCTTCCTTTTTGACTTCAACTCCTACCTGCTGAAGGAGTCTCTTCCAACGGAACCAGATTTGCCTGATAAACCCTTACAAGACCTGCCATGGATGGAGAGATGTAATATTTTCTTTCATGATTGGTAAGATTCTCCTGCTGGTGCATCAGGATAGTTGCAAGCTGAGGTGTTACACATGTCCATACAAGGTCTTGCTGTAGAGTCCGAGGCTCTTCTATGCACTGACACAGATATGTATGTTTGGATAAGGCTGGATCTATGCCAACCCCCACATCACTTGGCTCTTCCTCCTCCCATTTCTGCCTATCCCAGAATAACTTGCAGTTGCAGGTCAGGATGTGTGGGACAAGTTTGTTTTTCCAGGAGGGGAGAGCCTGCTCCTTTTCAGATGCTTTTGTGCATCCAGATTGTGCAAGGCCAGCAGGGAGTATGATCTTCACTTAAGTGCCTGCCTTTCTTTTGGGCCCATAGGCAGAGTGAGCTGGGATCTC